>OX451217.1:2964750-3420077 GCA_949628195.1 Phasia obesa
AACTTGTGGCGTGTATCTATAAGCGTGTATCTATATCGTAACTACTGGAGTGCGATCTAATGCCATAAGGTAACTTATTGAACTCACCTTAATAGAACTACGCATCATATAACAAAATGTATTTTTAATCCGAAAAGTTCATTCTTTCTTTCACTTTCAAATTGATAGAGTTTAAATCGAATGTATGTATTATTCCAATTAATTTTCTTTCGATAACAAACTTTATTAGTTCCCTGAGACTAATGAAAAAAGTGGAGACACTCAAGAGCTCATCTATTTACGGTCGATTGGCAAGTGAATCTCACTATGAATTACAGACATACAGTTCGTATGTGGAATCAACTCCCTGTATACTTGAACAGAATCCACATATACTACTTCCTCTATCCTCTTTCCCACAAAACATTACATGAGTAGGGGTCGGCTCTTGAGTGCTAGCCACTGTTGGAATATGTGGTAATTGTACTAAATTTGGTACAATCTACACATAAGTGATACCCAGGCACATTTCATGGTTTTTTGATACAATTTATTATAAAATTTCTTCAATAATTTTTAAAATTTCTTCAATATTTTATTTTACTTTTTTTACAATAATAAACATTTCTAATTTTATAGTTCTCCAACCCTGTATAGAACTAACTTAAATTGAAACATTCTTGATTTACGTTTAGGATTTCTATTATTTACTTTGGTAATCCTTTAATGTATAAATAAGAATTACTTTAGTTGCAAGGTTGCGGGCAGTATTCGACTGACATATTTTTCCATTGTATCTAGTGAGAAATCGGAGGGCCTTTTATTTTTAGTTATTCATTGGTTTATTCAAGAACCTAGCCATAAGGCAATGAGCGGTAAGTTTAATACTATTTTAAGAACAAAAAACATATAATAGAGAACTTAAAAAGCTATCAGGACAAAAAAAAACTAAAAGTATATTTTTATAAGTGCCAAAAGTGCAGTCAAACGATCTTAAAAAAAGCCGGCAAATTATCTAATTCTCTTGCTACTCTATAGAACGAACGAGAAATGTAGAAGACAACATCGGAATAATCAATTGTCTATTTCTTTGCAACATGCAGCCTAAATGACATAAAAATGCAATAAAATTCTAAATAAAAAAAATCAGTAAAGGACATACCTAAAAATTGTATTATATAGGATGATACTTGTTGTCGCACTTTTAATGAGTAGAGATACCTGATGACCATATTAAAAGCTAGTCTTATCCTGAATACACTCCAATGCATGTAGAAACAATGACATCAGTAATGCATGCACAATGTGTGTCTTAACGTGGAAGGGCAATATCAAGTCCAAGCAATATAACTTACGCAAAGTAAAATTTACTTTGCACGCAGGGAAAAAATATGGTTATGATATGATCACAAGAACCATCCTATGTTCTCTGTAAAAATATACGGTTGCGGTGAACAACTTATAGTTGTTTTAATCATTACTATGGTCACAACAAACAAGTTTTTGTTACTATTTGACTACTAAATGGTTACTTCACTCTAAAAATGCAACATGGTTCGTTTGAACTATATAATTTTTAAACCTTCACCAAAGTTTTATCAGTATTCCAAAATAATATTTTATTTATAACCATAATATATTATTGGTAAATAACTTATGATAATTTTGCTCATATGTAACCATAATATGACTAAAAACAAACAAATAATGTTTGGTTTTTTGAAGTTTTGTGTTTAGTTTGTTGAAAAGTTATTAGAATCTAATTTTTCGAGTTTATGTTTCAAAGAATTATATTTTATGAATTGAGTTGTTCTTTATGTTGAATGCTTAAAACATAAACAGATAAATAATTGTCTGTTTTATTAAAAGGTGTGTTGATATAAGCCGATAAAGAATGTTTTTATATATCTCACAATATTTATTCAATTTATTTCATAATAAAATTTTATATTTTATATTGATATTTTTAAGTTAGACAATAATATTGTTCTAACATAACAAAATTATTATTATTTTAATAATAATATGGTTTGACTACAACTATATAATTCAATCATAAAAGGTTGCTCTGAGATTATGGGTACCTCAACCATGTTTTTTCTTTACGTGTGGATACTACAGAGCTAATATGGCTTTCTAAATTCAGTTTTCTATCAATAATAAGACGAAGACACTCAATTATATCAACAAATTTAATTCAAGCACTATTCAACACTAAAGAAAAATGCTCGGAACCACTTGCACCAAGAAACATGATCAAAAAAAGATCATTAACAAACAAAATAAACGGCAAGGGCCAAGCACAGAAACTTGGGATACGCCACTCAAGACTGAAAGCAACTCCGAATTGCAGCTGTGACAGCTTACATACTGTTTAAGATAAGAGGATATCAAGCTGCACGCATATCTTGAAAAACCCTAAACACTGTACAGTTTATTAACCAAAATAGAATGACTAATCCTGTCAAAGGCTTTAGACAAATCCAAAGAGAGCAAAACACAACCACCATCTCCGGATATTTTATTGCTTATATTATCAGCAAGACCAATTAGCAAAGAAGTTGCACCTCTATTGCATCTAAGCCCTGACTGACAATCATGCAATTGTTCCTTACTGTCAATATGTTTTACCAGCTGCATTTTAATAAGGTGTTCCACCATCTTTGACAGCATTGGCAAAATAGAAATCGGACGAAAATCATCCATGCCAACTAACTTATTGTACTTCTTTGTGGGAACAATTTTTGCAATCATTTATTTTAATGTTGAACAATTTGGTTTTACAATTTTGGTACAATTGATGCTGATTTGGTACAATTTATTCAGTCAAGTGGTACAATTGAAACATTGTCAGATCCCAAGACTGGTGCTGGCTCGAGAAAGAAAACCTATACCTGATTGGAATAAAAGTCAAAACTAAAAAAATAATAACATGAAATTTTTTTGTTGTTTTGTTTAGTTCAAAAAAAAAGAAAAATAGATTTATTTCACAATTAATCACTAAACGTTAACTAAACACCTTATTCTTATAGTTACTCGACTAAATTCGAACATATTGCACTGAAGAGAGCACAATTACTTTGTTTATCAAAAATTTGACTTATTTCAGCTTAAATACTTTTTGAAATTTCAATTGTGTTAAATAAATCCGATTAAAATGAAATCTATATGAAAGCAAAACAGCAGAAACAACAACACCAACAACAATATACAAAAATAATTTAACTATCTGACCCGACTCATTGCAATGTACTCACTCGTATCGTGAAAGCTTAAATAAATATCCTGAAATCCTTAAGCATATGTTTGTGTCTAAAGACCGAAAAGAAAATAAAAATAGAACCCAAATAATGCTGTCAGTTAAACAATTAGGGGTTGGTTGAAGCTGTATTTATAAGTGTGTGTTTGTAAGTGCGTATGTATTTATATTTGTTGTACAATCTTTCCTTTTTGTTGTTTTTTTGTTGTGCAAATTCAAAATTCTTTTATAATTTAGTTATAAGCAAATCTATTTAAGCAGGGATGATTTTTATTAACAACCAAATAAATCTTAATAAGGGCAGCCCTTTAAAACCTAAATTCAAATTCTATTTGCAAGTTAGGAAAATTTTCCGGCAATTCATTCACTCAGTCAGTCATTTATTCAATTCACAAGCTCGTCCACAAGATCGTTCGTCCTTAAACACATTAGTTTCTAATTAGTAAACAAAACGTTTTATCCGTTTACACTCTTTCGCATCGATATCAAGCGATTGTTGTTGTGCTTCCTATTGTTGTTGTTTAAAATATTTTCCTTTCAACTTTAGCAGGGTGGCGTTTTTTGTTCTCTGAACAAGTGTAAATCTTTTGTTATCATGCCAAGTCATGTATTTCTTTCCGACTTTGGCCAAATCATTCATGAAACATTTGTTCTTTTTTTGTTTAATGTAGATTTTCGAAATTCATGCTTAGATTTTGTTCATTGCTGAAATGCCCTTTTGATTTGAACATTTTATACTTCCTTTCGGTTGCTACTGCCTGAGTTGATATTTAAGTGAATGTGTGAATGTAAGTGTGTTTGTGTGTTAGTGTGGGCTGTGCAGTGTAACAGGTGTAGTTTGCATGTTATTGCCATCTCTAATCAGATTATCACTTACAAATGCTTCCATATGAAAATATACGAGTATTTGGATTTAGACAATGGCTCTGCGTGTTACTTTTATCTGCTTTTAAATAGTTTATTTTGCAACACAAAAAAATCAATATGTACTTCTGGCGAGTGTCATTCTTAATCTACAAAGGATTGACTTCTGTCAAGATTTTTCTTTTGTCTGTCTGTCTGCCTGTCTGTTAAATTCAAGTTAACTGTTTGTGTTAGGTATTGAATTAAAAAAATATATATTTTAGAATATTTTCCGAATTCAAAGAAATAAGCAACTTTGAATATTTTTAGTCACCTGATTAAATATCAAATAAAAACCACTAAAAAGTAAGAACTGATTAATGTTGTGACTGTAGTATTCATACATATGTACATATGTATGTGTTTTTGTTATTTTTCCTATTACTGCCTTAGGAAAGGAGAACCTAAGATTTTCTTTGAATATTTACTAATAAAAATAATATTTTTTTATAATATAATTTTTAACTGGCAGGCATGTTGTTTCAATTATTCCAATCGTACTCCTCCCATGCCTTGTCTAACTTAAATGGTACAAAGGCTATGAATCATTACTGATGCATAGATGATACATTACGTAATTGATTACTAACTGTTAAAGAACTGATAATTATTAGGTGATATTGTAGTTTACACAGTTTTCTAACCGTCTTTATAAAAATTAAAAAAATAATTCACTATAGTAAAGTAAATTTTTAATTAAATTCAGTCTTTCTTAGCACACCGGTAACACTATACTTACATACATATACATTAAAATCGGTTCGTATAAAAATATATACCCTCCTGGCCCTAGTTTTGTAAACAGATATGTTCCATAGCACCCACCAAAAAAAATAAAGATTTGTTTATGTTTTAGCCGTGATTGACGTGCAAATAATTAAACTCTCAAATATATTTATATATTTATACATATGTATATTAGATTAGATTAGATAACAAATTTATTATTAATATCACTTTTTAAACTCATAGGTTAAAATCGAAACTAACAACAATACTTCTTAACTTCATGATAAAAATATGTATATGAGCGGAATTTTTGAAAATAAAAGTTAACATACACATCAAATAGAGCGGATTTTAAATAATAAACTAATTATTGCACATAGGAAAATAGCATACATACATACATACCAGAGACCTGCATGATTACGATTCAAACGGCAACATTTTGCATTTTCTAAAATGAGTATTGAGCTAGCACTTAACATTTAAAAAATGAATGCTGTTAATGCATGATTCATGTCAATGAGACTGTTGTTAACATATGCTTGTCACTGCTTGCAATTTCTGTTTATTCCCATGATTCAAAAAAGCAATGAATTAAGTTTAAATGGTGTGAGTGGTTCGTAAAAGAAGCTGCTGACAAATGTGTATAGTTTTACAGAAGATTTTTATTCTAATATGAGCAAAATTATTATATTGTTATTTATTTATTAATGATTATGTAAAACATTAAATGAAATTATATAACATAAATATAAGAGTAGAAGAATCTAGGCCTTTAATTAATTGTTAATTTAATTTAAAAATGTAGAGACGGATTTTTTCATTTTATTATGTACATATTTACATATGCATAAGTATCTATCGAAAGAAAATAAGAAACGGAAGTTAAGAAAATGATGAGCAAGTTGGTAACCCTACCGTGTAAACGTTATATTTTTTTCTGGTGATTATCAAAGTTTTTATTAATTTAAATTAAACCGATTAAATTAAAAGTTTAACTAATAACATTTCGCGTTTAATTAATTTAACAACGGGGAATTCGAATTAAATGAAATATGCCTCCAAAAAGTCGCCGAAGTATTCAAAACTTAAAAGTGATCTGCACTCAATGTAAATTGGAAATCAAAGATGAGGATGAGTTTATTGAGTGTGACAAGTGCTTAAAAAAATATCATGTAGTTTGTACAGCATTGAATAAACGAGAGTATGAGTATTTACTAAAAAATGAAGAAGAAGAATTTATTTGCCATTTATGTGGTGGTAATAATAATAATAGTGGTACTCTTAAAGCAGAATTGAACGAGATAAAAACAGAATTGAAAAAGCTCGATCAGCTGTCACATTTGCATGAAACCATGACATTTATGTCTAAACAATATGATGACATATTAAGAGGAGTAGCAGAAAACAAAAAGAATGGAAATTGTGCAGAAAGAAAACAAGATGTTAAAAGAAGAAGTAAAAACATTACAAAATTCTGTAAGATTTTTAAACGATCAAAGAGTTAGGAATGACTGTTTGATAAGAGGCGTTAAAAAAATAGATGGGATGTCTGCCACAGATACTGTTTTAAAATTGTCAAGTGAGGCGGGTGTAGAATTGCCGCCAGAAGCTATTGATGATGCTTATTTTATTAAGAAGAGGAATGCATCAAGTGACAAGAAAAAGGAAAAAGATGAAGAAAAGCAAGTAATGGTGGTAAAGTTTAATTCTAAGAAAGCGAAGGATACGATGATGTCAATTAAGCCAAAATTAATGGAAAATGAGTCAACAAAAACAGTGTTTGTCAACGATTACTTGAGTAGAGAAACTATGAGTTTATTAAACTTTGCCAAATCTTTGAAACAAGTTGGATATCGAAACGTTTATGCTGTTGGTGGGAAAGTGTTTGTTAAAAGGAGTGAGTTGTCCAAGCCAAAAATCATAAGAAGTGAAGAGGAAATTGATGATCTGTTACTTGAAGCAGCCACAAACAAGCAAAAACGTAGATCGCAGTTAGCTCCTGATGAAGATTACAACGATGTTTAATGTGTATAAGTAAATTGTATAAATATTTTTTATTTTTTGTTTTATTTATTTTTATGAGTAATAATCAATATTTTTCTATTTTTTAGTTTAAAAACTTTTAAAAATTTTGTAAATAGCAATTCAAGTTTATTTTTTAACATAATATCAATCAACATCAGAAGTTTTTCTTCAATTGAAAAGTTTAATAAGTTTAAAACTCTAGTTGCCAACCTACCCCGGCTACCCAATATTATTGCTGTTCAGGAGACGTGGATTCGTAAAGATTTGGCTCAAATTTATAACATAGCTGGTTATAGTGCGGTACATTGTTGTAGATCAGATAGTTATGGTGGTACCTCGGTTTTTGTATCCGAAAATATAAAATACGAAGTTGAATCATGTGAATGTAAAGACTCTGTTGAATCAATCGTATTGACACTGAGCAACAAATTTAGTGGTAAAAATGTTAAATTTATATCGCTTTATAGATCGCCAAAGTGTGATACTAATAGATTTCTTTCAACTTTGGAAAATCTTTTAATTAATGTTGGTCGTAGTCCATGTGTTTTTGTTGGTGACTCTAACATGGACGTTTTAAATATTAACTTATCGGAAGACCTTATAAATTTACTAGCCAATTATGATTTTTTAAATTACCACTCATTGGTTACTCGTCCAGACAGTGCAACCTCTATCGACCATGTGTATAGTAACATACCGTGTCCTTTTTTTATTGGCTCTGTCGAAAATAAACTTTCGGACCATAACCTCATATCATGTAGATTAGGAATTGAAGCCCAAGCCCGAGTTTTAATTGAAGACACACGATTATATTGTGATTATGATCGCGTAAAAAGTGAGATTCAAACTCTTGTACCGAATATATGTACAACGGGTGACCCATCACTCGATACTTCACTGTTTATATCATGTGTGAGTAAAGTTATTCAAAATTGTACAGTTGAAAAACAGCATAAAAGGTTGATTCGGCATGAGATAACACCATGGATAAATGGAAACTTACAAAAATTATTAGATTTCAAGAGAAATCTTTTAAAAATTAGAAGGAAAAAGCCCGGTGTTGCTGATATAGAGAAAAGGTTAAAGCGTATTAGTGGTGTAATTAAAAGAGCTTACAAAGAGTCTATGAATAATTTTTATAATGATAAGTTAAGCGAAATTCAACATGATCCCAAAAAGTGCTGGAACTTCTTAAACGAAACGATAAGTAGACAACGAACCAAGTCCATTACAATTAAGGATTTAAATGGGGAGAAAATGTCAAATGATTTTAAAAAAGCGGAAATTCTTAATACGTATTTTATTGAATCAATTAAAGATTTGAAATTGCAAATGAATCAAATAACTGACTCGTGCAATTCATTAAGAACGCTTATTCAACCTGATTATAGATTTTACTCTCAATACACCACGAATGATGAATTGCAAAACATTATAACGACTTTAACAGCCAACAAGAGCTGTGGGCATGATAATATATCACCTAAAGTGCTTTTAAATTGCAGCGATGTTATGACCCCCTATTTAGTAAATGTTTTTAATAATATGATTAATCGAGGTACTTATCCTGAAGTCTTAAAAATACATAAGGTCGTTCCGAAACCTAAAGGGAAGAATGCCTTCAGTCCTGAAATGTTTAGACCAATAGCTGTGTTATCTGTTATTGATAATGTATTTGAAAGAATTTTGTATAATCAAGTTTCAAGCTATCTGCAAAATATGAATTTGTTAAACGATCATCAATATGGGCTTAGGAAAGGTTGTGGTACCGAGGAAGCAGTTCTTAATGTCGTAAATTTCATTTGTAAGGGATTGGATGAAGGATATGCCGGCGTAGCTGGAATTTTTTTCGATCTAACAAAAGCATTCGATCTCATAGATCACGATATTCTTATTAAGAAACTGAGATACTACGGAATTTGTGGAAAGGAACTGTCTCTCTTTAGAAGTTACCTGGTAAACCGCAAACAATATGTAAGAATAAACGCAGATAAGAGCTCGTTGAAACCTGTCGAGCATGGTGTTCCACAAGGCAGTGTTCTGGGGCCTTTAATTTTTACAATTTATCTTAACGATATTAAAAACCTTGGTTTACATGGGAAGCTGGTTGTCTACGCTGACGACATTTGTCTGTTTTACCCCTATAAGCACGAAATAGTGGCAAAAGCTTATATGGAACGAGATGCTGCTCTTATTTTAGAATATACGAGAATAAATAAACTTATTTTGAATGCAAATAAAACGAAGCTGATTCGATTTAAACCTTATTGTAGCACCAACATTAACTTCAGTGTTTTTGTTGATGGTAGAGAGATTTACGATGTTAACTCAATAAAGTACCTGGGTGTACATCTACAGAGTAATTTATCGTGGAGTCATCACATACAACATATAAAAACTAAAGTTGCTCAAGGTGTTGGGTTTTTGTACAAGTTTAAGAATAAATTTGATCGCAATACAAAATTTTTAATATTCAATGCTCTCATTCAAAGTCATTTGAATTACTTAACTGTCGTGTATGGATGGAAAAAAAGTAATGAGCTCAAATCTCTTCAACGATGTCAAAGTAAGGCTTTAAAAGTAGTTTCGAATCTTCCCATTATGTTCCCAACAATATCGTTATATAAGGATATATTCAAAACAGTTTTGCCGATTTATGGCATTTATAAATTGCAAATCTTGTTATATGTTTTTAAAATTGTACACAATATTGGTCATCACACGATTCAGTTTACAAGGAATCAAGAGTTACACAACACAAGAAATAATAGTAATTTGTCAGTAGCCAGGTGTAGGTTGGAGACAACTAAACAAAGAATTGAGTATATGGGTAGCCATGAGTTTAATAACTTGCTACAATCTTTAAAAATGTTAAATAGAATTTCAACATTTAAGAAATCTTTGAAAGATTATTTATTTCAAAATTTAGAAGAACTTCTGATGTAATTTTATTTTATTTTTATCTCAAAATGTATTTTTTTTTTATCTCAAAATATATAATTATTATAATTTTAATATTGATAATTCTTAACTAAAATGTAATATTTTACCAACTCGCCTCAACAAAAATGTACTGAATTATTGAAAAATAAAACTAAAAAAAAAAAAAAAAAAAAAATTTAAATAAAAAATTTAAAAATTCGTCAATATATAAATAAATATATGTATATATATGTACATATGTGTATACACATACACTTATTATAAAAGTAACAAAATCAAATAAAATAAAAAAGTAAATGAAATTATCTATTAGTCATATTTATCAACTGAATTCAGGAAAAGTAAATTATTTACAGTTTTCGAACCAATGCGATTACGCATTGGTTCGAAAAACTTGATGTTACTTGCGGCTGAAAACGCGCGCTCGAATTGTTATGCAAGTTTGTGTTAGTTTTACGAAGTTAAATACCTGCTGAAAGAAATAATTTTAGAGCAATTTTATACATATGTATATTGTAAACAATTTACGCAAATTTACAAAAAAATGTGTATAGGTAAATCACTCTACCTGGAAAAGATGCAAAAAAATATTTGGTATTTACAATCTTTTTCGTTATAAATAATATACACATTTTGAAAATTAATTTTTCCCAAAACTTTTTCGTTCAAGAATATATTTTGTATTGATACCTACATACATATTGTTACCTAAAAAAACAAACAAAAATATAATTTTACAGAAGAAGTAAAAAACTTTGTAAAATGAAAACTAAACTATACCATACGTCTCTTTGTTTTTTGTTAATAAAAGCGTAGAAGTGTGAAACTTGGTCCAGACATGTAGTTTAATGGCATTCATAAAAATCAATCAAAAACTCGTTTTTGATTTTTGGAATAGTTACGCCTTACAAGGCAGTAATTTATGATATTCTTAAATTTTTTTTTCATTATTTAGAACACAAATTTATGGTGAGCCAATGGAGAATTTAGTTAATGAACAAAATTGTAGGTGTTAACACTTTTGTCTATTTTGATTTTTCTTTATCCATTAACACTACTAGCTATTTGTCAATAGGTACTTATTTTGTTTTTTCAAATAGAAAAAATAATTACTTTATTGTCGAAAAACTCACAATTTGTTTGCCTTACTATAATTGTCTCATTGAATTCCATAAATATTTTTGCAAAAATATAATACGAGTACCTGTACATGAATTCCAGGAATACTTGCAATCTCTTAACCCTTCTTTCAATTGAATTTGATGTTTATTTGTGTATTCAAATAGCCCATTTGTGGCACGTAAAAAAATTTAACGAATGTAGCAAATCCAGTTGGGTTATTACTTCACAAGAAAAAGTTTGCATGTAAACAGAAATGTCTTGCATCCAAATGCAACTAAATTTTTTTAAACATATGCTAAAAACTGTTTACCTGTACTTTCAACATACGTACTTTAAACTTTTCTCATTAACAATGAATTTGTCATAAAGTAAGTACTTCTGTATATGACAGTATTTTAAAAAATATTTGAAATTGTTATTTTATTATATTGTCCACTAATTTTGTCAAGTATTAATAATAATCTTAAAATAATAATTATTTTTTATAAAAATTGAACCCAATTACCGCTTTCTTTTAATATGTTCATCCCGTACATAGATGTTTCAAGATTTTTATTAACAGAATTGCAGCCCTACAAAAACATTATAACATTCTTTTTCGTACGCTAGGCAATACTTTAACGACGTGCATTTGTGAGTGGTTTGAGTGTTCTGCAAAACAATCAAACAACAGCAAGAAATTTTTACACACTTTCGCTAACAGCACATATAAAACAAGGGTGTGTTAATAACGGTCAATTGTTAGACAGTTAACACTGCAAGCAATATCAGTAGTACATATTGATGTTAAAAGACAGAACAAAAGCAATTTAAATGTGAGTGGACAGCGAAAGTGAATCAACTCATGCAGGTCTCTGATACATACATACATACATACATACATACATACATACATACATACATACATACATACATACATACATACATACATACATACATACATACATCTGTATGTTAGGTTTTAGTGGGTTCTAACTATGTGTATATTTCACATATGAAATATCTGATATTTCATATGACTTGTACACGCAGTCTAAACTCACCTGAACCTAGAACTAGTCAGTGCAATTAGCAATTATGCTAGCATTAGCATTATAGTAACTGGCACTGACCAAGCATATTAAAGTTATCCTTTTTAAATTATGCGTACTCGTTACAAAAATTATAATTTATTTGCATACATATGATTGTCAAAAACACAACATGATTAGAATCGTAAAATACATAAAATACAAAAATACGTAAATACAAAAAGATAATTTTTATAAAACAGAGACGGTAACTTTTGTGTAGGTAGCCACAGTGAACGGTCCCCATAGTAAAACTGAAAAAAAAAAAAATGGAAGGAGTTGTGGCAGCTTAATGAAAGTTTTGGCATATATCACTGTTGGCCTGCTATTTTCAAAAAAGAATTAACATTTTTAGAAATCCTTTTATTTTACCGGTGCGGGGACAATTAAATACCCAAAATTCCCCTATTTCAGTAATTGTTACCCCCGGGGGTTCCAATTATCACTGCAGGAATGCCAAATGCTTTGACGCGGTTCACTCGGAGAAAATAGGGGCACCAGACGCTAGATTAGGCCAACTAGGCAGGTACTCACGTTAATCTTGTTCCACAATTTCAGTAATTGTTATTTTTTTGAATTTTAATCTCTCATTTCACATACAAAGTGATAAAAAGTAATGGTTTTTTTATAAATATAACCAATGTCTAATTATTTAGGGTTGCCGTATACCTGGTTTTATATAACATTATTTTAAACTTTTTAGTATTTTTATTATTTAAAGTTTTGAAAATACTCATAACAATTGGTATTGGTTTAAAGCACAGCCTACTATTGTCATACATTTTTAAATATTAAAAATATCAACTGATAATTTTAATAAAAATATCAAATATGGATGATTTTTAAAATCATTATATTTCAAAAGTTGGTATAGAAAACACCTAAACCTTTTTTATACATATTTTAGTACATATATATAACAGAATATAAGATTATTGATACATAAAAGTAGTTTTTTGATGTGCCTATTTTTTCGGGTCTACCGAAGTTGACTACTTTTTTTTTAAAGTACATATTTTAGCCAAAAACTTCACAATTTTTTTTACAGTGTTGTTGTGAATATTTTAATTTTAGGATTTTCATTGTTTATGATATATTTCTGAATAAAAAAAAATATAATTGCATGCATTTTTATTGAAAAATGAATTTTTGATATTTATTTTTCCAAACCCATTTTTTGTTACTTACAAATTATGAAAAAATTATCAAAATAATTCGAATTAAAACCGTGTAACTTTTTATAGGTGTAACGCACATGAAAAACCATACCACTCCTGGAATCGTGGGAGTCTCTTATATGTATTTTATTGATAAATTCGTATATGTTTTTTTTTGGATTTTTTCCACTAGACAGAGTACTGTGGTAGTGGATAAAAACGTATTATGAATAAACTTCAACATATCAAGTACATAAGCTTAATCAGTATTTTAATTATTAACTGGATATGTTGTCTTATCGTCTGTATGTATTATTGTTTTATTTGGTTTTTTTTTTATTAACCAAAAACTTGAACGGTCAAAAAAACTCAAAATCCGGCACGTCTGCCGTCCACATTAAATTGCTCTCGTCTCGGCTTGTTACTTTGCTGATATTTGTCATTTTATTTGAAGTATGATAGTGTGAAAACGAAATGTTATGTTACGTTAGATTTTTTGACAATCACACAATTCTCATTTGATTTCTATTTTGCAAAATCGAATGAAAGTCTTAATACTCAGTATTATAGTGTGAAACGGGCTTAAGTGAAGTTGTTGACATTTCCCTGATTTTTTTTTGCAAAAAATATACCGGAAACATGTATTTATTTCAAAATGTGTAAATGTGTGCAAATAATTTGTTATTAAAAGAATTTATAAGAATTACAAAAACAGTCAAACATCCTAAAGAATAAAGGCATTTCTAACGACGGGTTGTAACTTACTGTGTAACCGTCGGTATGAGCGTTACTTTAATTCTATTTAAAGACCGTCGGATTTTTGTTTAGTCCGTAAGCGAAATATGGAAATGAAATACTTACACATGCCCATTGGTATGGGATGATGTTCTTCGATCATTATGTTTTTAAATATAATTTCCAAGATTAAAATAATTTATTAATTCGGTCTCCAGCTGACATTGATACACAAATAACTTAAAGGTTAAAAGTCCTTAAAAGACACCAATACAACAACATTAGTTTATAAACATTTTCACTTTGGTTATTTTATTATTACTAACACACAAATTTGTTGGAAAGCTTATTTCACAAAGACTTAATTTTTTAAAACATTTGTTTATCAATAGATTTTTTTAATTTACTTGAAACCGATTATCCGTTTTATTTTGTTAACCAACACATACACGCACACATTAACACCGTTTGTGTGTGTTTATGGCAATAGTTTCTTTTAAAAATGGCGTTTTGGCTTTAACGTATTCGCTAGTGTTTTGTGTGTAACGTAATGCTTGACTGATTACGGACCTCTGGCACTAACGAAATATATTTGCAACTCAGTTTAGCTCAAAATTAGATAGAAAAGGATATTTTCGTTGCTCATAGGGGAAATCCTGTTGAAAATACATTTTTTAATAATTGGCTAAAATTGAGAGGTTTTCAAAAGCAGCATTTCCTTTAAGAAAATCTGATGCGAAAACAAAATAAAGGGCCATATTTGCTTTGGCCATTAAAAATAGAGAAAATGGCCGCATTTCATAACAAGAGAAAAACTCTAAATGAATTTCCCCTGTATTTGGGGAGTTTACTTCTGCCACAAAAGGATATTTTATTGCGAAAAGGGCACATGCGCAGTAAAAATTTCAGAAGAAAAAAAAATTATAACAAATAAGGGAGCCTTTGTATTTCTTATTCATTCAAAATAAAACTGATTTTAGGTTTTAAACAATAACATCTGGATTCAACATAAATATTTAAATTAATAAAAAATGCGCTGCTTTAAATACTGGTATTTTTAAAGATTTTAAAGACTCACGTTCAAAATGACAGCTGAAGATTTGAGTGCATGTGTATTTGACATTAATTTACTTAATCATTTTATAGATTAATCCTTTTTTATATCCACGTTCTTGTGGTTCTCACAGCTTCTTCTCTGCTTTTCTTTCTTGGTCTTAATTCACACATCCCGCCCGTGTACGTATTTCTGCTGTTCTGATGCCTTTTTAACAGCTGATTATTGCTTTCTTGTCATTGTAGTAAATGTTAATGACTTCGTAAAGCACGTTGTTATAACACGTTGTTTTTTTTTGTTCATCCTGTAAATCCTTTTTGCTTCATTTTCGTTTACTATTTGCTGAAAGTGTTAATGGCTGTTTGGTTTTAGTTTAGTTTCGTTTTAAAGTTTAATTTATTTTCAGTTTTGCTTCCACTACTCCATAAACAGTCAGAGACCTCTGTCTAACACCTTTAACATTCTCTTTTCTATTTCCTATTTCCTATTTTTTTCTTTATGTTTTATCTTTTAAAGACCTCCACACAAATATTAAAGTCTATTAAATTAAGTTGAAATATAATCGAGGTTTCTATGGCTTTAAACATTCTTTAGTAGACTTTCTTCGTCCTTTGAAACATTTTTGCAGTAGAATGTATGCGTGTGTGTGTGAGTGTGTATATGCGTTTTGTAACGTCTACTCTGGGTCTAGTGAACATTTAACAAACATTTTAGTGCGTGTGTATGTATGAGTAGTGTTTATGAACCATCATTTTAAAGTTACACCGGCACCAATGAAAATACTTGGAATTTATAATAGACCCACAGACGGAAATATGGACAAACATTTTTCCAAATATTAGAGTGTGAAGAATTCTTTGTAACTACTCTACGCACATATTGTTATTGTTTGGAAGTAAAATGTTTACGAAATGTCGTTTCTCTTATTTTGGTTAGAATTTTAAGGAGTCTTGTTTCTCTGCTATTGACTACAAAGGTATTCTTGAATATGATTCTGTTAATTATTATTATTAACGTCAAATTGGAGCACTTTAGTCTTAATTGGGTAGTGGTTATTCATTTCTTTTTTTATAGTAAATAAGAAAAATTGCAATAAATACATTCAAGAAGTCGAATTCGTCACTGTAAATTATTACCTTAAATACCAAATCATTATATTCACTTAACTTTCAGAAATTGAAGTTCTACCTTATATGGAGGTACTCACAGAAAACATGTCGATGCGATTACGTACCTATATATCGTAGCGGTTTCGTAACTACAAATAGTTGAGATTTCCTTCCTACATATCGTTGCAAAGTAATGTCAACCCTTTCATATAAAAATCGTTACGGTTTCGGTAATACAAAATCTTCGACCAGTCGTTGCGAATTCTTTACGAAATCGGAACATTTGGTTTGATGAGTTACTTTGAATACACGCAGAGAATCACGTCACAGGAATCACAATATGTTCTCTGTAACAATATATGGTTGCCATGAACAAATTTTTGTTGTTTTGAACATTATTTTGGTCACGATAAACAATTTTTGGTTAAAATTTGTTCATTAAATGGTTACTAAACGCAAAAAAATGTGATTGGATTTTACTATACAACTGTAAACGGCAAAAATTTTATAAATATTCCGTAATAACATATTATTTTTAACCAAAATATCTGAATAGTAAACAAACTATGTTAAGTTTATATGTATGTAACCAAATAACGCCTGAACACAGAAAAGTAATACATATTTGATTTTAGTCATCGGGTTTGTGTTTTTTAGAAAAATAATAAACAAAATTGTAAACAATAATTGCGTTTTAATTTATGCATATTTAATTATTATTTATAATATAGTGATTAATTTTGGTTTAATTTATATATTAATGAAATTGCAATGTATTTTATATTAAATCGTTAATAAATATAATTCTTGCAAAAAAAACCGACTTCAAAACAGACAAACTTAAAATCATGTTTCTTTAAGACGGTAATTATACAATGATTATATTATATTCGAGGAAGATTGTAGCGGGATTTTTTAAATGTCATTGCACAAACTGTCAATTCAGATAAAAAAAAACTAATTTTTGAATTCAATAATCTAAAACAAATATCAGTCGATTTTCTACCTGGGGAGCAGTACTTCCGGAGTATATAGGGGCACAAGACCCCAGGGTTCTGTGCTTTTTCAGGTCAAACCAATTCCAAACGACTGTCTGTATACAGCGGATAAAAAGTTTGGCTATATACATAAAATTACACTAACTATTGCGACACCCTGTAATTTCCGAGTTCAAATTTTATACTTGTTATAGCGGTCGTAGCAATACAGGTTCATTGTAAATTTCAACCGTCTGTCTGTAACGGCTTAAAAGTTTGGTCATATACATCAAATTACATAAACTATTGCGACACCCTGTAATTTATAATTTTAAATATTTATACTTATTTTAACACACATAGTAATGGACATTCTGTCTAATTGTTAAGAGTTTGTTAATAACTATTTAAAAGATAGGGTCATATATATCAAATGACGTCACCTATTGGGACACCCTTTAAATTCAAATTTTAATATAAATACTTGTTAAAGAGAACTTTGTCATGCAAATTCTTTGTAAAATTTAACTTTGTGTCCATATACATCAAATTACATCAACTATTGGGACACCCTTTAATTTCCAATTTTAAATATTTATACTTGTTGTTATACCAGACATAGTAGTGAACACTCTGTCTATTTTTCAAGTGTTTGTCTATAACGGTTCCAAAGATGAGGACATAATGGTCAAATTACATCAATAATTGGGACACCCTTTAATTTATCCAAATTTTATACTTGTTGTAATAGCGGACTAAGCAATATAGGTTCTTTGTAAATTTCAACTGTCTATCTATAACAGTTGAAAAGTTTGGCCATATATATCACTTTTACATTAACTATTGGGACACCCTTTAATTTCCAAATTCATATTTTACACTTGTTATTTTAGCGGACTT
Source organism: Phasia obesa (assembly GCA_949628195.1). NCBI lineage: Eukaryota > Metazoa > Arthropoda > Insecta > Diptera > Tachinidae > Phasia > Phasia obesa. The sequence continues at coordinate 2,982,716 of OX451217.1, forward strand.
AGCAATACAAGTTCTTTGTAAATTTCAACTGTCTGTCTATAACGGTTCAAAAGTTTGGCCATATATATATCAAAATAAACCAACTAATGGGACACCCTTTAATTTTTAATTTTAAATATTTATACTTATAATAACAGACATAGTAACGAACATTCTGTGCAACTTTCAAGTGTTTGTCTATAAGGGTTCAAAAGATAGGACCATAAAGGTGAAATTACGTCACCTATGGGGTCACCCTTTAATTTTTAATTTTATTTTTAATTACTTTTTGTTATTGGGAGCTATAGTGATACGCACTTTTTTCTAATTTTAAATGGGTGACCTACAAATTTCATAATACACGTAAAAAACATGTATGTTGTATGGGGACACCCTTTAATTTTTAAACTTTTAAACTGTTTTTAAAATGGGACCAATCTGTAGCCATAACCTTTCTAATGGCGCAAAAATTTTTAAAATCGGTTCAGAAATGACCGAGTTCTGAAGGCACAAACATAAAAAAAAAGCAACATTCAGACGAATTGATAACCTCCTTCTTTTTTTGAAGTCGGTTAAAAATAATAAATAAATGTGTATTTTATTATCCAAGTTGTGAAAATACACGGACTTAGCCTATATGATATTTCATAGTTTTTAATCATATTATAATCATTTAATTTAACCATATAATGTTTATATTTGATCATAATATAATATATTTTAATTACATTATGGTCATATTTTATTTATTTTTGACAATGTCATTATCAGGGTTATTATAATGATATTGTTATTATATTTAATAATAACACAGTGTGACTACAATTATATAATTTAACTAGCTGTGCCCGCCACGTCGTGGTCGTTCTGACAATATTTTGCTCGATTTTTCTTTGAAAGTATACTACACCAACTGTAAGACTCTTCTTTTTATAGTGCTGCAGTGAGGGTTTATGCATTTACTTTATATAAAGGTACCCATCTCTGGAATAAATTAAAGCTCTGTAAATATTTTAATAACATTGCAATTCCACAAAGTAAGATACAAATCAAATACAAATTTTATTCAATTTGCGCCTAATAGTTTTTAAAATATCCCAGTTTTAAACCGAAAATTTCAGTACCTTTAAACCGGAAATTGCGTTTTTTTCACTGCCTTTTCTCCATTTTCTCTTGGAAATGTGCTATTTTTGCGGTAAAAAAGAATCCTATATTAGATGCTAAGGTACCTCCTCACAATTTTTTTTTTAAAATCCATCCAGTAGTTTTTACGTGATGCGAACACAAATGAAAAAAAAGGCAGACAGACAGACGAAAATGAGCTACTATTTTATTATATGTATAGATTATAATATATTGCATTGAGATTATGGTTATCTCAACCCTGTTTTTCCTTTCCATATACACGAGGGTAAGTCAGTAAGTCTGTACAAAATCACATACCGGATATAGGTTGCGACACATCTGCATTGAATTTAAAGCTGTTTACACGAATGATTAATCTCGTATAGATAAGTCAGCTACTTCAGAAGTTATTCATAAAACTCTATAATATAGTTTTGACGCAAAACAGCTGTGAAAAAAGCTAGAGGAAGAATGCATGCTGCGTTAGCCCAAAATCGAGAATTAACTCAATTGTGCAGCTGATCTTTATGTTTAGAGATGAAGGGATGTAACAGTCAAAGCAATTAGTTTTACCGGATGAGTCCGTCCCAAATAACAGACAGTAAAATCCGCCAATTTTTTGCTTAAGGTGTCTCTGTATTTACCAGTATATCGTCTTGTATCATCCTGAAAAAGTTAATTAAAAACAATTACACAATTTTTAAGGGTGATAGCTCCTGCAACTCCCTTACAAATGAAAAGTATAAGATTGATACGGGAAATAACATGCTTTCTACATCTATTTCGCCCATTTTAAGTGTCATTTTTCAATATTATAAACTTCAACAAGGTTTAGGCGTTTAGCTTTTAACGGATTTTATATTAATAAATATTTAATTTATATACGAAGCGCCACTCCCTAGGTACGTTTAAAACAAACTTATACGAGTACAAAGTTTGAAACTTCTAGTCCTTTGTATGAGAAATGCCACGCCCACTGTAATATGGTGTGTGACCATCCTGGTGTTTTTTCTTTTGTTATTAAAATTTCTGCAAATGTTTTCAATTGAACTCTCGAACAAGCCTTAAGCCCGTGCTGACAAGCTTTAAAAAGTGTAAACTTACAAAAACCGATCTACTTTTTTTTCAGCTGGTGGTTGTTTTTGTTTTTAATTTTCTGAACAACATAGCTGTAATTTATAGCAATTATGTTGGTATTTATAGTATTTTTTGAAGCTTCAAGTATGACCATTACGCCAGAAATAAAACAAATAAAATTGGCTAAATTTCTTACTTATCGAAAATGTGTTATAAAATATCGTTCTTACAAAAATAATTTACCACAAGAAAAGCAAAAAAAAAAAAAAAAATATAAATACGAGTAACTGAATGAATAAAATATTTCACATAACAATTTGTAGCGATTTAATGTGTCATACCTAGAGAAGCTTTGGTTGTTTGTTTTTTCCGGCCTAAACTCCCACTAATTTGAAAAGTAATTTTTTTGCAAAATGTTTATTTATCTGTTTTTTATCCTTCGTATTTGTATCTACACATACATACATTCATACGAGAACACATTGAATTAAATGCGTGCATGAGGGCTTATTTTATAAGTATGTGTGTTCACTCACTTGGTGGTCCCACAAATGATCCTAAAAAATATGGACTGTGTTTTTTTTATACACCAAAGAATACAAACTCAAATACACTTGTGTACATAAAAAAAATAACTTTGATGTGTTTGTACGTCGATACAACATACAAACTTAAGCAAACATTTTTTCTTAAAAAATTATATGTATGTACGCGTGCATGTGTGGGCTATATGAATGTATTTTTTATGTATTACTTAAAGAATGTACATGGCTCAAAGCAAACAAATTTCTATTTATCTATTTTTTTAGAAAGGGTCAATTTTTCTATGCACACGAGATTTATAAATATTATGTGGATAACGTGCCCGCACACTCATGATGTGCTTTCATTTTCATTAAAAAACAATAAAAAAAACAAAAAGGAAAAAAGGATTTCTAATATATCCATGATATACGTGAGGTCGTATGGGGTTTGAAAAAAATCAAAAATGAGGTTTGAATAAAATCATGGAATTTAATGATCGCAATCAACAAATAGGGGTACTTAAATAAAATCGCATTCGGTCGTATCAATTACCTGCTCAAATGGACATGATTTAAAATATTATGGAAACTTATTTATAATTAAGGTCCGTAAAAGCATTGCGAAAATCAATACTTTCTATATAAAAAGTTTCCCAAGAATAACGAAGTTTTTCGACAGTGATTTTTTATCACACTTTATTACTTGTTCCTAATGAAAGTAGAAGAAAATACTAAACCATTGGTCTTTCCAACTAGAAATTGCTATCAATGGCTTCTTCAATACTGGAAGGAAAAAGCACATTTTGTTAAGTTTACAACAGTTTCAACAGTCGTCCGCTTTACTTAATATGGGATTTCTAAATGAAAAAAAATTTATAAATATTATTTTAACAGGATTTTTCAAGTTTCAAAATAATCCCGAAGCTTACTTACTTAAGTAAAGTGAGGTCCACAGCCATTCGTTTCTAACTGTACACTGTATAAACTATACGTGTCCCAAAATTTATTAAAACCAGAGTACCGAACCTTTTAGTTTTTTCTTGCTTCTTTTCATATCGAGCAAAATATTTTCAGGACGCCCATAACATGGCGGGCACAGCCAGTATATCAATAAAAATAACTGTTTCCATAAGGTATGGTAAAGTTGAATGTAGGCCACTCCAGATTTTTGAAATTAATATTATGATTTTGCACTCATGCTAATGCACTCTAACGTGATTGATCCCAAAAAAAAAAAAATTATCACACGATCAAATGTTATCTACGCTAATCACTTGAGCGTTGCCCATATCTCATTTTGAATATCAGTGCTCGCTTTATTTCTAGAAAATGTACTGAATAAATCAAGCGTTCATTGCAATACCAGGATGTTTTTTTCTATTTATTGAAATACAACTTTTTTGAACATGTAGATAAATAACATTTATTTTACAACAAAATATGTCTATAAATAAAATTTACACAAGAAAGTTTGCAAATATTTAAACAATAAAATGAAAAAATCACAATTTCTAGCCGTGCAAAATTTGATAGGGGGAGGGGGTGGTGTATGTTTTTAACTAACAGTCTTTAAATATTGATTTAAAACATGCTGAGTACGACGAAGCACACAATATTCCAGGAATATTTTTTAAATAAAAAGTAAAAATCTTTCTTGCACAAAAAAAAAATATTTCAAAGTCTTTGGAATTTAGTGCTGAATTTTATTTTCCTTCAATCTTGTATCATTCCCATTTAAACATGACCAACCGAACAAGCAGCCAGCCACAAATCACAACAAATGTCTTGAAGCCATAAAAATTTCAAGAAGGAAAAGTAAGATGGACAAACATAAAGAATAGTAGTAAAATATACTATACTATGAGAATGAGTAGGGATGGGTATTTATGTGTGTTTATGTACCAGACTACAAACGCCTTTTTATTATGGCATTCCTTTTGTGGTTCTGTCTCCTTTGTTAGTGTTTGTGTGGGTCCTTTAAGCTTTTGTTAACCATTTTTGTCTTCCAAGATCTATGACGTACAAAAAATATTATAAAAATAAATTCACAAAAACGAAAAAAAAATTTAGCGAAATAAACGATAAATGTACGAGTACAGAGTCCGGTCATAAAAAAACCTCATAAAATTTCTTATACTACACGAAATTTAAGAGTTGGTTACTATCCAACTAAAATTTGTATAATGTAAAAAGTTTGTAGTTAAAAAAAATCCTGGACTTATAAACCAAATTAAAAATTTTAATACAAATGCATATAATAAAACTGTAACAGGACCATTTCTGTACAGGAAATATTTTTTGAAAATTTTGTTGCTGGTGCAGTTAGCAATCGAAGTGTCTGTGTTCGCATCACGTAAAAACTACCGGATGTATTTTAATAAAATTTCGTGAGGAGGTACCTTAGTATCTGGGTACTAAGGGATAATTTTTTCCGCAGAAATGTCTCATTACCAAGAGAAAATAGAGAAAAAGTAGTGAAAGTACGCAACTTTACCGATTTAAAGCTACTGCAAACTAAGCAGCACCATTTATTTTTGTCAGCGGGATATTTTAAAATCTATTTACAGAACACTATGTTATTTTTATAAAGAAAATACGTAATAAATACTCCAAGTAAGAAATACACATAATATTTTTTTAATTCCTTCTAACTTTGACACAGGGTGCTCTCAAAGTGACGCAAATTGAAAAATGAAATTTTCCATTCAAAAATTCGAATTTTCAGGTGAAATTCGTTAAGCTGTTATTCTAATAATTTTTAAATGCAACTGCACAAATTTGGGATATTATTACAGAACAAATGTCATTTTAGTGTACATATTTTTATTTCTATGTTCGATATTCCGTTGACTGAAAACAAGGTTTTTATTGTAAAAATTTTTAGAAAATTTTGTAAAAAGTATATAGAAATTTTTTTGTAAAAATTTTATAGTGTTTTTGTAAAAATTTTACAGAAAATTGTTTTTACAAAAATTTTTTTGTAATAATTTTGTGGAAAATTTTTTGTTAAGTTTTTTTAGAAAATTAAAAAAAAAAATTTCATATTTTGTAAACATTTTAAACATTTTAAACATTTTTTAAAACTTTTGTTAAAATTTTTTTGTTAGGAAACATTTCTTGAAAAATTTTTTTAAAAATTTTGTCGAAAATTTTTTGAAAAATTTTTTTAAAAATTTTTTGGAAAATATTTTAAAAAATTTTTGTGAAATTTTTTCTGAAAAATTTTTGTGAAATTTTTTTTGAAAAAGTTTTTGTAAAAATTGTTATAAAAATTCTTTGTTAAATTTTTTGTAAAAATTATTTAACAGATTTTTTGTAAAATTTTTTGAAAAAATTTTTTTTACAAAATGTTTTTCTGAAAATTTTGTAAAATTGTTTGTAACATTTCTTTTTAAATTTGTTGGAAAAAAAATTTTTCAAATAAATTTTTCAAAATTTTTGGAAATAAAATTTTCAAATAAATTTTCTAAAACTTTTTTATAATTTTTTTTTTTTGATTTTTTTTTTTAAATCTTCCTGCATTCTACATTGCGTTTGAATGGTGAGACTGAAGCAAAAAAATCCTTTAAAACAAATTTCCTTATATTAACCCTCCCCAATGCGCTATTGATTGCTCCTTGTTACCAGTGGGCACCCTGTGGGTCTATTGGCTACCTCTATATGTATTTCTTTCTGTAAAGGCCTTTAATATTAATCAAAGCAGAAAAACCTTACCAACCTAAAAATAAACAAAAAATTGGCTCCCGCAGGGGGTTATTGATCCCCCGAGAACTGTATGCACTCCTTGGGATCTATCTGTCGCGGTCTAATATTTATTTAACAAAGAAGACAAAATAGAATCATTAAAACCAAAAGAAACTGAAAACAAAGTTAAAAATATAGGTGGGCGTGGTTTTTTGCCTGCAGCAAAAGATGGTCTAGTGTTACTGAATTGTAATCCGAAAATTTTCGAGACAGTGCCTGGCAGATTGGTAAGCTTAAATTTTCTGTACCTCGTGTGGCGCCTTGGCAAATGACATTTCAACGTCAACACGGACAGACGGATAGACGGACATCGCATAATCATCTTTGCTATGTATAAGGATCCAGAATATATATACTTTATGGAGATTTAGAAATTACACAAGGAATGACAATCTATATATACCCTTATCACCTGTGGAGAAGGGTATAAAAATTGTTTTTCAATTTACCATTTCAGATTTTATTGAAATTTTTTTATTTATATTCCTTGACTCCCTGAGTACAAATATATTTAAAAAAATAGCATCCCTTACAGTTTTTTAGTTTTATAAAAATAAAAATATAATGCGAACGATCATCTCTTAATGGTTATGACTAATACCTCTGTGCAAAATTTGGTTCACATCGGACCATGTTTCCTATTTTTGTCCAAAAATACACTGCGTCGTTACATTGTGCGACGTGGCGGGTATAGCTTGTAGTATCTTAGTAATCTTTGTTTCCGAGCCCAATTACAAATCCAATTTAGCAAAAAAAAAAAGCCGTTTGTAGCATTTTAACCCTTGTTTTAACCACCTGTTTTACAATTAGGAGATATTTAAGTCGATCAAGGAGTCGTCTCTGCAACAAGCCTATCTTGTGGGTTTTTATAAATAACACTTTTCAAGGACTTAATAATAAAGTAGATATTTAATTCGAATCCGTGGATAAAGTGAAACGAGCTAAAAACAGAATCATTTAAAACAATCTCTTTTTCTATGTTTTGTAAAGACTTCTACAGCTGCTCTCGTATGCACAGTTAACATAACATTGTTTAATTTGTGTTTGTTATTGGATCTGTTTTTATTTCATTAAAGCCAGTGCCGCTATTGGCACCTTTACTGTTAAAAACTTATTTCTAGTTGTGGCAAATGATAACGTAAAAATAATTTTCTTCAATTTAATTTGATTTTGAAATAATTGTGTCAAAATTTTCTAACTTTGTTTGGAAAACTTTTTCGTTAGATGCTACATGCCCCAACATTTGCATTAGAGGAACGAACATAAAGTTTGATGGAATTTAATTGCTTTGATGACTTTGAAAATTGTTTTGTTTTTCAAACTCCTTAAATATTCCCACCATAATAACGAAAGTAAATGAGGCTGGCTAATTTTCTTTTGGCAGCGCAGCAAACAACCAAAGAAAAAAGTGTTAAAATTTTATTTGAAAAAGTTTCGTAGACAAACAAAATTGTCTTAAATGTGTTTCAAAATTTTAAATGCGTCTTTAAAAAAGTTTTCAATTGTAATCGTACTTGCTCGTAACTATGAAATGTTTTTAAGATTAATTTGGGTCATTGGGCTAAATTAAAGGAAAAGTGTTGTTCTTGTTGTTGTTCGACACCAACAGCACAGTCATTTGTCTGTCTAGTGACTGTCTATCAGTGAGTTAAATACGTATGTAAGTATGTGTGTTTTAAAGTGTGCGTGTGTTCGTATTTTCCGGGAAATGCTGTTAATGATGATGACGCGGCTGATGGGCGGCTGAGAGGCCGATAGTAGGGTTTGTGTTGCTTTTGTTGCAGTTTTCGTTGTTGTTGTTAGTGTTGGTTGAAATTTGTTTTTAGTAGTGTGTTCTCGCTGTCATCGCTGGTGGGGTTGGAGCTTCGTTAATTAAGTGCAACATGTGGTATTAAGTAATTTACATGTTTAAACATCCACTATATTCGTAAGCACGCGAACGAACAATATCTTGATGTACATATGAATGTATTTAATGTGTGTATGTTTGTATGCGTTAATGTGTGATAAAAAGAGAGTATTATATGAAAGAGTCATTCATTGTCTGTCATTTAAGGTCAAATCAATAATTTAACACTTAATGAAAATCTTGAGGGATTTAAGACAAGTTTATTAATTTTCATTGAGGTGTTGATTACTTTATGTTGTGCATAAATTATATTTGGAGAATAAATGATTTCTAGCACGCAACATTAATATTTGTTGTCTATAGACTTTATAAGCCAATGAATGAAGTGAGGCACGTTCATAGTGCAAGATTGTGTTGATTAAAGTGATTGATTTTACTTTTAGAATTAACAAAGAAAAGAAAAACATGCGAAAGATTGAATTCTATAAATATAAAAAACATTTTATTTCTTGTGAAATTACCGAACTCCATTAGTAGTTATTTGCTTGGTGAATCTGAGTTTGTCCCTTTTTATACTTTAATCGTGATCAGGAAAAATTGAAAAGCGAATAAAAGAATTTTGTGAAACTAATAGATCTTTTAGACACTTACATAAATGTATACCTAAGTATGTGTATCGGATATTTCATCAAAGTAATAGTGGTATTGAGGTAAATGTATCTATGACTATTTCATACCGAAGTATATATGTATGTCACAAAATGTTAAGGGAGAACCATGTAAACAATATAGCATAGTTTAAAATCACACTAGTAATATATCTCACAAATTAACTTTGTGAACATACTGGTACATACGCACTTTTTACTGACTAACCTAAACAAGGGCGTAAGGCGTAACGACGTCTAGCGCCTAGCTTTGAACAAACCTAAGTAAACAGTAATGTTAACATATTTTGTTTAGTAAAATCTAATAAATTAAATCGCAAAATAGAGATAAAATCGCTAGATAAAGCAGAAAAAGTACAAAAAAAAAAAAAACACAATAACATGTTGTTTCTAGCCAACTTCACTATCTAACGCTCTGCCAAAATTGGATTTTCCATTTGTTAATTGCGCTGAAGCCGCTATTTAGGTTTTCTACATACATTTCGTGTGTACATAAGAATTTTTAACAGTTATTTTACGCCTTACGCTCTTGTTTAGCTTTAGCAGTTAGTCGTAATTTCTCAAGACTATTTTCCCAATGGTTGCGGCAGCGTTGAATTTCCACCAACAGTGTACAAATGGTTGTGGGCTTGTTGATGTCTTTTGACCTCAAATAACGCTATAAAATTAATAACAATTATATAATCTAAAGAGATCTTGTGATCGCTCAAACGTTATAGTATATGGCCAGAAAAATTCTCGTAGTGTAATTGAATTATTTCATTAGAAGTTTGTAGGGTTTGAGAACAGAAATTTATGTTACTTCAAATTTATTCTGTTGCAAAAGTTAATTAAAAAAAATATACAGTAGTGACCAAAACATTTGAAACCGAATGTTTATCTCTACCAATTACTACAATATTTGTTACAACAAAAATTTAATTTCAACTTTATTTAAAATTTTTCAATACATTTATATGCTTTTTCTTATAGGACAAAAATTAAAACTTCTTCAATTATTTTTATTGAATAACTCGAAATACATCTTTTCAAAACACATGACACTTAACTTAGCACTAAACTTAAGTAAGGGACGACCATCATGTTTTCAATAGTTAGTTGCGTATCCGTGGTTTTTTTTTATTACTTTTATTATTTTCCCTACATTAGCTAGGCATTGCGGCAATGAGCGTCATTTGCAGGCTACTGGTTCTGCAACTCGAAGAAAAGTTCATCACCATTACGGAAGGCTTTGTCCCTAATATCACGTGTTGCTACCATCCACATATTCACAATCGGATTGAGATTGGGAGATAATATTTCATTTGCATTTCTTCTAACCAAGCTTTTACAGCACTCGCTGTGTGCTTGGGATCGTCATCTAGCTGTAATGTCCAAGAAATAGGCACATTACCCATTCAGCATGTGAAAGCATAACTTATCTTAAAATATTTTTTTAGACTGTTGCCGTCATTGTATCAGTAATTCGGTAAATGGCATTTCTACCACTGTCTTTTAAAAAATACTTTAAAGAATTAAAATTTTTCACACAATTTTAATTGAATTTATTAATTATACATAATTTATTAATTATACAAGTATATGGACTAGATTAACTGAAAGTTGTTTAGATTACTTAAATCTGAATCTGTACTCCATTTTGTTCAATTGATTCTAGTTTCCGAGATATACCTTTATATCTAAGATGAGGGATTTGCAGGACATAGATTGGCATGACGAGATAACACTTTATCCTTGGTCGTTAATTAAAACATTCAGAAATTCTCATAGAAATTTCTTCAAAAAGAAACAAAAATTAATCTGTTTAGTGGTTTCAGAGATAAGGAGTAAGTTGTGTAAAAAAAGGAAACATTTTCATGCAATATTTTAATATTTTTGATTTTTCAAAATTCATAAAAATTAAAGAAAAAAAAAATCCAGCCTATAGGTAAATATGCTCCAAACAAAACAATCTATATTTCATAAAAATCGATGCACAACAACAATTTATTTACAATTAATTGACTTTATTTACAACCATTCCGATATTCCTACAACAGTAACTTGTTCCTGCCGAGAACAGTCTGTATAAATTTTAACAATTAACAATAGAGTAAAGAAATTCTAAATTTTATTTTATTTAAAGCTTAATATTAAGGCTGCTTTGTCGACGTTATCTATTTGCCAATAAAATCAACACGATTGTTAAAATTTCAATAACTGCCTTTAATAGACAATTTTTATGTACAAACTCACACTGGCTGTTAATGATGTTAAGCACCAAAAAGTAATTGATTCGCAGTTAATGCCAAAGCATAAAATCTATTTACGATTACATCTACTCAGATAATGATGATCCAAAGTACGATGTAAATGTTTTACAACTGCAAACTACAAACGGCATTGAAACACTCTCCCACACCCACACCTAGCCACATCCAAATCCGCCAGTCTGCATCGTGTGTGGTGGGAAGAAACAAAGACAAGATATAAAAACACAGTTTCAAATAGCATTAAAATGAAAAACATTTAAGATTTAACAGAAAATATTCTCTAACACATCCAAATATACCCATATACACACCTAATATTGGGTGTTTGTTAGTGTGTGTGTGTGTATACAACTGTTTAGAGGATTTGATAAAACACCACAGGACATGGTTTACGAATAAAAAATAGAAATAAAACAAATTCCTAAAACATAAAAAAAACTAACGCTATAGCAGCATCAGAGATGTGGGGGGAATTTCTATAAAATGCCAACCATTCCCTACTCCTTCACCCATCCATTTGCAGGAAAGCAGCCAGACTGGCAAGCAGCCATCATTCAATATGGCGTCAAAACGTCACAATCCTCAATATCCTCAATGTGTGTTTGAGGCAACAACATGTGCTGCTGTTGTAACTGTGTTTCACGAACATTTCGAAATAGAAATAAAGACAGTGTAAATTCTTTTTATGTGTGACAGTGTGCAAAAGTTGGGGGAGTTGAGCAGGAAACCAAACTGAACCAAACCATACCATACCAAACGTTCAACCCCAATCTGGTGTGCCAACCAACACACATTGCCTTCCATTGAAAGTTTTGCTAAAACAAAGCCAAGTCGACTTTAGCAGCAGTGGTGGATATGCTGGTGGTGTTAGTGTAAACGTGTTTCACTTTATTTCACAACGCTCTGCATTAAAAACTTCTTCTAGTTGTGACTTAGTGTTTTACACTGAAAAAATGAGGGTAATAAAAGGTTTAAGATGTTTTTGAATAAAATATGAAAATAAACGTGAAAAAAATACAAGGAAGTGTCAGTATAGGTTCGATTATACTATCAAACCCTAAACCCAGTTTGGCGAAATTGTTGACCAATTTTTTTTATGGGCCTCTAAAATTCGGAAAATCAGTGGATCCTTCAAAAAAGGTGTCATCAGTTTTTGTCTAATATCTAATTCAAACCAGGTGATAGCACTTAACTTTGTTGCTGAACAATATTTTATTTACATTTTATGCCAAAAAATAAATTATTCCAGCACTTTTTTGAATAAGGAAATTAAAAAATATTTTTTTTTACTTTTTTCAGCATAACTCACAGGGGCTCTTAAATTTTCACTAACAATAAAATTGTAGCTACGGAAAAACTGAGCAACTTTTGTGAACATACCAATACAATCTGAATATTCATTGAACCGCAGTGAGGTCAGCCTTAAACTTTTATGTAAGTCCGCTTCTCTTGCAAAGCAAGACTTCAGTGCATTTTTCAAAAGGAGATAAAGGTTCGTCAATAACAACGACAACAAATCAGTTCTATTGCATCCAATATTAATTTTTTCCAAGTTATGTGTATATACCAGGGTTCAGAATTTTTCATTTATGACCATTGATATTGATATTTCAAAATTTAATATTTTCTTCACGGTCATAAATGAACAACGATCACACTTGGATGAGTATAATTTTTTGTTTTTTGAGCATGCATACATGAACGGTGAAAAAAGAAGAATATCCTCACTATTCTTATATTATAAGTACCCAGCAAAAAAATAACGTTTACTTGGAAGCAGGTTTGTAAGGGGGGAGAGAGAAATAGACTCTCCCTTCCAAACTGCTTCAGGAAGGTACGATTTTTGTTTGCAATGTCCAACTTGGCAGGTGTCTTTGCTTCACCAATTTTTTTATAAAAACTTATTTGCTTACATACCTGCATCCGCGTAAGCTAAAGAGGTTTCTTTGTTTCACTAAATTATATATGGAAAACTTATTAGCTTATATAGCTGCATCCTCGTAAGCGAAAGAGGATGCAGTTTATTATTATTATCTTACAATTATAGCATTCTCGAATGCTCTTATTAGATGCGCTTATGAGAATCGTCTTTGAAAGACATGAGTTTAATTTTATTGCTTACCAAAACCCAATAATTTTTTGCTGGGTAATTAATTAGCTTATTCTCATTAATGCTCTTTTACATAAATGTTCATGTTCGTTTTTTCATTTATAAACGTTTTCATTTATGGGTGTCCATTTATGAAATTTCTCATAAATGAGATTTCTAATGTTCATATACATACATACACACATATATGCATACTTACATTTACTTATAAACAATTAACAAAATTGTAAATGAGCACTTACGTGAGTAAAAATACCTTTTCTCATTTATTCACTTTTGAAAAAAAAGAAAATAAAAAAAATTAAATCATCTCACTCATAAATGAGAAAGCACAAAATATTTTCTAGTCTCTCACACATGTATGAAAAAAAGCAGAACAAACTAAAATGTACATACTCATACATGATTGAGCAGTGAGTGAGAATTTCGGTACTCTGGTGGATATTCATGGGAACTCTTCTCCATATTTTTAGTGTTTAATGCTCGAAAGAGACAAAGTTACTGTCTATAAATCTATAAACTTAATTTGTATAAATGTTTTTAATTAATTACATGCAATGAAATTTATAGGCAAGCTTAAGTTCGTTTTTATTCTCTCTAAGAAAGAATTAATTAAATTACAAATTAGGTGATAATATTAAAGAAAAATTGGGAAAATTTAATTTTGAGACACCAGCAAGAGCGGAATGCACATTTTCTAGACAGCCACGTCCGTCATCAGCACTCTTCGTATCTATCTACTTAGAGTAGTGTTTAGTTGTAAGCATCATCTATTTAACCAACCAAACCGAGATAAAGGAATACGAGAAAACTTGTATTCAATTATCAATCGTCAGTTGGTGAGAACGAAGCTTCCCTCTTGTTGAATATTTTTACTTTTAATATTTACCGCCTTATATTTTGTTGTTCCTTCAGCCAACCTTCGGTTAGTTAATTAAGCTTTATTCTCTATTCCTTCAACCTTTCTACATTTCTACATTGTCTGAATTAGAAAATTCTGAATAATTTCTGATTTTATATTTAGATATTTCATACGTCAGAGGTGTCTAGAAAATTTGATTTACTACATGTCTAATCACTTTCTGATAGATTTCGTATAAACATGTGGGAAGGATTTCATTTGTTGTAAATATCGATATGTCTGATAGATATCTGACTTATTTCAGACTGGTATAAATTATTAAGTTCTGTAATAAGTCTTTAAAAAAATATTTTTTACAATGTACTCGTAGTTTGCTTTAGGGGTTTTGATTGAATGAATAAATGAATGAATGAATGAATGAATGAAGGAAGAAATGAATAAATGGGTGTAAAAGACTTGTAAGAGTAGGGGATTTTGTGTTGTTGTTTGTTTGTGTGCTGTTCAAAGACTCATAATCTTTGGAGCTTAATGTGCTGATGACTTGCTGTGATGTGATGTGCTGCACTGTGTGCACGTTTGCGATGAGATTTGATAGGGATTCTCGGCTTCATAGTTTTTCTTACATTTCAGCAGATTGTAGAAGTCTTTTCAACTGCTGCTGTTGTTGGTTGTTCGTATATTTTTGTTCCGTTGTTGAGTTGTTTTTGTTTTTTCTTTTCTATAATCTCATGTTCATTTTACGGAATTACTGTGTTCAAGTTCGTGTTATTGTATGTTGTACAATGTGCTGAGTTGGGGTTTTATGCTTGGTCGGATTTTTTACACTTTTGTTGGTTACTTTTGCTGCGATTAAAGGAGCAGCTTTACAAGAGAAAGGAGAAAGGGTATTTAACATTTCGTTACTCTTCGTATTCTATCACACAAAGAAGATCAACATAAATTCGTGATACTATTTTTGATGCTTTTAGTAAATGTGTTGCTGTGTCAGTGTGGGAATGTGGGAGGGAGTATTTTTGGTAGAGTATTAAATCTGTCCCTCTTCTATCAACCTGAAGTTGTTCTTGTGGACATTTTTGTGTTAAAAAAACATAAATTTTTTCTGCTTTTGCTTTGGTATCATGTTTTTTTATATGAGTCATTGCTTTTCCAAAAAAAAAAAAAAAAAAAATATACTTGTGACTGCTGCCTCTTTTGCAAATTTCTTAAAATATTGTTTATTCCAATTGTGGGACTGCAGTGGTTTGCCCTTTTAAGTTTTTTATATTGTTTTCTGTTTATTTATTTTCCCATGAGGTTTTAGTGTTTATTTTTGCAAGATTAGCAAATCATTCAGTTGTTTTATTATTTCATATTGAACTACAAGTTGGATTAGGTGGACTGTGCTCTTTTATCTCACATTCATATCTTGTTTCTGATTTCGTCTTTGTGTTGTAATAATTTTGTTATAATAATTTAGTAATTCGATATAATAGAGGTACATTAAGCTATATAACTGGGTTAACGACAGGTCATGGAAATTTCAAGTATATATCACGATGAAGAAGTTACTGCCAGACTGCTTCTGGTAAAGGTTCAGACGGTAACTGCAATTGTGTGAGAATGTCTAGCAGTGGCTAGCATTAGGCTTAGAATCACGGGCAGATACATTTTAAATGTAAATGCCATAGAGATTCGAAGCCATAGATAAATCCTAGTATTTACAAAGGGCTCCGTGATGTGGAAAAAGGCCAACAGTGACCATTCGACAGTTTGCAATCACTTCAGTCGAGAATAAAGGTTAGAGTACGAGACTCAAAGATAGTAAGGTAGTCGTACATTAAAAATAGGGATTGCAGTAAGACCCATAAAATTAGTGGTCTGCCGTGATATCGCACCTACATTAACAAGGGTCAGCAACAATGATTTGTTGTAGTTAAACATCTAGAGACTTTGGGGTGGAAATCAAGCTGACAACCTTCAGACAGAAACAGACTAATAGACTATCGGGGCCCCCAGGTAAAAATAAAATTTGTGACTTCGTGTGCACTATTTGAATTGCAAACGTCACTTATAATTGTAGAGATGTAAAAAATATTCAGGCATTTCTTTATTTCCATATTATAATTTTAAATGACTGACGACTGCGTGAACTTCTTGAGGGTAACAGCATATTACCCTTAATCTTTGTTTTTAGTTCTGCACGAAAGATTGCCAATGAAAAGGCTATTAGCAGGATGTTTGTTATGTTTGTTCATAATAGAGAATAAACTCAATCGTATTACCGATTCAGTTTCTTTATCCGCTATCGTGTTACATTTTTCCCGGTATACAACTGCTGATTATTTGGGTCAGATATTTGAGGCAAAACGCCACTATTTATTCTTCAATCAAATAAACACTCGAATGCGCATTTGTTAAATTTCAATGCCAAAAACTCAAAAATTGTTCCCAAGATTTTGCATTTGCAACAGGTGGCTATTTTTTTTTTTAGAAAATTTCAAAACCTTTGTGGAAGGGTACGATAAAATAAACTAGAAAAATACTGTGTTGAAAAGCAGACATATAAAAGGTACATACGAGTATCAGCCCAACATTTTTTTTTAATTAAAATAATATTTGTTTTACTTATTTTCAACATAACTTACAGACACGTTCTGATTGTATTCATATATTGGCAAAAGTTGTTCAGTTTTACAGTCGCTATGATTCTCCCATATATTGTCACTAAATATTTAGGGTCCTGTAAGTTATGCTAAAAAAAGAAAAAAAAAATTTAATTTTCTTTAAATTTTTTTTTTTGCCATAAAATATTAATAGGATTTATTTAGCGAATCATCACAGTTAAGCGGTATCACCTAGTATGAATGAGATATTAGACAAAAACTGATGACACCTTTTTTGAAGAGCTCACTTATTTTCAGAATCTCTGGAGGCTCGAAATAAAACTTGTTCACCAATTTCGCCAAACCGAGTATAGGGTTTTACTAACCTTTGGTAGCAGAATTGAACATATACTATCAAGTCTGTCTGTATTTTCTTTGTTGCACTGTAATTAGTACATTTTCGAAAAACTTTTTCTAAAAAACTAATTTTCTAAAAAGTACTTCTTATTAAAAAAGTGCTTAAAAATAGTAGTATCTTATCTAAAACAGTATTAAAAAATTAATGTAAAAATCTTGTCTTTTAAACTTCTTTTAATTTAAAACTCGCTTCATATAAGAAAATGTTTAAATAAGTTTTCTTATTTTACTCGTAAGTCTCCAAAACATTTTTGAATATTATAGCAGCAGCATTCATAAAGATTATGTGGCATAAATAGCAATGCAGTTCAAGTTGGCACTTGCTTGTTTAAATAAAGGTTGGTTTTTAACACTTAAACTTTCTTAACATAATTTTGACGTGAATGACATAAAAGGCATATTGTGGCATGACGACGTGGTGTACAAAATGGTATCAACATTTGCTCTATCGACTAGATATTGCAAATAAAGTTGTAGAATCACAAAAGATTTCACAAAGTGCTCAAGCCTTTACATATGCATACGAGTGAGTATTGACGTTAATGAGTAGTTGGTGCAGATAAGAATGCCGATGTCGATGACGATGATGACGTTTGTATAGAATCCAAAGCATTGTTGAAATATTTCAAGTATTTCTATACGTAAAGTCAAATGAGACGCCTGGTAAACATTATTTGTAAATACTAAGATGCCACTCATATCCTCTGACTTTTCGGCAATGAATATATTCATGTGTATGTATGTGTGTCCGTAAGTATGTTAGGTATACATGTATAATATGTAAATTTCGTATGGCTGTATTAACATTCATGTTGGAGAGTGTTTAAAATGTATACGGATGTTCATACATATATGTATGTAAGTTTTATGGAGTTTGAATAAAGATACCTTTTTATACTCGAAAGTAATTCTAAGTCGTTACTGAAATGATGTAATCGTGGATATAAGAAAAGTGTGGTTGCTAAACACTTCCAGTAGCATGGCCTTTGTTTGTTTTTATAAAAAAAAATAAATAAATAAAATAAAGTCACAATTACTTTAAAGAAAGATAGCTTCATCTTGAAAATATATTAGCTTCTTTAATTTTAATAATTTCTGTATGTAAATCTCTAAATATAACTGAAATTTGCATATCAAACTGTTTGTTTTATTCTTCTTAGATTTAAAATGTTTAGTGGCTGTTATGACTAGATTAAAGTGATTATTTTTACTTTCTATTTACCTGCTAGGTGCGCATTTAGAATATTAAGATTCATTTATTTTAATTTATCTTAAGACTTATTTACATTTCAAATATTTTTTATACTTTTTTCTAAACCACTTCATAAAGTCCATACTTCAAATGTCACTGCTTGTTACCCAGAGCAGCTAATATTTTACACTGTTTCCAAGAAAAAGCACATTTAGGTATTGTAAAGACTATGAACATTTTAAATGTCAGCGTAAAGGTATTCTAATTAAGTCATTTCTAGAGTTATGAAACAAACTCATAATAACAATCAATCGTGAAAAGGTTTCTTAATTAATATTATTTATTTCTCATTACGCATAATTCCTTTTTTTAAATTTATTATCATATAGTAATCCAAACAGATTACTATTGAAAAGCATATCCATATAGCATATAGCTATTTCACTGGTGCTTACCCAGATCGTCAGTGGACTTTTTTGAATTTTCTGAATAAAAACCCAGATTCTTATGCTCAAAATTTAATAAAGGTACATTAATATGAACGATTTTTCCTGCAGATTTTTCCAAAGAAATCTGCTTGTGAGGATTGGTTATGATATGGTCCATGTTACCATTTTATGTTCTCTCTATCAATGTATGGTTGCGATGAACAAATTTTTTGTCACGATAAACAGGTTTTGCTTAAGATTTCATCTTTAAAAGGGTTACTACATCAACCCAAAAAATGCAACATGGTTGTTTTGAACTATATAATTTTCAAACCACACCCAAAGTTATATAAATATTAAAAAAAATAATATATTGTTTTTAACCATAATATATTAATAATAAGCAAAAAATAATTATTTCATACGCAAAGAGAATACATGGTTGAGGTAACCATAACCTGAGAGCAACATATTATTGTTAAATTATATGGTTGTATTCAAACCATTTTATTATTAAACATTATAATATTATGGTTAAATTAAACGGTTATAGTAAGGCTAAAGGGAATAGAATGTCATGGGAATATTTTTTTATTTTTAGAGAACAATTATGATTGAATTATATGGTTGTTGTCAACTCATATTATTAACATAATAATAATATTGTTATGTTATAACCATATCATTGTCTAAATTAATAATAACATTGTAAATCATAACTATAAATATAATTAAATATATTTTTTAAAAACCTGTTGCTAATCCAAAAAAAGTCTACTTAAAGTCAAAATTTGAAATAAAGCAGACGAAGTAGACCATATTTTTTGTTTTGTTTGAAAAGGGAATATATATTTAGATAAAACGCTATGTAATATCGTACGCTATTGGCTCATTTAAATGTTTGTACTCGTATAAACATACCTTATAATAGAGCATGCAATTATTTATTAGTTAATTTTTTTAACCATTCAGTATGAGAAATGGTACGATTCATAAATTAAACTGTACAACAATTTCAAACTTTTTCCAAAATAACGGGGTTCCAATGATTGATTGTCGTACAGGAGACCAAAACAAAAAAAATGCGTCTTTGTTTTCAAGGATCGCATCGGAATTTTATTTTAGAGGCGGTTAAAGTTTCCCAGCTGTGGCGTGTTCTTGCAGCATATCGGTATTGTGTTCAGCAACTTTGTAGAAAATATTATTTTCGTAGAACATATTAACCCTCTAACTCCCCCGCTTAACGGAATTGTTTGGCATTTTTTTTAAGAAATCATAAAAACCACACCGCAAAAGATGAAGGGCGGATATATAATGATCTACAAAAATATTGTCCATAAAACAGTTATAGAAAGAAATAGGAAATGAGAAATTTTCAAACTAAAATAAAATTTCAAAAAATTAAATAAAATTTCTCATATCAAATTTCTTTGTATAAGTTGTTTTTGTGAATAGAAAAATATTTACAATTAAAAGCACCTGTAGATAGACACGAAGAATGCTAAAGACGGATGTAGCAAAACAGTAAATGCATTACATTCTGTTAGTGTCTAATTTTTATTTATCTATTTATAAAAAAGAACTTAAGCCTAAATAATTAATTTATTTATTTTAATAAATTTACCTTTTTTCTGTTTTGTAGGAAATGGTGTAATCTAAGTATACGAGAAACGCGTGAATACTTTTGTTATTATGCTAATAAATTAATATAAATTCAGTTTTTCTTTTACTGCTAGATTTTTTATTTTTTATTTTTTATTTTTTATATTTAATATTTAATTTTTGTTTTTTTTCTACAAGAACAACATACAATTTTTACGAAGGTTTGAGTACTTTTTTTTAGTTACTTTGGTAATTTTTTTTTCTCTTAATTCTGTCACATTGACGTGCCAAATGTCACCACATTTATTTAGAAATAGCACAACTTGTTGGGGAATAAGGGAATAACAAATTATAAAGGTGGCAAAGGGAGATTTAAAAAAATATTAATAAAACTTCAGCAAATTATGCATTTCGTTGCCAAGAAGTAAAACAAAATAAACCGATAGAAGCTTTTCTACTCACAGTTCACTCTTCTTAAATAAACTTGAATAAATTTGTTTTGTTGTAATTTTTCTTTTCCTATTTGAAAGTATAAATTGTGGTCGGTAGCAAGTGTTAGAACTATTTTGAATGTCGATATTTCTTTAATGCTTTAAGTCTACTAATTTAGCAGTGTGTCGGCAAGAGTACATTTTAGCAAGTTCTTTCTTTAACATCTTTTGGTTTTTATTGTCTTAAATGTAAAATGTATTAAATGAAAAAATAAAAATAATAAAAAGAAAAATTCTACGCATTAAAAAGGGCAACAAAACTAAAAATCTTTAATCGCTTTCATAAAAATAAGATTGAAGTCATAACCATAAAACGATAACACTATCAACACAATGAATTAAAAAATAAGTTGTAGAAATATGTACTAAATACATATCTGTCAGAGACGGTAAAGTTTGTACCAAGGCACATTACTCGCTACGAAGGGAAAATATTATGGGTAAAATTATTAATATTTTTAGATGGATTTTGAAAGTTAAATTTATAGTTTCACCCCTTATGTTGGGAACACAACTGGGACAAATTTGTCAGTAAAAATTCGCTGTGTATTCGTCGTATGAAGCACAGCAATGACGAAAAAATAATAAAAAAAAAAATGTTAAAATTTGTTAAAGTTACTTACTGTCTGTGCAAAGAAAGAAAAAATACAAAAATATGAATGAAAGAATTTAAACATTTTTGGAAAGTCATTAAAATAATAAATTTAATGTTTACTATAATAAAAGTTCTTTGCTTCTACGCAAATGTTAAAGAATGACTACCATACCGCACGGCCAGTAAACATTAATAAACAATCGATCTGATAGAGTGACCATATTATTAAAATAATAATTCTTATAAAATGGAACAGTAACAAAACCACAACTAAAAAAAAATTTATTGTTAACTACTATTTTAAATGCTATAAAATAAAAATATATAAATTAATTATACAAGTAAAGAAACGAATTTCGATCGACGTCATAATTGTGTGCATTATGGCGACAGATATTCGCGACCAAAAATTCGTCGTTCGTCCCAGTTGTGATTCTAGCATTAAAATCAAATTTAACTGTCCAACGCCATATAAATTTTATTTTAACATTTTTTTTAAAGGTTCGACTACCAAAGGGTTTGACGAATTTATTGACCAATTTTTATTTGTGAGCCTCGAAAGATTCTGAAAATCAGTGGGGACATAAAAAAATGTCATCAGTTTTTGTCTAGTATCTTATTCATATTAGGTGATACCGCTTAAATTTGTTTGGTAATAATGTAGCTCAAGATTCGTTAAAAAAATTCTATTAACATTTTATGCCAATAAATAATTTATTCCTGCTTTTTTGAATAACAAAATAAAAAAACAATTTCTTTTTTATTTTTATCAGCATATCTGAACAACTTTTGTGAACTGAACAACATTTGTGAACATACTAATACAATCTGAACATGTCTAGGCACCCTTAATTGCTCTTTACCTTCAAACTTAAATTTCCTGAGAATTTTATTTGAAAAACAAAACTGCCGTAGAAAGCCCTATTTAAAGTGCCTAGGTTTTTTTGTTATTCGTAGTCAAAAGTATCGGCCTTTACAATAATTGAAAATAATTTTCAAATGTCACTGTAAAAAAAATATTGTTGGTCCTCCTAGCAAGTTTACTTTTTTCAAATGTATTCCGTATTTGACAAAAATTGTATATCTTAATATCCATTTGAAAATCGCCAGATATCCCACGAACCGCTAAAATACAATTTTCCCCACGATTGGCATTGCAAAAATGCTAGATTTAGCTGCAAAATGTCCAAATTGGCCACAGTGCTTATTAGTAAAATTCAAAATTAAAAATGATTTATTTGTTACAATTGATGATGTAGATTTGTGGGCTGATGATTTTTAAGCAAACTCTGGCAACTCTGATTTTTCAAAATAAATTTTCATTTTACCCTTCTTATCATTTATTACATAAAAGTTGCAGTTTTTAACAGAATCATTCCATGACTTTTTTTTTAGGTAAGTAGGAAGTAGGAAGAGCAGAAGGCAAAAATGAAAAATGCTCTATGAAAACCGCACAACGGTGGCTTTGTAAACATGTAAGAAAATTAGGAAACTATTTCATGAAATAGATTCGGATAGCTAAGACGGGAAAAGACTGACAATTAAAGGCCGGGGCACATAGAATCCATCAGACGTTATACGTCGTATTTTTCAATGGACGCACATAATATATGAAAGTTAATTTGGGACCCATCAAAATTCCCCATTCCGAAAAGTTACCTACCACTTGAAACAGAAGGTTTCCCGAAAGTAGTTTGCATCATATACTTACTTTTTAGTAGGTTTAATTCCATTAAGTATATATTGCATCATCTTTGAAAGTTGTTCAAGTAAGATTCATAAGCTCTCATCACTACTAATTAATATACAGTGAGAACACACATGATTTACGCAAGGTTTGAAATTTTCTAAACCACATAAAACATCAGCAGTAAGAATAGGCGGAAGGGAAATTGATTGATGTAAAAATAGTAGATATGAATACTCACGGGTGTTGCAGTGCTCAGTATTATAATAGAAAAAAATTGCAAATAAGTTACTAATAGCAACACTATCGTTTGATTCATAATTAGCCAATTTCATAATTGGTTTCTTCTGAAACATCACTTCCACACTCAGAGAAAAAACATAATTATAGTATGGCCACAATAATCATTTTATGTTCTCTGTAACAATATATGATTGCGATGAACAACTTATAGTTGTTCTAATCATTACTATGGTTACTACAAACAAGTTTTTGTTACTATTTGATCATTAAATGGTTACTGTACTCAAAAAATTCAACATGGTTGGTCTATATTGTATTTATAACCATATTATATTGTATTTATAATCATAATATATTATTAGTAAACAAATTATGATAAGTTTGCTCGTATGTAACTAAAGTATGACTGAAAACCAAAAATAATGCTTGGTTTTTTTTAAGTTTTGTGTTTAGAGGTTTTTAAAATTATTAGAATCAAATTTTACGGGTTTATTCTTCAAGAAATAATAATTTATGAAATGATTCATTTATCATATCGAATGCTTATAAAATATGTGTTTGATTATAAGGTATGTTCATATAAACATACCTTATTATAAATGTTTGTACATTATTATATTATAATGTTTGTACGTTATTATATTATAATGTTTGTACGTTATTATAAATGTTTGTACATATCTCAATATATTAATTTAGCTTATTTCATAATAATATATGTTAATAATTATAGGGTTTGACAACAACCATATAATTCAATCATAATAGCGCCCTTGTTCCTTAAAAGCGTTACAAATGAAAATATTCAATTTTTCTCATTTTGTAAATAACAAACCACAGAAGTCATATCTACCAACTGTAAAAATCTATCTTTGATTTTTCTTCTCTTCGGTGAAAAGAACCGTTATGACCCACTTTCTGTTTTTAGAATAACTACTTTAGTCTCAATTAACGGAAACAGTTTTTGGCCTCTACTGAAAATTCATAAATTTTGAGTTGTTACGCTTTTGAGGAACAAGTGCGATAATTTGCTATTAGATTATGGTTACTTCAACCATGTTTTTTTCCTTGTGTGCATACGACCATCCGACCTGCTACTGAGTTTCCTTCCATGAACAATTTTATAAAGACATATTCTTGCAACAACAACAAAAATTCAGCACATGCTTGAAAACACTACCATTGAGACACTGTAAGACGCAAGTAAATAAAATACGAACGAGAAGGTTGTAAACAGAAAGAAACACTTTCAGAAATTATTTTTCATTTATTTTTTAATGTCGCACATTCACATTTTCAATTTAGTGTCAGTTTTTTACAGCTGGATTTACTCTCATAAGATTCTTGCAGCAACAACCATTTAAGAAATCATCCAAAATAAAACGTATCATAAATATATTTTTAATGTCATTCCTTAGAGACACATAAACGAGTTGGTAATGAATCTGTTTATACCCTATACTTATCTTTTAATTTATGATATTTTCAGTTATGATTTCAAAAAATGTTTAGTGGGAGAAGAAAAGAGCTAAAATGCGAAGTTGTATTTAAATTTGCTTCACTTTAATTTTATAAACTGTGTATTATTACTAAATTAAGGATTTAAATGTCAATTAATTTAAGAGACAGTTTGTATACACGCACATACAATACTGTGCAAAATAAAAGCTTTAAAGGTAGCTTTAACCTCATTAACTTTATAATTAAACAGTTTTCTTGAAAGTTCAGCATATATGTACCTATTTATCATTTTAAGAAAATAATTGCTATAGAATAATATTAATTATGTTTTTTTTTTGAAACCAAAAACTTAGTTGCTTAGGTATCTGGACAAATTTTTTTTTATGTTGCAGTCATATTTTTGTTTTATAAATAAACCTTAAAGCAATAAAGTACAGAAATGTTTTAATGATCTTGATAAGAAAATTATAGATAAAGTTGAGAAATGTTTACAGAAATTTAAAAATTGTTGATACCTCGTTCCTTCCTTCCTGTAAGGAAAGAAAGAACAGAAAAAAAACAAAAACAGTCGAACGAAAAAATATTTAAAATTCTTTTTAATCCATCGTTAAATAGCAAAATATTTGCAACCATTAAAAACTCATTTTTTGTAGCCTCTTTTGTCTGTTTTGTTTTTGGTGTAGCCCAAAAAAATCCTTAACACAAATTTCTTTTTCACTTACATTCAGACGAATGTGTGTATGAATGTGTAAATGGTTGTATATTTTGGAACGTTCAGCCGTTTGAACATTCATCCAGTCAGGCATTCATTCAATCCATCAGTTCGTGCATTCATTTAATTCTTGTTTTTTGTTGTTGTTGTACTGATGTAACCTGCCACCCTCATTACATTCACTTAATGCTGAGACATTTCATAATACCCAGCAAACAAATAAAAAAAAAAAATATATAAACGACAAGAAATATAGAGAAATATGTTGCTGACAACTGCATTCGCTATCTAATTTTTAAATTGTTATTGACTTAGTATGGCCAAGATAAAAAACCTGTAAAGAAAAACAGCTGTGATTTGATACAGATTTCAAAAGATCCTAATGACGCGAAAAATTTATGTACTTCTTTATTAATAACTAGCTATCCCCGGTGCGCTTCGCTACCCCCATTCACAAAAAATACAATAAACAGTTGGAAAAAAATATGACCAACCTTTAACGCGAAAACGTACGCTCTTCACACGTCAAATATGTTCCCATCCAACCTGTTTTTTTCAAGAGTATACGTATTAACACGATAACAATTTTTTACTTTTAATGGGATGTGGCACTCCCAGTATTCTTATTCAGTCTGTATTTTGCTAGACTATGCACATTAGTATGAGGGTTACTTGTGCAAAGATTCAAGACTATACTTAATGTAGTTTGTATAGGAGGTACCACGCCTTCCATTCAAATTCAGTCTGTGTTTCTCTACACAATGTAGCTTAATATGGGGGTTACTGATGCAAAATTCCAAGGCGCTATCTATTGCAGTTCTCTAGATACGGGATAATAATTTTTTATTTTATATGGGGGGTACCACACTCACTGCCCCTATTCAGCCTATGTTTTTCTAGAGTATACGCATGGGTATAGGGATTACTTGTACCGACTTTGAAGACAATACCTATTACAGTTTTCTATATACTTAATAATAATTTTTCACTTTGTATGATAGGTACTACGCCCACTGTCACTCTGTATTTTGGAAGACAATGCGCCTTAGCACAAAATCTATTCTTGCAAAGTTTTAAGGTGCTAATTATTGCAGTTCGCCAGGAAGACAATAATAATTTTTCACTTTGTATGGGTGGTACAACGCCAACTATTCAGGCCATAAATCATGAACCAATACACATACAGAGACCGTTTATACATAAAAACCTTGGTATTGACGTCACCTTTCATATAAACTTTGCAGACACAAATGTTTTACGCTACTGTATAGTGTATCAGTCGCCAGTCTGAAATCACTACAGTCGAGAGTAAAAGGCTGGTGACAGTACGAGACTAAATGAAAGTAAATTCATAAATTTCCAGACGCATACCAGAAATCAGTGAGGAACGAAGAGGTTCAAAAAGGCACCCATGAAGTTAGTATTCAACTTTGGCATACTTTCTACAAAATAAAAGATTAACTGCATAGACGATTGAACACAAATAAATTGAAGTTTCTAGCGGAGAATCTGGGCTTTTCGATTATTGTACTTGCAGATACCCTCTTTGAGGGCAGGATCATTTTAAAGGTTGTCAACTGGCAACGTCGAGTATAAAATACAAATATTTTAAAACTTGTTACTTTTGTAAGTGAAAATGTCGCATCACCTCAAAATGTAAGCAAATGGAGTGCCCAAATCAATGTGTAATTTATCGACCCAGAAAAGAATTAATGACCGATGTTTGAAAAACAATTTGCACCGTTTCCCATAGCGAATGGCGTTACCGAGGGCATTGAAGGAAAATCTATGATGCTGAAGTCATTATCACAAGAAGCCTATAATCTATTGGAGCTGAGCTAAAGTTTGTTCATCTCAGCCATATATTGTTACAGAGTACATAATGTGGTTTTTGTGACCATACCATAGCCATGGTTTTTCTTTACGTGTGTAAAAAAGATAAAACCCGATGCCTGCCGTATAAACTGACAGATATCAAAGCGAATATAAAATGATTCATAAAAGTGACAAAGCAAGCATGCAAACGGTTGATGCCCAAGAAGATGTTGCCAAAATATTATTTACTGGGTTATCAACATAATTTTTCATGCTTTTCTTGTTGATACAGACAACATTAAACTAAAAGTTCAAAAAGATATGTATCTCAAAATCCTTAAGTTAAATAGCGTTTAAACAACGATTTGCAAATTGTTAACGATCGTTATCTATAAATATTTAACAAATCGTTTTTTTTTTGTATTTTAAGACAAGCTTTCTTTTTTCATTCTTTCTTCTTTTAAATGTTTGATTATGTTTGTTTTTTGTATTTAACTGGCCATAAGGGATGTTGAACGAACATGTCTTGTATGGAAATACTTTGTTAATCGTGTGCAAGTATGCCAAGAAGGCATATGTTTGGGTGGGTTTTAACGATGGAACCCTTTTGACAGTCATTTTTTTTTTATCTAAAAAAAGAAAATATTTTATTAGCATTGCCCTTTAAAGATGGCATGTTTGCTTTTAGTTTTATGAGTTTATTTTCCTAACATTCGCAGACAGAAATATGGAAAAATGAGCTTTTGAATTTATTTATTTATTTATTTTTTTTTAGTTCAATATATTAAATATTTATAAGATGTTTTTAACCATTGCTTAACTAGTGAAAAATATAAAAATCAAAAATTTAAATTTCTTAAAGTAAAATTTATACATAAATTAAAAATAAACTTTAATTATGATATTAAATTAAGATCGAATTGTTACGTGTAAAACTAAGCGAACAAAATGTTCTGAGAACATTGAATTTATATGGTAAAAACAGGTTAAATGTGTATTGAGGACATGCGTCATATTAAGCGTGCAACCACGTTAAGTGAGCACAACAAACACAACAAAATAAAAGAACAAACAGAAATACAGGCATCCAAATTGCTTACATTTGCTGTTGCAACTGACACAACTCCCTTTTAATGTTTTTGTTCACTTTGTAGCTTTTATGATGATTTTATTTTTTATTTTTATTTAATGAACGGATGAATGGCTGCATAAATAAATGAAATGGTTGGTTGACTGATGGCATAAATGACTGGGATACTTTAGCTCTTCTTTTTAATGTGAAATTTACCATTAAATAACCGCATTTGTGTCAACAAAATGACGAGTTTATACTGTTAAGTATGTGAAAAAATAAACGTCAGTTTTTGTTTTTGTCATCAATAAAAAATAAATAAGTGTTGAATGCGTAAAAATTAAACGCCCTACAAAAAAAAAACGCCATTTTCGTGTTTCATAGAATCCCCTCAAGATTATTAAATCACACGATGTTAATATTGTAATGCAGAGGAGGAGTCTACTGATACAATGATTTTCACTGTTTTAATTTTGAATTAAACAAAAGAACTCTTTGTGTTAACTTTAGTGCATTAAACTTTTAAAAAGTTTTGGCGTTGACTTTTATTTCTAAATTTAAAAATTTTATTTTACTTGAAAGATAAATAAAATTTTATCACGTTTTTATGTTTCAACCACGTGACGCCTTTTTTCTTTGGAAGTTTTGTTCTAAATACTTTTTTTTAACAAGTTAAAGTAACTAAAAGAAAAGGCGAAAGCCGAGACGAGTATACCCTACCTAAAATGTAATGGAACAAAAAGGATTAAATTTGAATCCTGGAAGTCAATAGAAATCCTTCCAAGAAGTGAACTTTGCGAGACTCCAAGGCAGTACAGTCGCAGAGCACAATATCTAAGGTTTCATAAAGCAATTCGCATGTCCATTATAAATTTATAGCACCTAAGAATACAGTGCCCATAAATATAAATAAGACCTTGACCTTGGCCGACGCGCGGAAGCAAATACATCAATATTGGTTAGACTCCACAATTTACTAATAAGCTTTTGGAGGGTAAAACTGTTCTGCCATGGCTCATGTTTGATAGATATTTGACCTCTTTAGAGAACATAACAGTTAATTTGTTCAATGATGTGATCAAGATTAACGTCAGCACCTAGCCGTCTTGGCTGAAATTTTGAAATGCAGACCAGCACCCCCATTGCGTTATATCGCACACTACACAATACAAGCGCAATGAAGTGAAAATAGCGCTACCTTAAATGCCATTGTCCCATAATCACACAATATAGCACAGTGTGCAATACGTTCGTTAATGAGTAGCAACTTATAGAATATGGCAAGCCTAGACTCATGTTATAAAGTCATGTTTAGGGGTTGGAGACCAGCCAACTTCTTCTGTTGGGAGTGCAACAGTACACTTGATAAATCTTGCACCGTCTCTGCATATATTGATCCAAACCTTACTAACACAGTAAGGTGCCCGAAGGAACCTTCGGGGCTACTGGGCTACTGGTCCCTCTTAGGCTACTGGGTCCCGTGGTATTAGTCGTTTAGACACTAGTGGGGCCTCGAACGTCGCTATATTACACAGACCTGTTCTTACAGATTAAGGTTCCAGGAACCTTGGCGTCTGGTATCCCCGTTTTCCCGGACAGCAGTAGGATATGGTAGGGACATAAAATACAATGACAATTAGTGCCCCCGGGGGATCAATCAGCTCAATGTTAGTTCATAAGTCTAAAATTGCTACGTCTTATAAGCAAAATAATAATTTTTGCTGGATTAAATGTCAATATGAGTTCATCCCGCCAACGTAATACGTTGAAAGTCGTTAGTCGTTGTAACCACAAGTGCCATAGCGACGATCGCGTGAGAATTGCCGATCACTAAGTTTTGGAAAAGAGGCGATAATAAGCTATCTTGTTGACAGTCTCTAGTTGCCGTTATGGTTCTTGACCATATAGTTTTAACTTAAGATCCCGAGATGTTTAAATGTATATCGTCCAGTTTTTTATTGCAGTCGGAAAACATATACTATCCAGAGCGTTAGAGGGAAACAACTGTTAGCCTTGGTAGGTCAGGCTGTTAGACGAATTGACGATAGTACATTGATTTAAGTGGATAAGAGCTGGTTTATAATTTTTTTCGTAGTTGTTCAGCTCCATCAAATTTTTTTCAATGAAGTCCGCTTTAATCTTGTATTATTCCGGAAGAAAGTTTTAAAATAAATTTTAAGGGCCAGCAATGCTGATCACGGTTATGCAGTTTGTAATAACGTTTTGTAATCAATTTTTTTATTTCCTTATTAATTTATTTAAATCATAGTAGTTGGGAGATATTTTAGTTGAATTGCATTTTATGGAAGTGATTTTTATATTTATTTTTTCGGAAAATACTTGTTTAGGAAGTGCAATCTCAATTCGTTCTTTGCCAGTTTTATTGCTTTATGTTTTTTTGTTTGTCTAAATCTTTTCTCTTTACCTTTTAAACATTTTCTTTTATATTCGCCTATATATTGTTCCATTTCTATCTAAGAAAAAAAAATAAAAAAATCTGGGTGGCATTTTTTAACTTTTCGTGCAATACATTTAAACGTTGCCGAGTAAAGTTTTGTGTCGGAAACATTTAGAGAAACGCAGGTGCCAATGCTTGACAGTTTTTGTTTGAAGACGATCCGAATGAAAATGAATGACAGTGACATGGATAAAGTCAAAAGTAATGCGACTGCAAAGCTAAGAAATTCTTTTAAGACAATTTCTTGTTACATTTTCTTTTTTTTATGAAACACGTAACAAAAAATATTTTATATAAGGAAAATCAATAAATTTATGATAAATAAAATACAAAGGCATATAAAATATACTTTTAAAATATTATCTTCCTTTTAAACCTACACTATAATTCATACAGTGATTTCCTTTTGGGAAGTAAAATTTCGAAAGTTCTTTTTCTTTTTAAATTAGAAAGAGGAACAAGACACTGAGACCCAAATGTAAATTTATCTTATGGTGATTTTTTCTAAAGGAAACACACAAACATTCGATCATTACCCTGAGCATCGATTTTATCGATATCTTATATTCTATAGTATATAAAATTAGATTCCAATTTAATTCATCGATTAAAGTTTTCACTCCAAATATCATATGTTCAGATATAGCTGAGTTGCCACCAGTAGAGACTAGTGCCGAAGTTACCCTAAGATTTTAATTTAATTTTTCAGAATTTTCCCACAGAATAGAACTATGATTCCTAAGCTAGGAAGAGACCTCACATAAGTAGAATCATACAGAACTATAAGACTTTTATCAAACATGTGAAATCTGTTTGAAAGAATATTAATAACAAAGCTGAATCCAATTCTTTGCGCGATAGTATGTATTCCGTACCATCAATTTGGCTTCAGAAAACAACATAGTATGATCCAACAAACACACAGATCAGTAAGTGTAATTAAAAAGAACTTTAAAGAAAGCAAATATTGTTCTGCGCTTTTTATCGTCGTTTCTCAAGCATTCAATAAGGTTTGACACGAAGGACTAATATATAAGTTAAAGCTCAACTTGCCCGAAATTTTTTTTCTTAAAAAACTATTTAACGAATCGAAAGTTTTTACTAAAAGAAGGAGATTTTTCAACCTCGCCACAGATTATTGAAGTCGGAGTTTCCCAAGGTAGTATTTTGGGACCAATTAGCACCCGAGTCCACTCATCAACATTTGCTGATGACACAGCTTTTTTGAGTATTCATGAAAGTGCCCAAGTAGCATCACAGCTTTTACAAGACCACATACTCAATTTGGAAAAATGGTTGAAAAAATGGAGAATAAAGGTGAATGTACTCATCTAACTTTCACACTGCGTAGGGATTCATGCTCTCCTATTCGCATAAATAACCAAACGGTGCCGCATATTTCAGACGTTAAATTCCTGGGTATACATCTTGACCGTCGCCTTACTTGGAAAAGCCACATAGATTTTAAGTTAACACAAATGTAATTGAAAGCAGTACAACTTATTGTCAGAAACTGCACTCTGAGCTTAGATTGTAAACTTTTTTTGTACAAGTCGATCCACAAATCAACGTGCAGTAACGTATTTAAAAAAGCTTGAATCTCATCCCTCAAACCCTTCGGCGTGTAACATACTAAGTGAACCTGGTTACATTTGACTAAAAATAAGACATCCAGCTTTATTTGGCCATACATCGGAGGAAATGATTGCAACAACCGTGAAACAAACATTATTTTTGTCTAGCAATGGCTTGCCTTAAAAAGTATATTTTATTTTTTTATTTTAGATTTTAAATATTGAAGACACAATAATTAATAAATGAACTAAAAAAAAGATTACAGTAACGAAGACTTTCACCTGTTGTAGTAAAATAGGTTAGAGTCAATGGCAGAATCGAAGTTGCCATCCCCAGACTGATAGAACAGTACACTACTTACTGGCCAACCAGAACATCTCCATTTATTACTTTTAATTTTTCCATAATGTCAATGTAGATTTCTTTAGCAAAGCCCGATAATCGTGGCCATAACGTCAGCGACCATTTTTACTGTTTCGCACTGCTTCATATTTAGTACAGAAACCATATGAGAAGGTATCGAGAAAGAAGTCTATCATAATGGCGATAAAAAACCGGTCAGTCGTAAAATTTCCTTTTTTTCGAATTTGAGCAATCATGAAACGCATCTTGACGATAGTTTTTTAGTTTTCTTGTAAAATTGAACACAGCAAACTTACGACGAATTAAAGTGTTCGCACACTTTATTTGTCGGTCACCTAAAACTATATCAAGAAATATATCTGTTATGCCTTAATATTTTTTAAGGCAGTAAAATCCAAATGATTTTATTTTGAATTTAAAAAAAAAACGACTGTATTTATTTTTAATAATTCAAATCGCAAAAAATAAGTACACGACCGGTTCTTTCTCTTTAAGCTCAACAATTGAATTTATTAAAAAATGGTTTCTTTAACTAACTTAAGTATAACAGATAAATAGTAAATTTCCCCAGCCACCTGACAGATAGGTTTAAATCAGGCCTGGGTGTTTGAATTAAGAAACAAAAATAAAGAAAAGCAAGTTATTCTACGTTACGTTAATTCATTGAAAGCAAACAAAATTGAGTAAAAAATAAAAAAAATTAATTAAATAAAAAATAAAAATAGTCAAATGACAGAACACCGGCCCCATTGAAGGACCAACGGTCTTCAATCCATTGGAAGAAGAGCTAATTTATGGACGGGCCTTTTAATAATTCCGTTCTTAGTCTTCACTTCGACTACTCTCACTTTGAAGTCTGCGCCTGGGATTACCGCCTGAACTCGGCCGGTCAGCCAATTCATTGGTGACGTGTTGTCCTCGTGCACGACGACGAGTTTGCCGACGTCGAGATCTGGCTCTTCTTCCGCCCACTTGGTTTTGGCTTGGAGGCTGCGGACGTAATCTTTCTCCCAAGACCGCCAAAACATCTGCTTGAGTGCGCAGGTAAGCCGCCATCTCTTGGAGTACGTCAGCCTGTCCACTTCGCCTCGATGCAATTCTTGCGGAAGCGCAAGAAGGCTCTCGCCTATGAGAAGGTGCGCTGGTGTTAAGGCCTCTCCGTCGTTCGGATCGTTGCTGGCCGGGGCGATCGGCCTGGAGTTGAGCACAGCTTCTACTTGAACCAGCACTGTCTGCAGCTCTTCCACTGTCAGCAACACCATGCCCACGGTTTTGACGAGCAATCCCTTGGCGGATTTGACGGCTGCCTCCCATAGACCGCCGAAATGCGGTGCTCGTGGTGGAATGAACACGAAACTGATTCCTTTGTTGGCTGCAAACGACTCTACCTCGTCGGCATGGCTGAGCATCACTTCTCGCAGCTGCAGCAGCTCTCGATTGGCACCGACAAAGTTGGTGGCGTTGTCGCAGTAGATCGTTTCTGGGAGCCCTCTCCTGCCGATGAACCTTTGAAGACAGAGAAGAAAGGAATTGGAAGAGAGATCAGTGACTACTTCAATATGTACAGCCTTTGAGGAAAAACACACAAATATAGCAATATACGTTTTAATAGGTGGACGGCCACGAATTTTTTGAGTAATATTAATTGGGCCGCAAAAATCTACGCCACACACTTTGAATGGGCGCAGAGATCTCACCCTATCAGCGGGCAAATTCCCCATGATTTGGCCCATCAACTTCGGTTTATACCGAAAACAATGCAGACATCTACGAACTATTTTTCTACACTCTTCTCTGGCATTTATTAGCCAGATTTTGTCTCGCAAAAGAGCTACTAAAGCCTTCACTCCTGCATGACAATTATTAAAGTGTAAATGTCGCAAATACAATGTCATAAAATGTGATTTTTTGGGCATCAACAGTGGGAATTTAGCATCGTATGCAATTGGCGCGTTAAGCAGCCGCCCGCCTACCCTTAGTAGTGAAAATGAACGATGTTCGTTTTTAAACTCATGGACAAATGGATTCAGTCTTTGTAAATTAGAAGGCAAAACTTGTGACTTATTCAACTTTTCCAGCTCTTTAGCGTATTCAGTTCTCTGAATGATTTCAACTAGCTGTAGAAAAGTCCAAGTCATTTCCTTCGCTGTAGGCATTCCTAAGTTGCGATATTTGTTACCTCGAGCAATATCGATGAAACGGAAAACGTATGTAAATACTCGGATCATTTTAGCATATGATGAATATCTTTCAATCAACTGTACAATACAGTTGGTTTCAACTTCTTCTACAGCGAGAAACACATTAGTATTCCTTTTTTCTAGTGACTCTTCTTCGGCGGTTAAGTGAAAATGAGAATTTACTGGCCACTCATTTCTTTCCTGTATTAGAAATTTAGGACCATTAAACCAAATTGAATTTACTAGTTCATCTACATCACATCCTCTTGAAACTATATCAGCTGGATTTTCCTTAGTTGGAACATGTCGCCAAGCAACTTGATCTGATAGTTCTTGGATTTCTGAAACTCGATTTGATACGAATGTTGCCAGGGTTGATGGATGAGTTTGAATCCAGTGTAATGTTATTTCTGAATCTGTCCAAAAAGTAACGTCTTCGATCTCGAACGAAATCATAGGTTTTACTTTAGACCATAATTTGGCCAATAAATGGGCTGCACATAACTCAAGCCTAGGCAAGGACTTGGTCTTCAGAGGAGCAACTTTAGATTTTGCTGTTAGCAATCTACAAGAAGTTTTGCCAGAAGCTCTACTCCGGATATAAAGGCAGCAGCCATAAGCTCGCATGGAAGCATCAGAAAAACCATGAATTTGATATTTGTTTCTCAAAGTTGTTAAGACATACCTGGGGATTTCTACTTTATCGATTTTCAATAAATTA
Source organism: Phasia obesa (assembly GCA_949628195.1). NCBI lineage: Eukaryota > Metazoa > Arthropoda > Insecta > Diptera > Tachinidae > Phasia > Phasia obesa. The sequence goes on from OX451217.1 coordinate 3,018,500, forward strand.
ATTTTGAAGTTTTCCCAGGAAGTGTCAAGACGATTGGGAATTGATTCATCCCAATCCAACTTAATTAGCCAAAGTTCTTGAAGAAGAACCTTTGCCTTAATTACTAGTGGGCACAAAAGTCCGAGTGGATCAAAAAGTCTTGCCGAAACAGATAATATATTACGTTTCGTTGCTTTGAGTTTGCAAAATGAATCATCTAAGTGATATTTAAATACATCACTCTTCGGACGCCAATAAGTGCCTAAAGTTTTCGTGAGATCGGGATCTATCTGCACAGACTTTTCCAATGTAGAAAAATCAAATTGCCTATTATAATTGGAAAACCATTTAGTAAGGTTGAAGCCTGCAGATTGCAATATTTGTGTTACTTGAGACCGAATTGTATTAAGTTCTTCAATCGAATCAGCACCAGTCAAAAGATCATCCACATAAAAGTCGTTTTTGATGATTTTAGACCCAATAGATAACGAATTTTCATATAATTCGCTTAGATAAGTTAGACATCTTATTGCCAGAAATGGTGCCGATGAAGTGCCATAAGTCACTGTATTTAGTTTGTATATTTCAATGTTTTGAGATGGATCTTCACGCCATAATATTAACTGATAGTTTCTATCGGCCTCATCAATTAAGACTTGACGGTACATTTTCTCAATGTCAGCCGTAATCGCGTATTTATGCATTCTAAATCGAATTAGAGTAGAATACAATTCTTCTTGAATTGTTGGACCAATCATAAGTAGATCATTAAGAGAAACTTGTGTAGACGTCTTACAAGAAGCGTCGAAAACCACACGAAGTTTTGTAGTAGAACTTTGAGGGCGTAGTACACATTGATGTGGTATGAAATAATGAGGTTTTTCGGGAAATTTGTTGTCTGCAATAGACATATGTCCCAAATTGATATATTCTTTCATAAAAGAATTATACATCACTTTTGTTTGTGGTTCTTTTGAGAGCCGACGTTCTAAAGATAAAAATCGTCTTTTAGCTGTCTCAAAAGAAAATCCTAGAGTTTTAGGATCCGCCTTAAAGGGTAGCGCCACTTTAAATCTGCCTGATGGCAATCGCTGAACAGAATTTTTAAACCTCATCTCACACTGTTCATGTTCTAACGACAAAATATTGGCTTTTTTAGGAATCTCTTCTAATTCCCAAAAACGACGAACCACAGAATCTAATGAATTTTCATCTTCTTTAAGGGAACTTAAATGGCAAGAACTATTACAATTTCTCAATTCTTTATATTTTCCTGAAACGATCCAACCTAGTAAAGTCTTTTGTAGTGTTGGAATGTTAGGATTTTGTTTAATTTGACCAACGCATAATAATTCAAAGAAAATCTCAGCGCCGATCAACATATCTATTTTTTGCGGTTTATTAAAATATGGATCAGCTAACTCTATGTTACCAGGCAAGTTCCAACCAGAGGTAGAAATTACACGATCTGGTTGATAATTTGAAATCGATCGTAGAACCCAAAACTCTGACGAAAACTCATGGGAATTCATACGAGATTTTACTGTTGCCTGGAGTTTGTACTTGGCAGAAGAATTAGTTTTACCGATACCAATAAGGCTGAGATTTCTTTCTTCTTTTCGTAATTGTAGCCGCTGAGATAGTTCCTCGGTTACAAAATTTGTTTGTGAACCGGAGTCTAATAGAGCTCTGGCCAACACATATTGGCCATATTTATTTTTAACTCTAACCAAGGCTGTGGCCAAGATGACATTATCTTTTCCAGAAGATGAATGATTTATAAAAGCTCTAGAACTAGTTGTTGGTTCGTTAGACTCAGAACTATTAACACTCAATGATTGCGCATTATTTGCAGCATATATATGTAATAATGTATGATGTGAGCGACTACAAACTCGACATTTAGATGATTTACATTTAGTTACTGTATGTCCCATTTTTAGGCAGTTAATACAAGCAGGAACGCCTTTAATGAAATCGAATCTCTGCTGCACTGGTACTGCAGAGAAAGAAGGACAATTAGAAACAAAATGTTGTGCAGATTTGCAAAATAGACATTTCGAAGATGCTTGTTGTGACTCAGTTTGGCACGAAAATGAAGTATTTGATTTCTTTTTAGAAAAAAATTCGTTTTTTCTTGAAAAATTGGCATTAGGCTTCGGTCTTGAATTTGACGCTTCTTCAGCTGAAATGTGCTGGTATCTTTTATTTAGTGCTGCCTCACAATCACTCCACAGGGGCAGCTTCTCGTAATCCAGTTGCTCTTCCCATTTTGATCTAGTGATTGGATCTACTTTTGTCATTACTAGGTGGATAATTACTGCATTAGTAATTGCTTTGTCATCACCGATTGACAAAAGTGAGCCATATATAGCCGAAACCGTATCAATCATGCTCCTCAAGCCTGCTGCAGATGGCTTAGACATATCCGGTAGATCAAATAATTTTGTTATATTATCGAAAAATATTAAACATGGATTGTCATAAACCTTTTTTAAACTTTGCAAGGCTTTGGAATAATTTTGCTCACTTATTTGATAGGCCTTTACTGTACCTAAAGCTTCATCTGATAGGCATGAAATTAAATGATTAAATTTTTCAATTTCAGTCAGAGTCGGATCGCTGTCTACCAGACTCTCGAATAAACTTATAAAATTTTTATATTCGGAATATTTTCCGCTAAATTTCGGCAACTTCATATTTGGAAGTCGGTTGTGATGGCCATGAAAACTACAAGAAGCTTCAGCAAAGCTATGTTCTCTTGGAGTTAAATACCCCATGAGCATACTTTTAGTGGAAACGCATAAATTTTCCATATCAGTTCTTTCATTATTTGACGGATCTAAAATATCGATCTCTGACTGAATATCCATAGCATCTTCGATGTATGAATTTAAAATTTCCAGACGACATTGCAATTCATTTTGATTAAATGAAATAGTTTTTTCTTTAATAGAGCGCCTTATTCGTGAAACGTTGGTCAAAATTGTATTTTTCTGTAAATATAAACTCTCAAGACTATTATTTGTGCTTTTTTGCTTTTTACCGCCAGCCATTGTAGTCGAGGTTTATTTTATTTTTAGTAAAAACTATAGGAAACCAAAACTTTATTTGTGATAAATTTTCTGGAAGGATCTCAAAGAAAAAGACGCGTTTGTCTAATTGACAAATGAAATAATTAATTTTCCAAGATCAACTTACGGTTTACACGCAAATAAATAAACCACTTTAACAAGTACAGAAAACTTAGGTTTCGACTATTTCTTTACTTATACCACTTTTGTTTACAATTGTAAAATTATTTATATTTTTTTTTTTTTTACTTTTAATAAAAACCAAGAATATGGCTAAAAATTGTTTGCTGGGTAAGCTTTGTGATTTTTCTTAAATGTTAGCGAGATCAAGCAACTGTATTGTATTAATACACAAAGAAATTATTTTTACTTGTTGCGACCAACTTGCTAATAAAATGTTTGCTGGGTTGCACTACGAACAACCACCAAAAACGCAAAGAAAAAAAAACACAATTTTTTTTTTTTTTTTTTTATTTTCACAATAACTATGTATGTTAATAGCTTTAGAAGTGATATTTACTTTTATTATTTCTCTTTTGTTCAAATAAATCACAGCCTCTTATTTATTTACTGATGAATATTTTACTCGCGATCACTTTGATAAATGTCCGTCGGATAATAATGATTTTAACTCTTCTTATTTCTCTTTATTTTCTCACAAACTAATGTACAAATTTTCCAAGTTTGAGTTATTAATTAAACTTCTCAATATTATTTGCTTATGTATTTTTTATTAACTTTTCACTTTTCTCACTTGTTTTATTTAAACAAACTTTAAATTTTAATTATTTATTTGTTCTGTTTGTCTGTCCGTTTGTTTACCTTTTCAAAGTAAAGTGTTGGCTAGCGAAATTATTTGCTTGCAGCAATTAAAAGAAAATTAAACAAAACAAACGCAACAATAATTAAACAAACGAGTAAGTGAAGTAACGAAAAATTAAATATTGGAATATTGTAAATATTTTACAATTTAATAAAATTTAATTTTAAGAGAACGAGAAAAGAAGAGCACGAACACAAAGTGATGGTAAAGATTACAGCGAGGAGGCGGAATTTTATTCGTTTGTGATTTTTTAATAAACACTTGCACTGTAATAATGAAGTTTTGTTTACTTTTAATGATAATTATGATGAACAATAAAGCACTTTGATTTATGTTACTAGTTTTGTGTGTTTCACTACTAGGGCAAAATTTAATAAATAATTTTTTATAAGAACAAATAATTTTTGTGTGGAATACAACTTTTGTTAAATGAATTTTTGTAATAAAGATTCAGAAAAAGAAAAAAAGTCTCACACAATTATTAGTTCTTAAATACCTGACGTTCGGCACTTTCCTTTTGACAAAGTATGCAATTGCACTTAGGCATCTGGAATTCCTTGATGATGTTGTTTACTGTTGGGGGATGATTCCGGATGGCAGTTGACACTTGATGTTGAAATTGTGTATGTAGGCTTTATTTGTATAATTATTACACTAACACACGTATTGAAATACGATCGTGGTAACCGCGAATATATTATTAAAATTTATTAAAAAAAGTCTTTAAAAACACAGTCCCTGCTCGGGCGCCAAAATGTTATGCCTTAATATTTTTTAAGGCAGTAAAATCCAAATGATTTTATTTTGAATTTAAAAAAAAAACGACTGTATTTATTTTTAATAATTCAAATCGCAAAAAATAAGTACACGACCGGTTCTTTCTCTTTAAGCTCAACAATTGAATTTATTAAAAAATGGTTTCTTTAACTAACTTAAGTATAACAGATAAATAGTAAATTTCCCCAGCCACCTGACAGATAGGTTTAAATCAGGCCTGGGTGTTTGAATTAAGAAACAAAAATAAAGAAAAGCAAGTTATTCTACGTTACGTTAATTCATTGAAAGCAAACAAAATTGAGTAAAAAATAAAAAAAATTAATTAAATAAAAAATAAAAATAGTCAAATGACAGAACAATATCTATGATTACGAAGTAACTGCCGCAACTTGTATTCCTAAAATTGCTTTAACATTTTTGGATGACGTACAGCCACTTCTAGAACTAGTAAGTAGTGCTGCAGTCTAAGAGTTAAGTGGTGAAAGATACGCTTTTTTTTCAAGCCCTGAGTTCCTTAACAAGATCATCTTTAATTTACAACTTTTATTTTTTCACTTTATTAAAATAAAGCGATTGTTATTTATTATTGGGTCTGAAAATAACGCACGATTTCTTGATTTAAATTTCAATTTACAATGTGTGACGAAGTAATATTTAAATAACTTTAATGTTGTATCACAAAATTACAAATTACTGACACTAAAAAATTGTATTTTACTTTACGTGTCCAATGTTTTCCAACACAACGAACTAAACTGAAGAAACCAACCGTTACATTCCATAAACCAATTCACGCAATTCATATTCGTTTGCACTTAAATTTGTATTTGTTCTCGTTGGTTGTTCTCTTATTCAAGCTGCTGCCATTTACAAATGTTACACGCGTAAATACAGGACCTTTGGATTCTTTTTGTTTTTAGCTGTAAATTTGTGCTCGCCCTCCTTGGAGTGGGAAATGAGTGAGTGTGAGTTTGTATTTTTAACTATAAACATGACCAAATTTATTGATGTACAAAAACAATTGGTTGTTCTACTGTCGATATACGAGTACAAGCGAATCTTTTAAAGGGAAACGAAGGTATACAATTTTGTGTAGATGTTTGCTAAGGGAGGGAGCAAAAGTGAAGGAAGTAAATGTTCAATGTTATTTAATGTCTTGGTTTTTTTTGGTCTCCTTTTCTGTTTATTTTTTTCTTATTTCGAATTTTTTGGCGTCAGCTTGTAAGCGTAACCGTGTTTATGTCATTGATACTTAAATTTATTTTCTGTTCTTTTTGGGTTCAAATTTAAGATTTCACATTTTATTGCCTCCAATTAGCAAGTAAAATTTTTAACGAGAATTAGTCCCTTGGTCTTTTAATTTTGTTTTATGATGATAGAAAATAAATTATATATTATAAGTAGTTCATTTTGATTTTTTAAAGTATATATAATATAGAGGTACCCATCTCTGGGTAATTACTTGGGATGTTAGAACGTAGGCTTTATATAAAATTCTAAAATTGATGCATAATTTAAAATCATTATTTAGATCTGAAAATAGTGACTAAAATTGCACCCTTATAAAACTAAAAAGAGCCATCTATTTTGCGTACTTTTACTATTTTATCCAGTTTTTACTTATAAAGTTTTTACTTATGAGCATTAAAATTTCAAAATTTATGATATTTCCCATAAATGAGATTTCAAAAATTTTATATTTTTTTCACGGTCATAAATGAACAACAAAAAATGTCCTGCTTACGATCACACATGAATGAGTGTAACTGTGTTTTTCTCAGCATACATGTTTAATCTTTTAATACCAACGCCTGCAGTTGCACATTTCGAAATATGTGCATACACATACATTGTGCGAATGCTTAGTGGGAACATTTTTCTACGATCTTTTCATTTATAAAAAATTAACCAAATTGTAAATTCTCATATATGAGCGCTTGCGTGAAAAGCAAAATATTTTCTCATTTATTCATTTTCGCCATCACCAGACTGAAAGAACAGTACACTACTTACTGTCCAACCAGAACATCACCATTTATTCCTTTTAATTTTTCCTTAAAGTCAATGTAGATTATTGTAGCATATTCCGAAAATCGTGGCCATAACGTCACCAACTATTTTTAATGTCTTGCACTGTTTCTTATTTAGTACTAAAACTATTTGAGAAGGTATGAAGGAAGAAATCCATCATAATGGCAAAATAAACATAAACAAAATATTTTCTAGTCTCTCGCACATGTATGGAAATAAGCAGCAAAAACTAAAATGAACATACTCACGCATGATTGAGCACTGAGTGAGCATTTTGGTACTCTAATTTTATCTCAATTTTATTTTGCAAATGAAATATTTTTTCGATATCTTCTCTTAATATTTTATTAAAATTTTTCCAGTAGTTTTTACGTGATGCAAACACAGGCAGACAAATATTTCAAAAATTTATCCAAAAACTATCCTTTTGCAATTTGTTTATATAAATAGATAATTGGACTAATTGTAGTTTGCTAAAACAACCCCAAGCATAAATGTAGAGTATTTAAATTATAGAAAGCATATTGGAGGAAGAATATGTTAAAGAATGTTTACTGTACAAAACTATATGGCTCATTTTTAGAACTCCGTACCCAAAGGTTCAAAACCCTATTGATTTTACTACAATGACTATCCGCGTCTCCGTTTGTCAGCGCCTTCTGGAACCGGAAAAGGTAGACTCTTAATATGTTCACACAGAACGTACATACATACATATGCTCCTATGTCCTCTATAATAATTATAAAAAATTAAAGGGTGTTCCGACAGTGACATGTTTTTCACGTATGTGGCGTTATTTTTTGAATCGTAAGAGGTAGACTCTTATAGGTCAATTATGGATGGCAACCCAACCTCAGCTGCGTTGTTGCCGAAAGTTAATTAAAAAGTATGGCAACTGGCAACAAAAAGTTGTTAATTTTAGTGGCCAAAATGGAAACCATAAATTTGTGGTTGCTGTTGTTTGTTTTTCACAGATTATAATGTCTTCATCTCTTTGCTCATAATCATACAGATATCGTATGATTATGAGGAAAGCAAAAGAATAACGATGATACCAATAATATTTTGTATTTTTATAGATATAAATATCTTTTATCAGCACCTAGTTCCAGCTTTCAAAATTGTAGACATGAAATAATATTTTTTTCTTTGTTAATTATTAAAAACTATTTAAATGTTTACATTTATTTCCAGTGGATATACTGTCAAAATAGCATTATCGATAACTTTATGTGAAATCGAGAGCGTGTCCCTCAACCTGTGTTTTGCGTTGAGCAGGAACCTGGGGATATTAGATTGAAGAAGAACGAAACGCACCCCATTTATAATCTAAAATACCTGTTACACCGCATGATAAGTGTAGAGGAACCACATAACCGATCATAAGCAATCTATGATGTTGCAGGCGGTACTTAACAAACTGCGAACTGTTTAAAAATATGTTTCTGGAACGCAAACGGCTTACGCTAACACAAAAATGAACTCGAGTACTTTCTTAATAATCAACAAATTGATGTCATGCTGATTTCAGAGACTCACTTAACAACAAATAGCTTTTTTAAAAATAATGGCTTTATATGATACCAAGGAACTGAAGAAGCAACTGAAGAAAGTTGCCTTACAGTTCCCCAGTTGTGTTGCCTTTTGACAGCGCAACTAAAGTTCGGTTGCCATCCATAATCGACCTATTAATATTTTCATAGAAAGTGTATCACTATGGCCGCTATAACAACAGATACTAAAATTTTAAGGGTGTTCCGATAGAGACGAGATTTTTGCTATTTTAACTAATATTTAAATAATTAAAATTATTTCTGCTATAGCAAAAAAGATTTTCCCTATATGTCGCAAATTTGAGTAATTTGAACTTTTTTCCTAAACATTATAGGCAGACAACTTAACAACTTGTTATTAAAGTTGTACTGAACACACTACGGAACCCTACGTGTGATTTATTATACAAATATTTGTTAATATTAATTCAGCAAAAGTGTCATTTTATTATAATTATGTTACTAAAATAATTTAATTTAGTAAAGACACTAAGATAATCGAAACATAAAAAAGGAAGAAATAAATGGAAATAGAAACATGTTCTGAAGATGTTGAATTTTAGCCCTTTACAATTCGTGTGTGGTCTGATGGTTTTTTGTCCCATTTTCGAGAAATAGCAATCATTTATGGAAAAATTCATTTAATTTAAGCTCAAGGAATATGGTAGCTACCATTAATCGTCTGTCCGACTGTCTTTTACAGAGCTTTACAATAATTGTTAGAATTTTAGAAAATTTATCCAGGGATGGGTACCTTTATATAAAGAAAATATGTATGTATATGTGAAGCACTATAAAAGTAACAGTCTTAATAGTTGATGTGGCTTACTTTCAAAGCAAAATCGAACAAAATATTGTGGATTTTTAAAACTTTTTTATTTTAAATTCTTAAAATATCACCCTCTCATGCTGCGTGTTAAGAAAATTACCTTGTGAAGCTGAATTCCAATTTGGACTAATTTAAAGTTAATTACCTACAATTAAAAAATAAGAATTTTTAAAAATACTAAACAACCTTACATTTGAAGAGTGTACTTTTATTGCAATTTATGTATGTTTTAGGAAAAATAAATTTTATATTTAAAAAGAAAATTACTTGCCCATGAAACAAGAATTGTTTTCTACAGAAAACAACACTCATAAATTATAATTTTACTTATCTTTTGACACTTTAAAATGTTAACGAAAGTTTCTTTAAGGCAGACATAAACATAGATTGCTGTTTTAGCAAGACTTTACTTTTCTGCAACGCGGCAACTCACAAACAGAGAAGTGGAGTTAAAGCCAATTTTAAATTTATTGATGTCCTCGTTGTTAGTTTTTAATTTTACTCTTTTTTTAACATCCTCGTATTATTTTAATCGATTGTTTATAGCTGGTGCTTGCAAATTATATGTTGTTGTTTTTTTGTGTGTTTTTATTTTTATTTTTGTTGTTGTTTTATTTTGTTGCAGCATATTTGAGTCCATTAAAAATGCGTTTAACATGTTTTCTGTGGTTTTATGGTTAAATTGTAAAATTGAAATGAAATACAAACAAGTTTTACACACACACACATACACACACTTAAATGCATGCATTTAAGTAAAGTAAAAGCAAAAGAAAAAAACATGTAGAACCTACACAAAGTACTGTTGTGCACTTGTTTTTAATCGCTCTCATACATACAGAGACATTATTATTATCCTGAAGGTTGTTGATATGTCGAATACTCACTTGTGTGGACATAAAAAAAGAAACGAGCTCATAAAAACTGCACTGTATGTGTCTAAGTATGTATGCGTAGTGTTTATACATACATACGTAAACATAATAAAAAAGAGAAGAGGAAACATACATTTAATGGCTTCAACACAATTCACAATTCAGTATGAGGTTAACAATGTGGTTGTGTCTATAAACGTTTAAAATGTATTGTATACGACTCAAACACAAGTACTTAAACAGGACTTTTTTTTACTACATTTACATACGTATAGATACACACATATGCTGTGCTTGATTGTTTGTTTGGAAGAGTGTGTCGGCATTAGAGTTTTTGTAAATTTTTCTATGGTTGTGTATATTTATTGAACATTTTTGCTTCAATGCATATTTTACAAATTAAATGTTAAAATTACTAACACGCGAATTTATGGCTAAAAAATAATGGCTAAAACTGCAAACTCATGCTACACAACACGCTTGCACCCAACAACAACATACTCACGGAAATATACAGTGGGAAACATTACATACACACTCACTATTTGACTAAATATTAATAAAAAAAATACTACAATTTTACGATTTCAGAATTTGGCTCAAGGCAACAGAATATCATTTAGGCCCATTATTATAACTTTACTTAACCAGAGGTGACTGATAAATCTAGGCTTTTACTTTTAAAGTTAGGTATCAGAGTTTGCAGTTGCCATATTTTGTCATCTATTAAGTTACCATATTTTCTAATCTATAAAGAAAAATAAATTCATGTAATTTAATTTTGCATTTGAAAAATAAAAATGGAAAACAGATGTCGTTTGTTGTATATAAATAGGTTTTAGGATATTTTTGAAAATTCTCAGCCGAAAAGTGTAGCGTCTAAAAAGTTCCATAAGCAAGTGGACTATGCTGAATAATATAGTGAAAATGAATTTTTTGCAAAGATTTCGAATATCGCAAAATGCTTTTCTTTTTCCTTTCACGTTACGGCGCACAGAGGGGTATTTTTTGTATGCATGCACGGACATCTGTTATTTGTTTATTTGTTTAACTTTATTATTTTTATACTAATATACTTTTAAGTCATTTACTTAATAGGTCCTTTTTCATCAGTCACGAGTTATAACTTTTTTCACCACTTCTAAATTGACTGGTCATGGGACGAGTACGATTGGAACAATTGACACAGATTTCCGACAGCACCTGTTTGCTACAGGAGAGTAAATACATCAAGCGCCTTCCAAGAATTTTTTTTTAAATTTTGTTTTGCATTCCACTGTTATAAACAAAGTAAACAAGGAAAGGAAAATGTATTGGTTGCCTACAATTGTTACGATGCATCGCGATGTACATACATATGTACTAAAGTTTGTGTAATTGTTGTTTATATATAACACTCAAAAACACAAAAATTTCAATAATTTGCGCGAGACTGAAAATAGCAATTTTTAGGTTAACATATTTCAACTACAAAAGCTATAAAACAGAACACTGAAAAAAAAAACTCTAAGGCATCCTTTTTAACCAAAGCCTTACATTATTTGCACTAATTTTTCATGATTAAATCATCAGCAGATGATGATACATATTGTTGTTGCAAATTTGATATAAAATTTTAACCTTTGGCTCATTTTATGTGGCACGGACAATGCATATGCAGTCACCTCTAAACTCGAGAACGAATGAAGGTTGATTTTTTGTTTAACTTTTACACAAACGGCGTAGTTGGTATTAGAATGCATTGATTTTAATTTATGTGAGTAAAAACAGAAACCCGGCCATCGGCATGCAAAACTACGAATATTTTTTTTTTATTTTTCGTGAAATACAAACAAAATAAGTAGAATAAATTGCATGAATGTACTTAGTCGTTTTTGGTGCAATGATGTTTACTTTGGTTTTACGGTTAAATGCATTTTAAATATTACTTTAGCAGAAAATACCTTTGTATCAAAAGCATTATTTACAAACAAAATTTTATGATGATTAAAACATCTACAAAAAACACGTATCTGTATAATAACATTGTTATCGAATGTGTATTGGTGGATTTAATGCCTTTCGGCATCAAACTAACAAACTAAACAAAAATTTTTGCTAACCTGTGCTCTTCTTCGAAATATATTTTTTCACTTTAATATAAACTTGAATATTTTGTAAATATCACATTCTACATCAATTACGCTTCGGCTTGAATACAATAATTATCAAATTAAAAAGAATTTTTAAATTTATATTTACGTTTCTTATTTAAAAAAACTAAACATTGTCATTTCATAAAAAGTAGTAGTGGATCTCTGTTCAAAACTTCCTTTTAGCATCCTCCGCGACTAAAAACGTATTCTAACCGTCCATCAAACAAAGTCAAGTCATTTATTTTCCTCTTGTAATTGTTATTGTTATTGTTAAAAAAATCCATCAACATTTTTTCGTTGGAGTTTAACAATACAGTCGACAACTAAATACTTATTTTCACAGTATTTAGTTGAAAAAAAAAAAAAGAAAAAACATTAAACGGAAAAAGAAAAATGTTTGAATGTGAGTAAATGTTTAAATGAATGAATGTGTTTAATGTTTTGTAATTTACCGTTAAGTAGACAAGTATTAATGGTTAACTCCGACGGAATGCGTAACACAACCCACATACACACACAAATTCATGTTGCTTATGTTAAATTACGACAGCACATAAGAATACAAAAAGCGCACATACTTTTACAAAATTTTTTACAACCATCAAGTGAATGTTTCTTTCACATAATGGGTGATTTTTTTGAGGTTAGGATTTTCATGCATTAGTATTTGACAGATCACGTGAGATTTCAGACATGGTGCCAAAGAGAAAGATGCTCAGTATGCTTTGACATTTCATCATGAATAGACTTACTAACGAGCAACGCTTGCAAATCATTGAATTTTATTACCAAAATCAGTGTTCGGTTCGAAATGTTCAAATGTGACAAATTTTGTTCAGCGATGAGGCTCATTTCTGGTTGAATGGCTACGTAAATAAGCAAAATTGCCGCATTTGGAGTGAAGAGCAACCAGAAGCCGTTCAAGAACTGCCCATGCATCCCGAAAAATTCACTGTTTGGTGTGGTTTGTACGCTGGTGGAATCATTGGACCGTATTTTTTCAAGGATGCTGTTGGACGCAACGTTACGGTGAATGGCGATCGCTATCGTTCGATGCTAACAAACTTTTTGTTGCCAAAAATGGAACAACTGAACTTGGTTGACATGTGATTTCAACAAGATGGCGCTACATGCCACACAGCTCGCGATTCTATGGCCATTTTGAGGGAAAACTTCGGAGAACAATTCATCTCAAGAAATGGACCGGTAAGTTGGCCACCAAGATCATGCGATTTGACGCCTTTAGACTATTTTTTGTGGGGCTACGTCAAGTCTAAAGTCTACAGAAATAAGCCAGCAACTATTCCAGCTTTGGAAGACAACATTTCCGAAGAAATTCGGGCTATTCCGGCCGAAATGCTCGAAAAAGTTGCCCAAAATTGGACTTTCCGAATAAACCACCTAAGACGCAGCCGCGGTCAACATTTAAATGAAATTATCTTCAAAAAGTAAATGTCATGGACCAATCTAACGTTTCAAATAAAGAACCGATGAGATTTTGCAAATTTTATGTGTTTTTTTTAAAAAAAAAGTTCTCAAGCTCTTAAAAAATCACTCGTTAGAAGAAAATATACTAATCAAGAAAGAGTCAACAATTTGCTACAAGGACGAATTCGTCTTACTCTTGATACTACAATCAAAAAAATAGACTAGGTTTAGATCAGATATAGACTAGACATAGGCTTGCATAGATTATGCTAAACATAGCATAGACTAAACTTACACTAGACATAGATTAGACATAGTCTAGACATACACTCTACATACACTAGACATACACATACATACACTAGACATACACTAGACATACACTAGACATAGACACACATTTAACAAGTTTCTGCCAATGGTCCTAAGTCTAATACTAGCCAGTGCTCGACTTTCACACACAATATGGGCTTCCTTTTCAGGGTCTTCCAGGTATAGTCTGCAAGTATAATCTTCTTAGATATTTGAAGTTTCCATGACCTGTCATTAACTCAGTTATCCAGCTTAAGCTACTTCTAACTATTATATCTAAGCACCTTACTGTCCTTCTTGCCAAGGGGGTCTTTGAGCAGCTTTCGAGCTTGTCATCACCTTTTCAGGTTTAGTGAGTTCAGCTATTTTAAGAACTTCGCTCGCATTATGCCATTATCCAGCGCTTCAGAGCATAAGCCCTTTTTGCTGTTAACCTGCTACTCCATTCCCAGTTATGTCAATGAGGTTAAAGGACACAGAAGTGCAATGACACTTTATTTAGAGGCAAGTAAGATTAACGAGCCTTGCAATTTTAAATTTTGATTTAGTATTAACAAAATTTAGTACATTTACTAAGTCCGTGGTATCAAAATATACTCTTCTTATAAAAAATATATTCTTCTTATAAAAAGGACATTGAAGGCATTCCGGTGTCTATGTTGTATATCCTATATGTATAAATAGAAACCGCTTAGCCTTTGTTGGACTTGGCAATGTTTTTTGTTTAGTCATAATTTTGTTTTTGATATCACTAGTCCAGATATCGATCATAATACACATTATTTTCGTTCAACTTAATATAAATGAAATCAGCACCCCTCTGTGCAAACGCTTTAGTTCGTGTGCCAAAATATACTGCTATACAAAATCTGTGCTTTTTTAGGGTTCCGTACCCAAAGGGTAAAAATGAAACCCTATTGTTTTCGCAACAATGGCTGTCCGTCTGTCAGCGCCTTTTATCTCTGGAACCGTAATAGGTAGACTTTTGAAATTTTCACAGATGATGTATAGCTGTTACCGATATATATAGGGTGTTCCGATAGAGAGAACTGTAGGAGGCATAGACTAAAGATTTACAAACAGTAATTAAAACTTAGTTCGCTTTATAAACAAGTCTAAAAAAATTAACCTAAAAATTAAAGGGTGTTCCGATAGTGGTGTGATTTGAATGTGTAAGGCCTAATTTTTTAACCATAATAGATACCCTCTTGAAATTTTCACAAATTGTGTAATTTTATTTTCATGATAATTGTAAATTCATGATATATTCATAGAAAGAAAAATGCCATGGCCGATAGCGCCTGATATTTTTATAGAAAGTGTATTACCGCTATGACCGCTATGACAACAATTACTAGAATTTAAAGGGTGTTCCAATAGTGATGCAATTTTCGTGAATGTGACTTTAATTTTAAAATTAATGTTCTTGAGAAATTGCAAATGCGTTATATAAATCAAAATTATAAAAAACAATAGGTATTTTGTTTTTGGATTACAAAAAAGCTATGATATTATACACTTACACTTTTGCAAGACCATTTGCATATAACATTGAATTCCGATATTATTTGGTTAGCTCGACCTATACCCTGATTCCTGTTTTCTTTTATATTGATTAAGACTATCTATCATAACTTTTATATATTTATAATCACTTCATGATGTCGCCTGGTGTTGTTATCATCCGCTAGTAACAACAACAGCTTCGGTCTTATATTATTTAAGCCCAAGACCAACTTCATTATACATATATCTGTTTGTACGACGGTTTGTTTACTTGTAAGAGTTATATATGTATTTCGGTTTTATAAGATTTGTATCAAAGCCTTCACTGAACGAAAAGGACCTCTATTTGTCCCAATCAAACGTTCACTCCAATGTTCAAGACGACAAAAATAATACAACAAAACATTAAGTATAAAATATAGATCCAAACATACATACATGTGTACAAAATGGCTGCGTTGACGTTCCGTGTTGATTTTTGAAACATTCCTTTGTAGTTTTTCGTCTTTCTTTTGTCTTTTTTCGACGTTGCTTTTCATTATTTTTTTATCTTTTACTTTGTATCATGTTAAATGGCATTACTTAACTTATATTCTGTTTAGTTGTTCTTGTTGCTTAAAAAACACATAACAAGCGTAGAAGAGTGTTTTTGTTTAAATTTTATTAACAAAAAAATATATTAAAGTTTGCAGTTTTTTAAATAACTGTGACGAAAAGAAGAACACAGAGCCAAATCTGCCTAATAGAATCAAAAAGATTTTCTCTATGAAACGTATACTAAGGGGTATACCAGCAGATAGAAAAGAAAGAAAACAAGATATTTCCGAAGAGATTCCTTATTATTTTCATGTGGTAAATCTTTTTAATTTTATCAATAAGGAAATCCTATAAAATCATTAGGAAAACTTGGTATTCACAATTTTTTTTTTACTTATTTTTGGTATCAAAAAAAAAAAAAAAAAAAAAAATCAATCCGTAAAGAAAAACTTTTTGATTCTATTAGGTTTTCTTCTGAATTGTATAAAAAAGGAAATTCTTATTGATTTCATTAGCCCACCTAATGGTTTGTCAGTTTACAATTGAATGAATGAGATACACAATGCCCTTTTTTTAAACATATTTTACAAGAATAATCACGATCAATGATTTTTTAGTATATAAACTTATAAGAACTTGTATTTTACTATTTTCATTTTCTTTAACGTTTAATATCTTTTTTATTCTGAAAAGGTCGAAATAGATTTTGCTTTTGTATATCCGGTTAAGGCCAATAAACTATTTTTAAATTTGAAAACTTTCTATAAAAAGTTGTTTAACATTTTTGACCACGAAATCAAAGACCTCGCATCAAGCGAATATTACATGCAATATTTACGTAATGAAAATATTACAAAAACTACTATTTTCTTAAAAATATTGACCAGCATTTGCCATTATTTGTTATTTCTTCAGATCGTAAATATTGCTTATATACAATATATCTTCGTGCTTTACTACAACCACAACGCCTCAATAAAGAATATAAGCCTTGTTAAAATGTATGCGAAAGAAGAGAAACACTTCAGCCAAGAATAATGGTTATTGGACGAGATTTTTCATAAATTTCCGAGTTTTTCGTATTTTGTGGCGGTCTGAAGTTATTCCCGAGTTACATTATGCAACTTTTGCTGCTACAATTCTTCATTAGTAGGCGAGAGGGGAGAGAGGTACTAAAAAGGGTAACATATGCATATACTCTTGAAATGAATTTCATTCGTAGTTTTAATTTTGAAGTTAAAAATGGAAACAAATATATACATCCATATAAATTGATGCAATAAAAATTGCATGATATAAACACAAATGCTATATTAAATATGAAAGGAGAAAGATTGCAGCGACAAATTTTGCGTAATGTAATTCGGCACTTACAAGATTTGAAAATTAAATCTTGCCATTAACTTGTGATTGTAATCATTTTTAAATCATTTTTTTCTTTAAATAATTGTTTGCAATTAATTTCATTTATTAATCAATTTTTTTTGAAATCATGGGATTTAAATAAATTCCCTGCAATCACAACTATAGTAGTTAAGGTTAAGCAGGTAGCTCCAATGGAGCTCTTTTAAGTCCAAGTATTGGTCCCTTTGTATTACGTATGAAATCCCCTTTAAAATGAGCTATTACTCAACTTCCAAGGGCATATAGAACTATCATTAGAATATATTTAATCCTAGAGTCCATAAGTAAAAAAGCGATATTTTTCTATTTTGATAACTGTATGCTAAAAATAGTTAAAATTATATTTGAATTCAGGTAGTCAACGAATATTAATAAGAAAAGCTTCAACAAAATCGGGAGTGGTAAATTTAATAACAATTTAAATTACTCATGGCAAATATTCAATTGTAGCATTTAAAAAGTTTGTATTTCAAATTCAATTGAACAACTTGAAGATATTTTTAAAAGCTTGCCTTTAATGATCTATTTTAAATAATGATTTTAAATAATTTACTGTTTCGAAATTGTTATTTTTTGTTGGCTGCAACAATCTGTGTAAAAATGTCAATGTTTATCGAAATGCAAACATACCTACAAACATATGAATGTATTTTAGTCTAAAGCATGTCTTCTGCTCATTTGATGGTTGCGTGATTTACACGAGAATCGACATTTCACTTGTAATTAACCACAGATATATTTATGTAATATGTGAGCATATATATATAATAGCAAAAGTAAGGAATAAATATTAAAAAAGCAATACATAAACAAGTAAAATATACCCAAACACATGTAAATATTTATATCAACTTTAATACTGTCAACAAACGTACTCTCAAATAAAACTTTTAATGCAGATGTTTAGCAAACGCACACACACACACACACATAGATGCAGTATTGCACTTGCATACTGCTACTAGAATTCGTCGTATGTTATTTGATGTTGCACACAAATAGTTTAAAAACCAGATATGTACATGCACATATTTGGTAGAGAAACCACATAAAGTTTAAAATGCTCCGAGACAAGGCGCCAAACAATTTTGTCATGCTTTGTATGTTTGTTGACGCCGTATTGACATTTACTCAGTATGTTGACATACACAAATACACATTTAAACACTCAAACGTTAAGACACTTCCATACATGTGCTTGCACACACAAACGGCTATAACAAGCAAAACCATTTTCATTCCCACATGTTCGCCTATAAAAGGACACGCACTTCAAGACTCTTGAAGCACCAGCAAAATGCAAAATTTACCAATATTACCAAGCTCTCTGTAAAACTCTGTATCTTGTGTGTGTGTGTGTATTCGTCAGTATGTAAATTCTGAAGTTTATTCCTCATTGCAAACACACATCACACTGGTCGGACGAATACATGCAAATATAGAGTTACCACATTGCTAAATCTTCAAAATGACTATAAAGAATATAAAATGGGCTAATGTGAACTGTTATCTATATATTTCCCTTCATCAAGAGCTTTGGTCATCATTTAACAATTTTAATTTAGTAGTTTTCAAAATTTTCGGAGCTTTTATTTTAAATGCAAACAGTGATTAAAAATGCTTGACTAATGCATATGTAATTGCTTAACTGTTGCTTAGAAAAGTCTGCAGCAAAAGCAAAAGCAAAAAAAAGAAGAGCAACTCTTTTGCTTAAGCTTTTTTTCAATCCTAGCTATCCCCGGTCGCTAAGCCCAACCACAAAAAATACAATTAACACTTGGAAGAAAAGTATGGCCGACCTTTAACACGAAAACGCACGCTATTCTCACGACGAAACTGTTTCAGTTTATAAGCAAGGTAAGACGCGCACTGTTTGACATAACGGTTTATCAGAAAAATTTAATATACGTCTGAAACCCTTATCACAATATCTTAGTTGATTCACAAGAACCATGCCACAGAAAAATAATTTTGTCCCCCCGTGTTTTCTGTCAAAGAGCGCTGTAAATGCAGGCACCGTCAGAGAACCTAACGCCATTGCAAACTATATATCTATACATATAATGAAATAGGAACTCATTTCCGTCCGTCTGTCTGTCTTATTTTCTTTTGCGTTCCCATCACGTAAAAACTACTGAATGGATTTTGACAAAATTTTGCGAGGAGACTAAGGTATCTCCTCACAAAATTTTACTGATTTCAATATAGGATACTTTTTTCTGCAAAAATATCTTATTTCCAAGAGAAAGTGGAGAAAAATCAAAGAGAGTACGCAGTTATTTTAGTAGTAATGTAAATAAAAAAACCATAATTAAAGCACTAACCACTAACAGATGGCGCTGTTTTATAAAGTAAATACATACATGAAGCATAGTTTAAGGCGGCATTAAAAAAGTAAGGGCTTTTGATGTGGATTGATTTCAAATCAAAATCGAACAAAATATTGCAAGAACGATAGTAAATAAATATAAATATCGATTTTAAAATAATCAACCATTTTTCCGTTTTCTTCTTTTTAAATATTTTTAAGACATGGATGGCATCCCCTTTCTTTATTTGCTCAGTACATTGATGCAGTATTTTGATGTACCAAAAAAGAAACGTAAAAAAAAATGTTAACCACAATATTGTTACTGACAACCAGTATTATGAACACAAGTTAAAGTCATCTCCAAACGATTGCTCTTCTTTTTTGTTGCCCAACCACATACTGCATTGTCATTGGTTTATGCAAATTGTTCCCTCTTCTTTTTTGCATTTTCTTTTTATTGTTGTTCGGTTTGATAAAACAAAAAAATGTAAGTCTCCATGGTCAAATGTGTTTCTAGGAAAAAGTTAATGACTTGGTATATACGATCTAATATCCACAGAAATTTACACACATACATTCACATGTTAAGAGTGTTTCCTTACACATAACACATATTCACGCATGCCGAAACTCAGAAATGCCCCAGCACACATACGAGTGTAATCCCGAATTGAGAATGATTTAAAACAAACTCTTTCTTAGGGATAAGAGGTAACAAATGATTTGAAAACAATTGGAAAATAATAAACGAAAGAGAATTGTTTTTCTCAATTTGAAAAAAGATATTTTTATCACCTTATTCTCAAACGGTTAGTTTTTCGCAAATACTCTATTTTAATTTATGGCGAGTTTTACGAAAATTTTGCAATAATTTAATATTTAATAAAATAATTAAAAAAATGTTTAGGATTGAGAAAGGCTTTATAATAACATTTCTTCTATGACATTATAAAAACGCCATTTGAAAAATTCTATCCAATTAATGTGTTTAGTGTGTTCGAATGAAGTTGTGGAACATCAAATGTCAATCCTTTTTTTAAATAAACAATAAGCTATGTTCAAATATTAAATTAAAATCCCTGTATAAATAAGTATGTATCTTTGAAATGATTTTGACATTCACTCCTAAGATCAAATGAGAAACTTGACTGTTTTCAAATCTATAATTTTGTGTTTGCTGGGACACAACTTCTTAATTGTTATTTGGAGACTCACAGAATTGAACTGAACTTGGATATGCCAGAGACAAAATTTCGTATTATTAGTCGTATCTGTTTAGGGACTATTTCTTGTTAAATGACTTGATTGCTTCAAAATGGTTTTAAACTTTTATTTTATGTTGAAGTAAATTACATTTAAATTTTAGGCAAAATTTAACAAATTTTTGAAATCTCCAAATTAAAAATTATTATGATTATGATGGAAAATGCAATCTATAAATTTTAAAAATATATTTTCGTCAATTATATCTACTGATATAGTTGATTTACCACCCGTAGATGCTAAATCAGTATTAAGCCTTAGATTTGGCTTTTGAGATATTGAAAGGGGAATTGTTCTAATAAAAGGTTTTAATTAGTTTCAGACACAAATTTGATTCAATGCTTTATTGATTAAACCATTTATTTAATTAGACATTTATTTTGTTATTTCTTAATTAACAATATAATCGAATCAATTAAAAATTGAACTAAAACTGTATCTGGAGCTAATTAAAACATTTAATTGGTGCAAACAGTTTTTTTTATTTAGTATAAACCCTAAGAGCGAGTTTTTAGGTTCGAGTTTAAACTCATGTTTTTTTTAATTAGCTAATCTTATACTTCATTAAATCCAATATTAATTGAAGTTGATGTTTTTATATGGTAGTTAAACCTTGCAATATTGCCATACTAAACAAGAAAAAATTGGAAAATTTTTCTATAAATGTGTAATCATTTTATCAAAGGAACACTGTGTTGTCTCGAGAAGAAGAAGAAGAAAAATTGCAAGTTTATTTAAATGTTGAAAATTAATAAAAAAACAAATATGTCTTGTAATCCGGATCATCAATTCCAGCTCAACACTATTGAAAAAATTATCTTGACGAGTTACGAAGAATTGGATGATGGCTTAATTTATAAGTTGAAGCAAAACTAGCTCAACAAATTCTATAAGTTGCTAAAAAGTAATTTTAACTGATTTTAAGTTTATACTTAAAACAAGAGATTTTTAGTCTCGCTCAGTCAATTAATGCCGAAGTTCCGCAAGATAGTATTTTGAGTCCTTGTTTATGGTTGTTGCAAATTTCTGATATGCCAACTACACATGTATTTGACTCAGTTGTATAATTAGTTCGCTTCTCAATTCGCTATTTCTTTCAATCAATAAATTTTTTCCTTGCCCTTTTAATTTTCTGCTCCATTTACTAAAAAATTTACACCATCAATCAAGTTAAAAAAAATTTAGCATGGATTTGAAAAAAACAAGATTGTTTTTTAACTGCATCCTGTTAAGGCTTTGGTTACGCCGAACGCAGAAAAAACACCCTTTTCTAGAAAAAAAAAAATTATAAGTTCGATAGAAACGAAATCAACCCCTGAATTTTTTCCGTTGCTGTAATGGTTAGAACATAAAATTGCCTCCTTTCAAGGCTGAATACAAGAACTAGCCACCACGTGATGACAGTGCAAATGTACTTTAACTGTATTAATGTTTTAACGATGACACAATTACAATCTATATGCTAAAGTGATTGTTTGACATGGTGTAGTGTTCGGCACTGCAACAGAGTCAGCAACAAACTGTTTTAACGCATATTTTTATATCAACGCAAACAAGAAGGTGTGCGTATTTGTGAGTTAAAAATGAAAAATAAAATTACAGTCAAAAACATTAACGTTCGGGTTCAAAATATTTTCTTTGTCTTCATCGGTTCAACATGAGAACATTTTGCAATAATGTACTTGTTATGTATGTTAAAGGCAGTAATAGGATCAAATTCCCAGATACTCATGGTTAAACTTGTGCCAGCAAAATCATGGTAATAATAAGAGTAGCATAAAGAAAAAATTAATCTTTCAATTTCAATTTAATTAATAGCGCGCTATTAACCCAAATTATCCATTCGTATATATAATAAAATAGTAACTCATTTCCGTCTGTCTGCTTTACTTTTGCGTTCGCATCACGTAAAAACTGTTAGATGGATTTTAACAAAATTTTGTGAGGAGGTACCTTAGCATCATAATTCCAATATAGGATACTTTTTTCTGCAAAACATTATAAATTCCAAGAGAAAGTATGCAATTTCCAGTTTAAAGGTACTGAAAATTTCGGTTTAAAACTGGGATATTTTAAACTTGGTTGCGCACCTTTTATTTTTGAAAGTAAAGATATTTTAAACAAAATTGTGCAACAGATGGCGGTAATTGAATAAAATTTGTATATTTACTTTGTGGAATTACATTGTTTTAAACACCTCTTACAGAGCTTTACAATAATTTGAAGAATTTTTTATAAATTTTAGAATTTTATCCAGGGAGGGGTACCTTTTTATAAAGTAAATACATAAACCATAACTTAAGAACTATAAAAGTAGGCTTACAATTTTTGTGGTATACTTTCAAAGCAAAATCGAGCAAAATATTGTAAGGAGGTTTTGTTATGTTCAGCGAATAAAAACCCCAAAAAGACGCTGAGATAAATGCCTCGGGCTTAACTTAGACTGTCATCATAAGGAAAACGCTTTTTTCCGAAGAAATATATTTTTTAAGTAGATTTCAAATTGTCCGTGATCTCGAAAACTATTCATAGGAAAAATAAATAAAGAGCGACTCCAAATTAGCTGAGAAAATGCATCATTTTAAGGGTCTCGCAAGAAGTTAAAAATGTTTAAACTAATGTAAATGTGTGACTTTTTCGAAAACAGACCACTATTTTGTTGGTTCCTTTCTCATTGCTTTTCGATTTAACGACAAGTAATGGCCAAAGGTCGTACTAAATAATGAGATGGAATGACACTAGCCATTATGACATCTACATTTACTCTTTTCATGATGCATGGTAACCTTGCGGTCTCGGTCATATGATATTAAAAGTACTGAAACCGTGTCACCATATCACATTATATATATGTATACTTAGACTTCATTTAATTACCTGCTTAAATACTTCGATGTAACGTTGTCTACATCATTTACTGCCTATTTCACAGTGGCACACAAATTCGTTCTTTCGGACAATAAAAACCAATTCACAAATGTTACAATTTCAAAATTGGTCGAAATATTCCAAGACTCAGCTTCTGGTATATCTCGGTAACAACAACGGGGTATACAGAAAGATTTTATTGTTCCTTTCATTTCCTTTCCATGGCGATATTAACATTTTTCTAGAAAACCATTAAAAAATTATATTCTGTTTTTAAGTTTATGCTTTATCGAACAATCAGTAAGTGTTGGCTAATTATTGTTAACGACTGTGTGTAATATTATCTTTTATAAAAATAGTACCCATCATTGAAAAACCACAAGTGTAATACGAAAAGAGTAGACTCTACTACGAGCTCATACATACATTCATACGTGCAGTTATAGTCGTATTTAGTAAAAAAAAAATAGTTCGATCTTCATGTGACATCAACAAAAGCAATAAATCAACAAACAAAATATGTAAACTATAGGACGGACCACTGATACACAAGACAACTCTTCTCCTGTTAAATGTAAATTAATAGAGCAACCATTACTACTCTGCGCCGCTGCTACTGCTGATGATGGTGATGTCGATAAGTTGATTTTTTCTAAAAAATAAACATCAAATTAATTTTTGATTGATTGCCGTGCAGTTTTTGGTAGAGGAACTAATTAATTTTATACTTTGGACATTTAACATTGCAAAAGGAAGGAACTACCTTTTGTTAGTTGTTGCAGTTATTTGGATCTTTTATGCCAAAAACCTTTTGTGTAAAATTCAGCTCTAAATTTTATTTCAAACCACCCACCTAAAACCAATTTGATTTATAATGTTTTAGTTACACCTGTTTCTGAGGACCAGTTTATTTTTGAGGCTAAACAAAAATTGTTTTTTTTTTCCTTTTTTTTCTTTTGGTAAAATAATTTTCATCAAACTTTGACATGACACAACTTGCTGATGCATGAATTTATTTTGTTGTTTTTAATGAAAATCTATGAAATTTTAGTCAACAACAAAAAGCGCATTGTACATTTTTCTGGTTTATGTGTGTTTGTTTTATATTCCTAAAAGTGGCACATACGACTAAAAGTTAATAATGTACAAAGTGATACGTAATGAATGGTACATTTTGCAGTTGAACTTTTTTTGGAATTAAGTTTATCGGATTTGCTCCGCCAGCATATTTAATACTATTGTTAGACGCTGTTTTTCTGGCGGGTTGCTTCCTACCTGTTATAAGTATTTCAAGTGAGTGAACATTTTTTTTTTATTTTTTCAGCATAACTACAGGGACTCCTAAATTTGTATTAACAATATATGGGAATTGCGAACATACCAATACAATCTGAACGTGTAGGCAAATGCAAATATTGTTTTTAATAATTCAGAACTAAACTAATGTACGACGTTTGAAAGATGAAAAATATTAGGAAGAGGTTACGACAAAACTGCATTAAGTTTAAGGGTGTTTACATTTGGGTAAATGAAATAAAATATATAGCATGACTAGCTATGCCCGCTACGTCATGGGCACCCTGACAATATTTTTCTCGATTTTGATTTGAAAGTATTCCACAAAAATTGTAAGCCTCTTACTTTTATGTATCAGTTATGGTTTATGTATTTACTTTATATAAAAGTATCCCTGGATAAAATTCTAAAATTTATAAAAAATTCTTTTTTTTTCCCTTTTCTTTATTTTGTACAACGGCACATTGAATTGCTACTTTTAAAATAAAATAAAATAAAAACAATAAAGGATAATGAGCCTGTTTAATTTAAGCAACAAAAATGTTGACAATGTTGCAATAAATAAAAACAAAAAAACTAGTGACTATTTGTGTATAAATGCCACGCCAGTATTACGTGCACAATCTTGTTCTTCACTTTTACCAAGCGATGACAATAAAATAAATACAAACAAATCGCCTTCTGAACACAGTGTTGCCAAAGATAATAGGATAGTGTAGAAAAACCCAAGACGCAAGTGGGAATGGACAGATACATAACTGTATTGAAAAGAGGTCGAAGCCCTAAATCTTCGCAGATTGCACCAATGGCTAAAGTACAAAAAGACAAGGACTCTACCGGAATAAATTCCCATAATCGTTTTGCTATATTAGATAGTGAAACAAGTGTTCATAAAACGGCAATTAAGTCGTTCAAACCACCTCCAGTTTATTTAAGGGAGAAAAATTCAAACGATTTAATAAAAAATTTAATTACAATTATTGGCGAGAACTCATTTTATGTAATTCCCATTAAGCGCGGTAACATTGATGAGACAAAAATACAATTTATTGATGAAAGTAGTTATCGTAAAGCAGTAAGCGAGTTTGAAAACTGCAAAAAGAACTTTTATACCTATCAGCTGAAGAGTAGCAAAGGTCTACAGGTAGTCATTAAAGGTGTAGATTCATACGTTGATCCAGCTGAAATAAGAGCCGGACTCCAAAAAGCGGGTTTTAAATAAAAAGTGTAGATAATCTCCGTAATCGAGAACGTGTCCCCCAACCACTATTTCGCGTTGAACTGGAACCTGGAGATATCAGATTGAAGAAGAACGAAATGCACCCCATTTACAATCTGAAATACCTTTTACACCGTAAAATAACTGTAGAGGAGCCGCATAAGCGTCCAGGACCTGTCCAGTGTTGTATGTGGCGAGCTACATTGTTCCGCCCAATGCGACAAAGCAAGGGATGATTCGAAAGTAAAAAATGTAGCAATTGCGGTGGAAACCACACTGCTAACTACAGAGGCTGTCCAGTTTTTTCCATGGTAAGGAAAACCACTCAAAAACTAAATACTCCTGCTAAGCACCAACAATATCGAGCAAATGCTCATTATCCTCATTTAGCCCAACCAACAACACAACATGTTTCATACGCTGATATGTTAAAAACCAATCATACTGCAGTACATAAAGCGACACCGACAACTAACTCTACTCCTAATTTGCAATCGCATCCTAAAGCACCATCTGGTAATTTTAATCGTCTCGAAGCAAGCATCGAGACGTTAGTGCATTCGATAAACAGTTTTATGAGCTCTATGAGCAGCATGATGCAAGAAATGGTACGCATGCAATCTACTATGTTGCAGGCGTTACTTAACAAACCATGAACTGTTTAAAAAAATATGTTTCTGGAACGCAAACGGCTTGCGCCAACACAAAAATGAACTCGAGTACTTCCTTAAGAAGGAACAAATTGATGTCATGCTGGTTTCAGAGACTCACTTAACAACAAATAGCTTTTTCAAAATAAATGGCTATATCTTATATGACACCAAAGACCCCCGTGGCAGAGCATGTGGTGGTTCAGCAATACTAATAAAGACTCGAATCAAACATTATTTACTGTGTGATTTTTGTGAAGATTACCTACAAGCAACAAACATCTGTATTGAAGAATTTCATCAAAACTTAGTTATTTCTTCGATTTATTCACCTCCTAGGTTTCAAATATCAGAGAGTCAATACAGCGATTTCTTCAAATCACTAGATCCCTGTTTCATAGCATCAGGCGACTACAACGCTAAACATACGTTTTGGGGATCACGCCTAATAACTCCAAAAGGTCGTGTTTTGTTTGACACAATTTCAAAAATGCGTCTGAATGTGATATCGAGTGGACAACCCACCTATTGGCCTACTGATCGACAAAAAATACCGGATGTTATTGATTTTGGCGTGATTAAGGGTATTCCAAGAGAAACGATTAAAGCTGAAGCGTCACTTGAATTATCCTCAGATCATTCACCCACTATCGTCTATATATGGGACAAACAAAACATCATATCACCAATGACTACCACAAGCATTAATTGGTTGAAATATAGAAAGTATCTTAGTACTCATTGTTCGGAAAACATCCCGCTAAGAACACCTGAAGACGTAGAGCGGAGTCTTATTGATTTTGACCAAAACCTCAAATCAGCTGCCCAACATTCAACAATAACCCGACAATTAGCTAGATACAATCAAATTTATTCTGCAGATATCGAACGGCTCTTGGCTGAAAAAAGAAAAATTCGTAGAGAATGGCAATCACAGAGATCTCCTCAACTCAAAAGCAGACTTAAAGAATGCACGAACCGGCTAAGAGACATGCTGGAATCTCGAAGAGTAGCATCCCTGAAAAACTATTTGGGAGACCTTGACGTAACTCCTCAATCAGATTATTCGTTATGGCTTGCTTGTAGAAACCTTAAAAGGCCAGTCTTACGTAAGCCTCCCTTGCGAACTTCAGCTGGAGGCTGGGCAAGGAGTGATACCGAAAAAGGAAATTTATTTGCTGAACATTTGAAAAAGGTTTTTACCCCAAATATATCGACTGATATAGTTGAGTTGCCAGTTCTCGAGGCTAGTGCTGCAGTACCGATAAGATTTGAATTTGGTGATCTAGAAAAGGCAATAACGGATTTGAACACCAAAAAAGCCCCTGGCGTTGATAAAACCAGTAACAAGATGTTAATTGAGTTGCCCCGTGTAGCTCGCAGAATCGTTCTTTTTATTTTTAATGCCATTTTACGTTTTGAGTACTTTCCCACAGATTGGAAGGTGTCCTTGGTTACCATGATTCCTAAACCAGGAAAAGACCACACAAAAATTGAATCATACAGACCTATAAGCCTTTTGTCAAATATGTCAAAGCTGTTTGAGAGGATGTTAATAACTAAGCTTAACCCTATTCTAAGCGACAAAGGATGTATTCCAAACCATCAATTCGGCTTCAGGAAAAAACATAGTACGATCGAACAAACTCACAGGTTAGTCAATGTTGTTAAGAAGACATTTGAAGAGAGAAAATACTGCTCTGCGCTTCTTATCGACGTTTCTCAAGCATTCGATAAGGTATGGCATGAAGGCCTAATATATAAGCTAAAACTGAATTTGCCAGTAAACCTATATAAGCTGCTAGATAGTTATTTAACCGAACGAAAATTTATTGCGAAAGAAGGAGATTTTTTGAGCTCACCCCAGCCAATCGAAGCCGGAGTTCCCCAAGGTAGTATATTGGGGCCCTTTTTATACTTATTGTATACTTCAGACATGCCAACTAGTAACCGAGTTCACGCATCGACATTTGCTGACGACACAGCGTTTTTGAGCATTCACGAAAGACCCGAAGTAGCATCACGATATTTACAAGACCACATATCCAATTTAGAAAAACGGTTGAACAATTGGAGAATAAAAGTGAATGAACAAAAATGTACTCACATAACTTTCACACTGCACAGAAAATCTTGCCCCCCTATTCGGATAAATAACCAAACGATACCTCAGCTTTCAGATGTCAAATATCTCGGCATACATCTTGACCGGCGCCTTACATGGAAACGGCACATAGAAACAAAGTTAACGCAAATGAAGTTGAAAGCAGTCCAACTAAACTGGCTAATTGGCAGAAATTCTACTCTAGCTTTAGACTGCAAACTTTTATTATACAAGTCAATTCTAAAACCAATATGGTGTTATGGCATTCAATTATGGGGCACTGCCTCAGCTACCAATGTAGAAAAAAACAAGTCAATTCTAAAACCAATATGGTGTTATGGCATTCAATTATGGGGCACTGCCTCAGCTACCAATGTAGAAAAAATTCAAAGGCGCCAAAATAAGATTCTACGTATTATTACATCTGCTCCCTGGTATATAAAAAATTCCAACATCCATAAAGATCTAAACGTGCCATCAGTTAAAGCAGAAATAGCGAAACTTGCCATAAGGTATTTACAGAAGCTTGAAACTCATCCGAATCCACTGGCCCGTAACATACTAACTGAACCTGGTTACATTCGACTAAGAAGGAGGGACACTGCTTCTCTCATCCGTACATCAGAGGGATAACCCACAAATTACAGTAACCGTGTATGTTTACATTTTTTTTGTCCAGCACTGGTTGGACTTAACAAGTATATTTTTAGACTTAAGATATGAGTAATTATTGATAGTTCAATTATATTGAAGATACAATAAATAAAAAAATGCGCAACAAAAAAAAAAAAAAAAAAAAAAAAAATTCTAAAAATTATTGTAAGGCCCTGTAAAAGGTGTTTAAAATATTTTAATAATAATTCCACAAAGTAAAAATACAAATCAAATAAAAATTTTTTTCAACTGACGCCCACTTTCAGAAATAAAAGACGCGCAAACGTGTTTAAAATATGTCAGTTTTAAATCGAAAATTTCGGTACCTTTACACCGGAAATTGCATTTTTCACTACCTTTTCTCCACTTTCTTCCTATATTGGAGTCAGGATACTAAGGTACGTCCTCGCAGTGATGCGAACACAAAAGAAAAGCAGACAGACGGAAAAGAGTAACTATTTTATTTTATGTATAGAAATAGCTTTGATGAATAAGGCCGCGAGCATGTCGATAGTTTAGTGATTTTCATTTCGCATGCATGAAAAGAGGCTATCGGCAGGATACATGCCGAGTTAGCCCACAATCGAGAATTAAAAAATCGAGTACAGTTAAAGTGAAACAGTCAAAGCAATTGGTTTTAACAGACCCGAAAAAGACGGTAAAATCATCTGGTGCATTATTATACCGTTGCGATGGCAAGAATATGCAAATTGAGTTTGGAATTGTTTGACGCATTAAATTATATTTTTAGATTTGGCTTCCAAAAAAATTTGTATTATACATATTTAAATTTTGAAGAAAGTTGGACCGAAAAGATGGGAATTGAATGAGAAGCTGATCTCTAGAAAACAGAATTTATTCGCAAAAAACTGCTGAAGAATCACAAAAGATATTTTAAAAAATTAAGAAAAGCTATATTTTGTACGAACTTTTACTTGTCGCATTTGTTGTCTTTATTTAAAAGTGTTAGTGTGTGAGTTTGTACTTATTTGCTGCAGTATTTATGGGTGAGTTGTGCATAATGTGCAATTTATATATGTTTAATGGTTTTAAAAACTTGGTTGTCAACCGTAGTCGTGTTAAGCCGCAACATATTCCTAACTCAAAATGATGACTTAAATGCCACAAAGTGAGTTATGCGGCAGCGGCAACAGCAACGAAAGCAAAAACAACAGCCCAGCAACTTATATACAACCTAAACACTTTCAACCGCAAAGAACCACTAAAAAGTCAACTTTTTTTGTGGTTCACTTCATTTTTCTCATTAAAACCTTTAAAACCACTAAAAACTAAAAGCAAAAACAACAACTAGCGCCTTTATAGTGTAAATCCCTGTATTTAAAAACAATATGTCTACCTTTGTTTGACTATATCCTTATACGAGAATGTACATATGTATATAAAAACATGCATACATACATATGTTTATGTATGTGTATATGTATGCATATGTATTTGCTTTTGATTGTACAAGAAACCACAGAAAAGCCAAGTAAAAAATGGAAGGAAGTAAAAAAGCTACGCCTACTTGTAAGAATACTTTGAACTAAACTTACATATTTGCTATTCGTATTTTCTGCACACGTTTACTTAAAAATTCATATAAATCGTGTGTGTGTGTGTATGTGTGCGAGTCATTTGGGAAGGTGGCACGCAAAACTCATAAAACATTTAACACGTACACACACATACCCATTTTGTGAATACTCTTTTTGAATTTACTTACTTTATACGTATATTAAAAGGCTGACAGAACGATAGACGGGATCCCTTTTCTAGTTGTTGTTTCTTACTAATTTATTCATGACATCATCATTAAAATTTATTTACAGGTCGTGTGGCACCGATTTTGACTTTTGACTACCATTTTATATTCACTGTGGCTGGCAAACGCAAAGTTGCAAGAAAGTGGGAAGACTTTGTTGTGTTTTGCTGTAGCTGCTGCTGTACGAGTATTCACGCCGTTGATATACAGAGCTTCATGTGGCTCTAATATAAATTATAAAATAATCCTTTTATTTAGCAAAGTGGTTTGGAAAGCTGAAATATTACAGAGAAGTTAGATCCTAGAGCATCGTTTTACTGGCTTTATTTATATCAGCTTATATCTTGGTGTTTATATTAGTAATTCTTTCCTCAGCATTCTGAATATGAAATTTTAGCAAAACTCCCACATACTCCATTCACAAATCAACTTTATCAATCGATAGATTCGGATTCG
The DNA here is from genome assembly GCA_949628195.1 of Phasia obesa. NCBI lineage: Eukaryota > Metazoa > Arthropoda > Insecta > Diptera > Tachinidae > Phasia > Phasia obesa. Next base: position 3,050,350 of record OX451217.1, read on the forward strand.
AGGGCCTTGATAGTGTGATTGGTAATGCGCTAGTACATCAGACTGGGGGTTGAGTGTTCAATTTCCGATCAAGCTTTCACCAAAAAGCTTCGCGGATTTCTATGAAATTTTCAGTATATAATAGGTTAATCTAAGAACTACTAATGTTAATTTTTTATGTTCATAGAAAGTTCATTAGCACATGAACTTGTTTAAGACGAAAACATATAAAATGCTCTTCATCCCATAACTTGTAGGCCTAGCAAGCAAATTGATTTTTCTTGTCTTTTCTTGCCCAGGACCCAACGAACCTTCCTGGTAATTTTTTAAGATTAATTTCTTTGGGTATCTCTCTTAGACGATTCGTACATTCTTTAAATGTGAACTGATTGCGATTCTTATGATAGAGAGATGCTGTGGACATCATTATGGACTCCTATTCAGTACAAATAAGCACAACTGCTATTTGCTTTGATTTTTCCCAAACACAGTCTTTGTAATGCTTCCACTTATTTTACTTTAGTTTTGTTTACCTTTTTTTCAGAAAATGTTGTAATATACGAATATATAAACATTTGCAAATAACCATTATTAAAATCATTTAAATTCTACTTTTTTCATTCGTTCTAAAGTTATCGTTGTTTTACCTTTCAATTATACATGGAAATTATCACGTTTTAAGATAAAATGTTATTTTTGTCTTTATCTTTCCCATCCAAAAGAAAAATTATTTCATCTTTCGGCGTGTCAGAATGTGTACAATTTTTTCAAATATTTGTTAATACATACATATGTATATAATTTGTAAATGTTTTACAATGAATTTTAATGGGAATTAACATTAGTATTAAGAGACGAATGAAATCATATTAAGAATAAAATTTATTTGTATTTTGGCGCCCTTCGCTACACCAATCCACGAAAAATATAATAAAGTATAATAATAATATTTTACTTTGTACGCAGGTACCATTCCCACTATCCTAATCCAGTCTGTATTTTGCTTACTTGTGCAAAGTTTCAAGAATCTACTTATTGTAGTTCTCTAGGTTCACGATAATATTTTTTTACTTTGTGTGGGAGGTACCACGCCTACTATTCCAATAGCCTGTGTTTCGCTAAACTATTATTATTAATTAGGGTTTACTGGTGCAAAAAGGTGGGCGGAAAAGTGGCCATGGTCAATTTTAAAAGCTTAAGTTGAGTTATGATGAAGATTAAAAAAATATTGGCTAAATCTGTGCAGCCGTTCTTAAGTAATGCGATTACCAACGAATGACATTTGAAGTTTTTTTCTCTTCAATGAACCAAAAAAATCTTTTTTTTTTTATCAATAAAAATCGTTTTAGGGATACATTATTATATTCGTATGTTTTTTCATCCATTTCTAAACTTGGTATTGTTTCATTATACATGTCTTAATAACCTCTTTTTATTCATTTTTTTTTTTGTTTTTATTGATATTAATGCACGAACAAGTTTTTTCAACGTAAGCTGTTGCTATTAGTATTAATAAAACTGCATAAACTCTTTTAAACATGACAAACAAATTTTTTCATCCAATTAATTTTTAGGAATTTCGATAATTGGAAATCATTTTTACGGGTGTTCAAAATTGTAGAAATTAATAAAAATCATTGTAGAAATTAAGTTTTTTTTTTAAATAAACTGTTACACCACCTAATATATAACTTTAAACTTAGAACTACTACTTAGGATCTTTAAGATATGTACAATTATTTATATCACTTTTGTTTAACTTTTTTACACGAATATATTCATCTTTTTCTGCTAGATATCACATTTTTATAAATCTATTTTTTTTAGGTAAAAAATCTTTTTATCTTTTTGACATCTGAAAAACCTTTAAAAATAAGATAAATCTTCACAAATGGTAACACTGCACCGTATAAAAAATATAAGAAATTTTGTTAATAATATTTGCACAATTGTTTTAACGTTCCCACAATCTTTAACTTACTCTTGCTACAAATTCTTTTAAAATATTAAACAAATCATATTAATAAACACAAAAAAACAAAAACTTTAAATAAAATGTATTCTTTTTATATCTACCCACTGGTAACCTTTTCATTTCCTGGTCACTTAAAACCTCACAAATTGGGCCAATTAACACCTTAAGTGAAGCCAGACTATTTTCTTCCTTTTGGCCATGACAAAAGCAACTGCAATTAAATAAAATCCCTCGTTTACAAAAAAAGGACAACAAATGTTTGAAATATTTGTATTTATTAAAACAGAGGATAATTGTTTTGTTTGTTCAACAACAACAACAACAACAAACAAATAAAAATATGTTAAATAAAATAAAATAAATATTTTCACTAAAACAAAATTTCCCTATGAAATTTTTAAATCTTTAATGAAAAAAAGGAATATTCAACAAATTACAAGTGTTTGGTGATTTGTGACCCTTTGAAATTAAGCCAAAATGTGGGTTGAATATATTTTTGGCCAAAATATAATAAAATTGTTTCATTTTATAAATGAATGTGCGTTAAACCGCACTCAATTAAGCCATGTTTTGTTTTGTTTTTCTTTCCTCTTTTTGCACTCATGAGACTTAAGGCAGATAAGTTTACAAAAACACAACAACCCGCCGCATTTTTATTAAAAACTCGAGTTATTTTTTATTTAAATGAATTTCAACCATTTCTATTATTTAAATTAAAAACAAAAATTTATAAAAACAAATTGCCTAATGGCGGTTTATTTCAGAGTCCTTCGTAATTAACATGGCTGATTTGAAAGTTCATATCCGTTTAAATTTTGGAGAAAAAAGTTTGTAAATAATTTGTTTAAAAATTTTTTTAAAATTAAAGGAATTTTGTACCGTATTTATATTTGGTATATTTTATATTTGGTAATTTTAAAAGAAAGCAGTTTCTTCCACTCTGCTTCAAACACAAATTTAACATAAAAATAAAAATATTCGAAATTAAAAAAAAGTATTTATTCTCTTCCCGCATGGTCAGTTGTTCCATAATTTTCGTATTGATGTACAAATGTAAGTAAGTATATCTTTCTATCACGTTCCCATTAGGTATGGTGATGCTGTATTATTTGTGTCCACAAAGCTTATGGCATGTCATTGAGATGTGGTAACACATGTATTGTTTCAACAATTGCCCTGTTAGTTTTTGGCAATTGTAGTCCTTATATTTCTTTCTTTTTTCATAATTTATAAAATTATTTGTCCTTATGTACAACATGCCCACGATGTTGGCTGACGTAAATACTCCAAATACAATTACAACAATTTTATAAAGTTATTCTTAGTAACAACAACCTACAAATGCTTTAATTTTATTTGGTTGACAGTTGGAACGAAAAAAGAAAAAGGCAAGAACAATTATTATTTGCATAATTTATGCCATATTTTAGTTGCGTTTAGTTTCGCTTTTATTTTTATAGAGAATACACTCAGAGAAAATAAAAAAATTATTTTTATAAAATTATTGATATAACTATTGCCTATATAACTATTGCCTATTCTATTCGTTTAGTTAAACCCAGCAAAAATTTACGTTTACTTGGAAGTAGGTTTGTAAGGGAGAGAGAAATAAACACTCCCTTCCAACCTGGTTGAGGAAGGCATAATTTTTGTTTGCGATGTCCCACTTGGTAGGTCTCTTTGCTTCGCCAAATTCTTTATAAAAACTTATTCGTTTACATACCTGCATCCGTGAAGCGAGAGAGATCTCTTTGTTTCACTAAATATTATAAAGAAAACTTATTCGCTTACATACCTGAATCCTCGTAAGCGAGAGCGGATGCAGTTTGGTATTATTGTCTTACAATAATATCATTCTCGAATGCGATTTTTAGATGCGATTATGAGAAACGCTTTTGAAAGACATGTGTTTTATTTTACTGCTTACCAAAACTCAATAATTGATTGCTGGGAAGTTAATAAAATCGGCGTACTTTCACTGTTTTTTCTCCAATTTCTCTTGGAAAGAAAAAAATTTTTGCGAAAAAAGTATCTTATATTGGAATTAGTATACTGAGGTAACTCCTCACAAAATTTTGTTAAAATCCATCTAGTAGTTTTGACGTGATGCAAACTCAAAAAAAGCAAGAAAGACAGACAGACAGGAAATAAGTTACTATTTTATTTTATGTATGTATAGATTATTATTATTCAATTATTATTGTTGGGTAATTGATTATTGGTGGAAACTGGTTTCAAAATTAAATATAGCTAAAAATATTTCTTTTCTACTACATATTATTCCTAAAAACTGCTTTAGCTTGAATTTTATGTAAATAAAATCAAATGTCTTTCATTGGTATTCGTATCACTTATGAACAGTTGCACGGGTTTGGCCAATTTTTTGAATCTTCGTTATAACTCAACTTAGTTTAGGTTTACCCTCATTTTTTAAGTATCTAGAGATTTTTAGTACGATTATCTTTAATATACATAGTTTAGCGAAACACAGGCTGGATTAGAGTAGTGGGCGTAGTACCTCCCATACAAAGTGAACCATTATTATCGTCTATATGTAGGTAGAAATATTTTTTGCAACAACAATGTGAATTCAGTCTACAACCAACCAGTTTACAGCAACGCTCCCTTTTTTTAACTAACGCATTCTGTTATCTTGTTATAAACCCACGGATTCATATAGATATTGAGTTGGAGTCAAATTAAATTATCGAAATGGAATTCAATCACAATAAAGGCACTGCTTCGAATTTGAATGGAAAATTTAAAACAGCCATTTATGTATCAGAACAATAAGTTGTAATATTTAAAAAGTGCTATGGAGATGGACTTAAAAAAAAGCAACACCGGTTGAAAGTTACAGCCAAAAATTCAACATATTACATGGCGCCTGTTAAGAAAAGAATAACGATTGAACTTTACAAAAAATGCAAAGTTTAAAACCCGCGGAAATGACAGTTCTCCTAGCAAGAGCAAAAGTTAACATAAAAAACTTGCACATTGGTGGCAAGAAAATTTTATCTTTTCTATTAAAAAAATGTTTATCAATTTTTAAATAAAATAATAGGTCGTTTATGGTAAGAGTGCAAATCGAAAGACAATTTGGATGAGCAAATTTCTCAATAAATAAAATAATGAAATAAAAACAACAATGAACATTTCTACTTGAAATAGAAAATAAAGTAGCCTATGTTCAACTAGAAGGTCCACTGTAGATAGAATTTTTGGTGATAGATCTTTTGAAATTATTTTCATATAAAAGCAATTTTTTCTTGAGTGTATTGTGCTGTATAACTATATTCCTTCACATTTAATCAATTTTGTTTCTAGTTTTCTTTCATTTTCTTTGAGACCCGACCATTTTTCTTTACTAAAAACACAAGTTTTTATGCAAATAATTTTCATGCAAAAAGTGTCATTGTGGTTAATGGCTGTAAAAGGTGACACCATATGGCATGATGAGATGAGTTGGTTAATGGAAAGCAACTAACCAAACAACCAACCAACCATCTTCAACTCTTCAAGAAATGAAGGGGTCAAACTCATTGACTCTATACGATGACATACAATTTTGGCCATACATTTTTGGATAAAATGGTTTAGGTTTAGTGTTCTTAGCAACACATGTTATGTTATGGAAACTAGTTTAAAAATAAAATATAAAACTATGGATGATTTAAACGTATTGCCGCTGCAACTATAAGAAGAGAGGTGGGTTTTTCAGTTTCGGAAAGTTTTTTATTTTTTAAGTTTTAATGGTTTTTTGATCAGACAAAAAATTTAAATCTTTTAGTTTTTTTTGATTTTCAAAAATATCTTATAATTAACTTTGACCTTCCGACGATATGTGTATTGTTTTTATATGAGGAAATAAGACTTGTAATTTTCATTTATTATCTTTTGTTTGTTTGCCATTTTGATGTTAATACTCTATTCGTAGGTACGATTAAGTCTTTACAGAAACATAGCACAGCTAAATTTGTGAATTAATTATTTTAGGGATTTCGCATATAAATTGTAAAACTGTGTTTATATATTTTGTAGGGAGACACATTAACTTTATGGCAGATCATTAACTTTATGGGTTGTTTCGACCCCCTTCGTTCCTCAATAATTTTTAGTATCCAACTGTTAATGTGCGACCTTACTTTCACTGAGTCTCGTGCTGTCACTAATTTTTAATATCGATTTTACTGATTTTGAGACTGGTGACTAATACATATCAGTCACCAGTCTCAAACTCAGTAATTGTTAACATTTGTCCAAGGCTACGGTCTTCACAGCATCTGCCCGTAGCGCAAAGCCTTTAAGTGAGCCAGTCAGCTGCACATCCACACAAAATATGCTCTGCCGTCTAACACTATTTCCATACACAGTCCGCAAGTATCTTCTACATCGATTTATCCAATCCAATACAATTCATCCAATAAAAAACCTTTGAATCTCAATTATTTATTAAAATTGTATTATTGACTTTAGATGAAAAGATATTTTCAATATCTGCAAATTTCCCAATTTTACTAACATCTTAAACAATCTTAAATTGTGGCTGAATTATTCAGTAACGACTCCCTACCACAACCGGTTACGCCTCTTCAACTGCTAAAGAGCCAGTGAGGGTTGAGTTGCGAATGAAAGAGTGTTGACACTAATAGACACCTTAGAAATTAATTACCAGCAATGAACCGCAAAAAGCACAAATAACAACAAAAACAACAACAACAATTTAATAAGCAACAGCGGCATCATACATATAGTCTATTAGAGCATGCCCCCAGGGATTAACTAATGGATGTTTCGGGCGACGTTGTCTTAAATACCAACCAACCGTCAAACAACCTGAGCAAAGCCAACAAACCAACAACAAAAAATAAAAACTATTAACAACAACAGGACTTGATTATAAAAAGGAGTCACGTGTCAAATAAAATGTCAACAAAACAATTGAGTTATTTATTTGAAACTATAAAAATAAAAAAATAAAAATTAAACGAGTGGAATCTTCCACAAGCAGCAACACAGAGTTTTACGCTCTGCACACAGGGCAAACTCAAAGCAAAAACAAAAACACTAAATGAGGGATATAAACAGGATCAACTAGCAGCAAAAATTTATAGAAACAAAGTAAAAATAGCAGGACACATCCATCCATAAGTTAGAAGCTTATGAGAAGAAATCTTTGTGTGTCTATTCATTGTTGTGCTGATGGATACAAAATGGAACAAAGCAGTGGCTGGTGGGTGGTTTGTTCTTGTTTAAAATATTCATGGTGAGGCAAAATGTATCAATAAAATTGTAATGAAAAATTAAATCAACCCCTTGTTCTATGCTAAATATTGCCCCTTAAGTGAAAACTACACTGAAAGAAAAAAGCTAATATCAAAAAGCGTTAAATAGAACTATTTTAAGAATTGGAAAAAGTTTTGGCACAACTGAATTGTATCTGAGGTGAAATATTTTTTCACAAACCGCGAATAATTGCCTTAATTGTTAACTAAAATTGGGCAGAAGGAAGAAAAATATGTTGTCGGCGAGGAGCGATCTCGGGATATATGGTGGTCATTGTTGTAAAGGAGTAAAGCTGGGATAGTTTTCTTATAAACAACAAACTAGAGTTTCATTACTCTTGCTTCGCGAATTTATGTATGTATGAATTAAGCGTTCCTCGATAGATATACCGATTGGCAGACAAGCAAAAAGATTCGCAGAGGTAGTGTTGTCTTTGTAAAAGAAAAAATAAAACGTTAAGTTCTGTGCTGTTTTTACTTTACCACACGTAGTACATATATGTAAAGCAGGGATGGTGAATTAAATTTTAAAATTTTACCAACCAGCTTTTTAAATTGTACTTTTCGAACAGAAATTGTACTAAATAAATTTAGTTTGTGAATTTAAATTATAAATCATTCTTTAATCGAGATATTAAAGGTTGCTTAATGGATCGAAATAGAAGAGATTTGTGAAATACTATTCTAAGCATGCAAATGTTAAACTAAATTTACCACCATAGTTTTGAAGTCGTCTGAGATTCTAGTGAAAATAATTAAAGTACATTGGTGCTCTGATTATTGGTTTTTGCATTGGGATTGTGGAACAGAAATTGTCATAGTGATGAGAAGACGTTTTATCTGCCAAGGTTGCCCGGTATGTCGAGGCTATGACCCTCTCTAAACTTGATAACTTAAGTATTTTCTTCAATTGTAATTGTAGTTCTCTTAAGTGCGATTTTTTGGGATAAATATTTCTCAAATTGTACTCGCTATTTTCGTTAAGTTCATGATTATTTTGATTTCTTTTATTTTCTATCTTAACGATTTAAACCTAGAAGGGTAAAAATAAAGTTTTTTAAAGTTCCAAAAATCAAAATAACAACAATATTCATTTAAAAGTAGATTTAAATTAGTCATTGAATTACCATTGAACCTTTTAAGTTTAAAATGTACCAAAAAAAGTACAATTGTACCAACTTTACCAACCCTGATGTAAACTATAGTAATAGGGAAAAAATCGATTTATGATCTTTACGTTTTGCAGAATCCATTTTGACTATTTTCGCTATGATGTCAGTGGGTAGGTTTGAATGACATTATTTTTGTGGAGGTTCTACCGTTTGACATATTAAAATGAAATTCAGTCTGTGCCTTTGGTATATGCAGATGACAGGCTGTATAGTTTTTGGGAATAATCGGGAAGGGGGTAAGGGTAGTTTGCTTTACAAACGGATAATAATTATTTTTTCGATTCGAATACACTTTGAACTTCTATTCTTTATATAATATATCCATTAAAATAATTGTTTCCATGAGGTATGGTAAACTTGAGTTTATACCACACCAGATTTTTTATATTCATTTCCTTCGCATTTTTTCATTATTGTAAATTTTAATGATTCGTTACGCAAAAATATTATTCAAATATAAATATCTTTGCTCGTTAACATTGGTTGGTTGCGAGTTTAAAATTAAATACAAATCAATAGCACTGTAGCCATTAGCGTAGTTGGTCAAATTTTCTATAGGGGCAAAACAATTTTTATTGGAGAACAATATTCTGAAAATAAATATATAGTACAATTTTTCAAATTTCTGGGGGGTAACAACAGCAAGTCTGGATGTGAGATTGCTCTCTGTAGCCTTTCAAATCCGTATAATTAAACATTTTTTTAGCTGCGTGCCGCACGATATGCATCCGCAGGTATGTAAACAGTAAAGCAAACAAACAAACAACTTTGGTAGTAATGAACTTTGTTTCAAGATATTAATTCTCGTATTTGTTTTCATTATTTTGGTTGATCAAATAAACGATTTTGATGGCAAAAGACTAAAAAATAGCTAGAGTCTAAATTAGATTTTTTGGGTTCTTTTAAAATTAATCTCATTGTTTTGAAAGTTTGCCTAACTAATTAAAACTAGTAATTTGACTATATACAAATATTTTTTACGTCTGGGAGTAATCAACCTTTTTTTTCGGTGTAAAATGCGAACAATTTCAACAAGTAAGTTAGACATGCACCTTTTCTACTACGTCAACACACGCACACACACACACATAGTCAGATAAACACTTACTCACCTTGCCTCCTGCTTTTCGCTGATGATGATACATACTTATTTAATGGTGCCGTCACAGCTAGTTGCAGCTTCCTTTTAACAGATTTCACGCAGTTATTTCCTTCCTATTCATATTTCGTCGTTTGGGTTAAAATAAACAAAAGGAGCACGTGCTCTCTAACACTCGTTGCCTTTGTAAAAATTCTATCATTTTATTTACAACTAGCGGAGGGTTGTACTCTTCGCCCTAAAAGAGTAAGAAAATATGTATGAATGAATACTGGTTGAAGGAAGCGTTAAGGGTTTAATGTTACTTTATTTGCACCATTATATTTCTATTTATTTTTACATTTTGGGTTTTTTCTTCTTCTTTGCAGTCACCAAAAATTGAGTCGAAATCATTTGGTATTTGCCTCTGGATTAGCTGAATGACATGCGTCCACAAATATAAACATGCCCACATCAACATATGTACGTACATTCATACGAAAAACAAGTAAATATTAAAAGGATTCCCTTTAATGTGAATAAAAATGATATTCGAAATTTATTTATTTATATTTGGCCTAAAGTAATAAATGTACCATCGGCTTAGTGCATAAATTCTAAACATACAAACACGAGCCATTACATTCATTGCGGCAAAGAGTCTGGATTTCTTTAGATTCAAATATAAAAATTCTTTTATTTGCCATCATGATAAAGCGTGAGAATCTTGTCTTGTCAAATATTTGTTCAATCCTCATGTAAGTCCCAGTTAAGCTTCGGAATTATTTTGCCATTTCTTTTAATTTCACAAGCGCTTTTTTACTTTACGAGTGAGTTGTTAAAAATACTTCTTGTATATTGCTGGCATTGATAGGCCATCATCATTATCATCGAAAGAGGTTGTGGAAACGAATTTGCACAACAAATGAATATGAATTTTATTATATTTTTGAGGATTTACTTCCTAAATTCTGTTGATCGTAAACACAAATTCATAAAAAAATGCGCATAACTGAATATAAATAAATTCAAGGGTCATCTTCAGCAACAAATTCTGCCCATATGAGAAGTGTGAATGTAAAATAAATTTATAAAAAATAAGAACTGTGTCAGAAAATAATAAAATTCTAGTGGCATCGATTACACTCATTCACCCATTGACACGCTCTTATAAATACTGATTGATAAGTGTGCGTTTGTTTGGTATTCGATTAATCGGAGTTCATATTAAAACTTATTGCTTTTAATAATATATTTCATATGCGCATAAATTTAATTTCCTCTTTGCTTTGCCAGGAAAACTTGCATTTTTAATATAGACGTGTTTGTAAAGAGTTTTGAAAGAAGTGTCAATCACACATAAAACAAAAAATATGAAAAATGTTGTCTCACACATGAAGGGTTTCGTAACGCAGTAAAATTTTTAGTTTTACATCAATAACTCCATAAAATATCTTTAAATTTATATAAAATAGTCAAATGTCATTTATGATTTTAAAAAGTGTAAGAGCTTCCTAGCAGACTGAACTAGAAACCTTTTATTGGTCGCCATCTCATTTTCCAAATGAGATGTTAAACAAAATTTAAGAAACCAAAATAAAGTTGCTTTAAACCTATAAAAGAAACTAAAGTCTTATGTAGTAAATAAACAAGGTTAGGCATCTTCATTTCAGATACATTGAAAATATTGTCATCGCAATTATCAACCTAAAAAATAACAAATAAGCTTGCTATTTTCTTCACTATGGAGAAGTGTATATAAGGTTAAACTTCATTTGACATTTTAAATTTTTGTCTTAGCATCACGTAAAAACTACTGGATGGATTTAAAAAAAAAGTTTGGTAAGTAAGTACCTTAGTATCTTTTTGTATCTTTTACAATATCTTATTTCCAAGAGAAAGTGGGAAAAAGCAGTGAAAGTAAGCAATTTTATCGATATGCATACTTTAGGCACCTTTTATTTTTGAATGCGGGATAGTTAAAATACCTTTTTCAGAGGTTTACAATAATTTTTAGAATTTTTGTATTTTATATAAATTTTAAAATTTTATCCAGGGATGGGTACCTTTATATAAAGAAAATATATATACGTAAAGCACTATAAAAGTAAGAGTCTTAAAATTTAGTGTGGATTACTTTCAAAGTAAAATCGAACAAAATATTGTCAGGAGGCACCCAGCGTGTTTAAAAAAAATTAAACATTAAAATTACCAATGTCAATTTGTAGCGAATTTGAAATTTTTTGTAAAAAAACCCAAAAATGAATAAAAAAATATTTACCTAAATAAAAAACGAACTCTTCTGGAGTAGTCAGGGATCGAACTCGGACCAAAAAAAAAAAATTCTTGCTTAAATAGAGATATTTTGTTTTGTTTCGGTAAATTTAGGTAAGAATGTGATTTTTGGCGAATCTTCGATCTTTTGACTTACTTTTGAAATAATTTTCTTTTCTCTTTGTGAAATTTCGGTTTTTAATGAAATTTGAATTTTTCGATTTTTTTTATCAAGAGTAAATTAAATTTGGTGGACTTTTGATGAAAAAGTGATATTTTGGTGAAATTACAATTATTTATTGAAATTCAGTTTTTTTTTGATAATTTATTTTTTTAGAATTTTGGCGCTTTAATTCAACAACACCCAACATACAAGAAACAACAATATGGAAAAAGCGTAAGGATTTTTTTTTATAATTTTTCCTTTTATATACCAATTATTCTGTTTTAAATAACAAAACAATCGAAACTGTTGCTGTAACTATAACTATCGCATCTGTTATCTACCATCTTCAGAAAATCCATTTCAATGCGAACGTACTGACGGACTTCGTTAAATCGATTTTCCCTCTTGCAAGGACACAGAATATGTCGCACACGAAATCATAATCAGTCATACTCAGGATAATGTCGTTACTGAGGAACACAATTTGAATGAAATATTCAAACAATGTTTTTAGAAATTGTGTTTTCTCTTCTAAAAATTTGCGAGTTTTCAGTTGTGACTGTTTGTGTTTTAAAGTGCGATGTGTGTAATTTTTTGGGGTCGGAAATATATTTTGTAGAAATTACAAATGTCATGACGAAGGCCGCTGCAGCCAGTTCATATAATTTCAATTATTGACGTAATTTTAATAAAAAACTAAATAATAATCAAACGGAGTTATCAATTTATATGTACCCTTTTCACCTAACCCCGGGCGCACTTATTGTCATTGTAGTTTATGTCTCTACCATGACGCAGTGCTGTCGTGGAAAATGTGACACCAGACGCCAGGGTTCCTGGAACCTTAATCTGGAAGAACATGTCTGAGGTATCCAGAGTCGTTCCACGCCCGACCAATGTCCAAACGAGTTTGATGGTCTTGCCATGTTCAAATTTCTGCTCATTAGCGTGTGAAGGGCGATATTGTGCGATGATAGGTTAATGGCATTTAGGTGCTATTTCCAATCATTACGCGTGTATTGTATAGCGTACGGTATTCATATGACGCAATGGCGGCGCTGTTCGACACAATTTTTTACCTAGTGGTAGATCATTGTTAGGTAAAGAACAACACTGCTAGGTACTGACATTAATCTTGAGAAGGTTATAAAAATAAACATACACGTAAATCCTTCTCTTTAATATTAAAAGATAAAAATAAAAAAATGCTAAAAATCAATTCATCCCTATCATATCAATAAACAAATAAACAATTTAGGTTTTTTAAAAAATTAATATCGTTATCCATGTGAAAATCTATTATCTCTAATGAGTACTTAACTGACAAAAAAAAATAAAAAAACCTCTTGCTTGCATAGAGCTATAATTTCAATCGCCATGCGACCATTTTCAAGCTATTACACCTTTAATCAAACAAATCGCTCATTTCCATCTTACACTGGCTGACTGATTGAATGAATGCATATCTTCATCCAAAAACACATTTTCATTTGTTCCAACTGAACAATTGTTGCTCACGTGTCGACAATGTTGATACTGATGATAATCCTGTGTGTTGAATACAATCAAAACAGTCAAACATGCCACATACGCTTAAAGCACGCGCCTCCTTATTCTCATTCTCTTAACAGATACTACTTACAGACGTTACGCTGACTGATTCAATCATTTAGAAAATCAAAGCGACCTGTTTAACTTTTTTACTTTAATATCAAATAAAATTATTTTTTGTTTTGCAACATTCACCTATTGTTATTGTTGTAAGTATTTGTTTATACATAAACAATGTTGCACACGACCAACCACTTAACGTTTAAAACAGAGTAGTAGTATAGAGAAGGGTTCATATAGAATATGAACACACTAAGCCAGTTGAAGACGTTTATGTAAAATAATCTAACACTTCAATAATAATCATAATGAAAATAATATTGTAATGGAAGCAGAAGAAGCTTTTTGAATACATCCACCTTACTTTAGTTGGCTAAATATGTGATGTTAACAAGTTAACGCTAACCAAAGTAGATAGATAGAAATAATGCTGCGATCCAGAAAATAAACAATTTTTCGAATTAAAGTTAATTTTTAAGACTTTTTCGATGCTAGGAAAATTATATCCATCTTACAAACTCGCTGTAGTCTCACCTGCCTCCTCTTCTATCATTGTACTGTTTATCCAAATTTTAAATGGACAGTTATTTATTTGTATTTTTAATGGTAGACATGTTAAATATTGGCACTTCTGTCCTTTTAAAGTTTATGATTTTTTGTATCGTTTGACGATGCTAATCTACAACAAAATGTTACAAAAATATTTAACAATTAAGTTGTGACACACTCCAGGTCATGCCACCAAGCATGATCTCCAGTCACTTGTATCTAACGGGTTTATTAATAATGTTGTCATTGTTTATAGACAATTCATCATTTTATACAGAAAAGTTCTCAACACCATCATTCTAATATTTGGTTAGTATTTTTTACAATTTAAACGTTCAATAAATATATATGTTATTAGCAAAAAAATTAATTTTAAAGCAGAGATACCTAAACATGCGGCATGATATTTTTTTTTAAGAAGCTTAAAGTGCACCTAAACCTCCTAACCCATAACATGCCAAATGACCGTGTTAACATTTGATTAGGAAGAAGCGTTATTATCTGTAACAAAAGCTGCCGAAGAAGAAATTGGTTACCGAAAGCGCCCCGAATGGAACCAATGGTATGGTGAGGAGTGTAAAGCCGTCACTGAAGACAAGAATGCTGCATATAGGCTGACACTCGCACCAATGCCAACGCAAGCTGTGTTGGAGCGATACCAAAAGTTGAGAAGAAAAAGTGTCTTTTCCGAAGGAAGAAAAGAGAAATTAAAAGACAGCAATGCGAAGAGCTTAAGGTAAATGCAAACAGAAATGCCGCCAGAAAATTCAACCAACGAATAAAACAACAAGCAAAAGACTTGCCTGCTGAAAAATCATGTGAACGAAGCAACCCACAACCAATCCCAGATAATGAAGCTCAATGCCCATCCCCTACCCGAGCTCAGATATAAGCAGCAATGGACAGGCTTAAAAACAGCAAGTCCGCAGGTGCAGCCGAAATACCGGCAGAGCTGTGTAAGAGCGTAACAGCAGAGCTGATAAGGTGCAAACATCAGCTAGTATCCGCCGACTACCTTCGACACGCCGATAAGAGAAATTTTTTGAAACAATATGATCCTGATTGATACTAGATCGTCAGTAAAAACCACTACAAAAGGTCTTCGACATACTGATGGGGAAAATATTGGAAAAAAAATAATTTAATAAAAAAAGGCAAAGTAAACACCAAAGTCTACATCAACCTCGCATATACTGACGACATCGAAAAGATAGAGAGAGAGAAAGATGTAATGGGTACTTTTCTCAGAATCGAGAAGGAATCACCGAATATGGGTCTATTGTTATGCTTGCATCTGTGAAGGTCGGTAGCGTCGAGGTAGTCGAAGAATTTATATACCTCGGTTCCGCCATCAACAGAAATAATGATGTCAGCATATGCATATATAAGTATAAAAATTAATCAAAAAATTTAAAACTTTTGCTTTTATACCCTTATATAATAATATAATAATATAATGATACAATAATATAATAATATAATAATATAATAATATAATAATATAATAATATAATAATATAATAATATAATAATATAATAATATAATAATATAATAATATAATAATATAATAATATAATAATATAATAATATAATAATATAATAATAAACCATTTATTTTTGAAATTTATTTTAAAACAAATGAAAAATTTGTTATAAAGTAAAAAAAACATACATTTTAAGTAAGTTTTATTTATAATGGATATGGGGAATGGGAATAAAAATTTATCTGTTATTATAAAATATAATGATTTACTTGGAAATAAATACTATTCAAATTTTTTCAATATTAAAATATTTTTTTTTTACTTAAAAATATCAACACCAAATCTTAATTTAATTTGCATACAAAGACTTGTTTTAAACAATTGAAAAATATTCACACATTAGCTTTTGTATTTATCACACACTTTCATATACATATATCAACGCCTTTTTCAAATAACATTTCATTCCACCCATCGCTGAATTATATTTTTGTTAACACCAACTTTTGTTCAATTTCTTGTTGTTGTTTTCGATTTCACATCATTTTACACAATCATTTATCTAACGATTTTTGTTTTTGCTACATACAACTACAAATTGCTCTGATATCTTACATCCCTCTTTTATATTTCAAACAATTACTTTACACTTTCAGTAAATAAATAAAAAATCATATTTTAGTAATATTATTTTTAAAATGCCACCAATTTATCGGATCTGATCAGATTAGTGTGTGGATTTCATTTCATTATTTGTTCAAACTAGAATTGACGCTAAACGATCCCATGGGAATCATCATTAAAATCACTTTTAAACAAATATTTATTTATTTCTATTGTGTTCTTTTAGGGGTTTGTTTCTCATTGTTGTTGCTTCCAACAAAGCGTTTGTTTTCTTGTTGGCGAATGTGTGTGTAAAAATTTCTAGTGAGAGAATAGTTGGAATAAATGGATGAAGTTGGTTAATATGTAGATACAATCGTTTGGCAAACAAATAGCATTCTTATTCCTGCTTATAAGAATTTTATCTGTTATTGAAAATCTGTTACAAATTTTTTTTTGTTTTGAAATTTAGAGCTGACTGGTGAAATAAAAATAAACTGTTCCATTGAAATCGGGAAGTGACGAATTTATCAATTTTTATATTCATGATTATAATTGGTGATAATATATCCACGACACGAAGAAATATAAATGCTTGGATCGGTAATTTCCGAAAAATTGTTGTTAGCAAGAACACGATCGTATGGTTCCTCAAATATAAGAATTTGTACTGCGATTAAAATCATAAATTTTTCTTAACGTATGATTTTTGATCAATTGTAACTATATTCTTTTTTCTTTCTGTAATTATATTTTAAGGGATGTTGCTACCTCTGTAAGTGATCATATCGAATTCTTTATAAGAATGTGTGCAATTTTATCATGAAAAGCAAATCGCCCGTTATGTAACAGGTAGCTGTTTTTAAAAACAATCAGTAACTGGACGATAGAGGTGCTCACGTCTAAAGTTATTAAGTTGAACGTCGCAAACTATAATGGCAACCATAGGCTGTTTATAAAGTAGCACCCTATCGTATTTTTGTGGGCCTTGGGCATCGACGATCTACTTGCTCAACCTAAAACACTCTGTTTTTCAGACTCATCAGGCCGGCTTTAAACGGCGCTGCCATTAAGATCTCCGTCGCCCACTAGGAAAAAACATATCTTCTATACTATCAACAAGGCAAGAGAATTATATGTCTGCCATAGGATATTTGTTAAAAATATTGGGCTTAAAGCCATGAAGGACCTACTTGCTCTGCCTTAAGATGGTGGCCGTCCAGCAAAATGTTTGATAAGGTCTACCATCTAATTTGTGTCTTTATTACTCGTACCATTAAGACTTGTTGCAACTATGCTCTAGGGGCTATGCTACTTTACATTACAGCGCAAATGGAAGGACCGCTTAGCCATCCTAGGGATCAACTTAGAACCCTTCTTGGGTCGATGTACTTAATATTGAAGATCCTTCGTGGTGGGCCTAGAAAAGTTTATTGTGCGAAGAAGTTTAGAAGGGATAGCGTTCCAGAAAAGAACTCTGCTGGAAGTTTATTCCGCATACAAACTGAGTTTTACTAGCAAATCGCACAACGCATTAAACGTAAAAATGTGTGTGTTATCGGGATCAAGCTGATTTCATTAGAGTACAATCTATTTAGGCAATGATGAAACAGCGAAAAACAACTCACTCTTCGTCAATGTTCTAACGAGTCAATGAATGCGATACCATACTGTTACCTCTGAGCTAATTCGCAGTGTCTTGCAGGCGATCGAATAACTTCAAAATATGCTTTTAAGTACCGATTTGATTCTTACAAGACATCATATCGTCATAGAAAATGCAAGACGCCCTATCTACATAAGTGAGCAATGACAGATAGGCGTTTCGTATTATCCATGACGATATCTATATATGATATGAATAGAAAAAAGTTTAGATAGAGTTAAGTAACTCTTGCACCGAACATTGAACTGAAATTTTATGTCAAGAACAATAAGTGCGTTCAAGGGGTCCTACTCGCTCAACACCATTATTGTAAAAATATACAACAGGCTTGTCTTAATACGGAATGAACATGAATGGGTTGTTAGGGCTTGAAGGTTTTCAGAATGCATTCAATTGCAACATCTAAAAATCAGGAGTTGTCTACACTCTACTTTACCATACCTCATGGCAACAAAAATTTATATGCAAATCCATATAACATAAAGAATAAGCGATCAAAGCATATCTTCCCGATTATATCTAGCTCTTCATTTACATATACCAAACACATACTGAATTCCATTATGTTACGTCAAACGGTAGGAACTGTAGAACGTTCACAAAAATAGTGTCATACAATCACCCACCCACAGACATCATCGCGAAAGAGGTAAAAAGGGATTCAGGAGACCTCAAAAGGTTAAGATCTGTTGAAATCCCGACATCGACTTTACCTATATTACGTATGGTAAAATAAAAAATATACGAACTTCAAATTATATTGTATTGTTGTACAATACTACAACCGATACAACAATACAAGCAGATGTAAGGAAATTATTTATATTATATTTTTTTGTATTATTCAAATAAAAAAGACGTTTCAAAATATTTTCTACATGTGTGTGTTTTAAAAAATGTTAAAATTCGAAAGATATTTTCTATTTAACCACCATAAGCAAGGTTTGTTTTGGCTTAAATATTTTTAAATTAAATTCAAAAAGTTTTTGGGACGATTTGTGTTGGCGTTTTCTTTGAAGTATGATTTACAAGAAAGTTGTTTGTTTTGTCTCTTCGCTCATTTACTTACTTATACGATAATCAACAATATTCTTGATTAGGTTTTTTTTTTGTTAAGTTGTGGTTTTCGTTGCCAGATATTTTTTTGTATTTAAACTTAAAAACTTTTCATGGGCTTCATCAGAAAACTTGGAAAACGAATAGATTTACGCCACAAAAAATCACTGAGTGAAGGAACCTCAGGCCAAATACTCCAACCCCAATAATATTCAAACAACAAAAATCAACAACAAATATGTCTGAACATTTGAAGATTGCAATAAAAACAACAACTGCAACAACAATCAAACATGTAGAAAGTTAAACTTAAAATCAAGTTTCTTAAGAAAAGTCTTTATTTAACTTTTCAACCCACTTCAAGAGTTGTTGCCACTTTTTTCCTTCTTGTTTCTTTTTGCTGCCATCTTGTTCTTTTCTACTTGTTTAACTTGAATAATTTTTCTTTAAAAGTATGTGTTAGCGCGAGTATGTGTGGATGTGTATGTGTGTATGCATAAGTATAAGCTTTCAAAGAAAATACGTTGTAGTTGTTGTTGCTTTTGTGTATTTATCGTAGGAACATGATGACGATGATTGGTAGTCCTCATAACAAAGTTCATGTGTGTGTGTGTGTGGTTGGGTTTTAAAGAGTTTTGTTTCACACTTCCGTTTCCGTGCAACAACAGCAACAACAACAACAAAACATACATTGCGAGTAGCAAAGTTTAAAATGTACTTTCTATTAGCACTTTTCGTTTATTTTTGTTTCTTGCTTTTATTTATTTATTTACTTTTTAGTTTTCAATAGGGAAAAGGAAATTTACATGTGGTTTTTTAAAAAAAGTGAATTTGTGTGAGGATGGTGGCAAAGAAGATGTATTCCTGTATTCTGTTTATATTTTGCAAACGGAAATTGTAAACAAATTCAAATATTTTATGTTTAAAGTTTTCATTACATGCTAATACACATTTTATTCTTAACATGCACTACGAGCTAAGAATAAGTTTAATTAAAGGCCTTTTTCAGAAAATAAATATATATACAGTAGACCCCCTTACAACGCATTTTCATATTACGCGATTTCAGTCCCTCTATAACGCGGGTATTCCCCCATATAACACGGGGATTTTCACATTATATTTCTGTACTATAAATTTAGAATGATAAGTAATTCACACATTGTGTTAATGTGTTGCTATAAAATTAATTTATTTTATTAAATTTGTGTTCCCAGTTTTTGTATAGTAAAAAAACTAGTTTACGAGAATACTCGTATAATGCGCTTTCCTTTAAAGCGGGACCAATCCGCCGTGTTATAAGGGGGATTACTATACAATTGTATGTATTTAGAGGTGTTGACCAGTTAAGTTCGACGAAGAGAAGTAAATTTTAAAAATTATGCTAAAGGATGAATAGTCAAAAGGAGCTTGGGTGTAGGTAAGCGGCTTTTGAATACTACCGTCCTACAGTTTTAATTAAAACCTACCTAAGCACAGTAGTTTAAAAACATTTTATTTTAGAAATAATTCTGTAGCTCATGAACCACTAAAGATATCACAATGAAATTTCACAGAAGCAAATCAGGGGAAGGGTAACTTAAGTGTTAAGATTTTTCAAACTTAGGTGGTCCTTAAAAATTATTTCCAAGAATATCTATAAAAATTATTTCAAAAATAAAATGTTTTTTAACCCACTGTGCTAAGCAATGAGATGGCCAACAAAACCTTGCAACAGTGAAGAGAGATTTATTAGAAAATAAATGCGAATTAGAAGAATAAGGAAAAAGGTTTAGCGTAGTAGTCTCTTGAAATTCCGACAAAATCTAACCTCGAAAAGAGAAGAATCATTGTGTAGAGAAGAATCATAGAGAAAATCCAATAAGAAGGACAAAAAAGCTCTGCAAGGGGCAAAGAAGCTAATTTCTGAGGAGAATTTAATAAATACAAGCGACGTGAATACTGCGGAAATGGGTGAATAAAAAACAATTTCAAGCGTAAAAACTCCAACCACAGAAATAAAAGAATCTAAGAGTGGACCGGATAAAATTGCACGAGGTGAGTAACGAAGCCTAGTGAAGGGTGAAGAGGGAAGTGAAGGGATTGGAAAAGTAATTTAAGATTCTAACAATTCCGAGCCAGTCCAACCAACACAAAATAAAATATTTTCAGCAATTAAAAGCTTTAATGAGTTATAGATTAACATTTAATCAAATAATTAATTGATTCAATAATATATTTCATTAGGAACATTTTGTATACTGTTTTAAACAAATATTTAATTGAATCAATTAAAAAATTAATTAAATTTTAATTTATCAAACTAATTAAAACCTTTCAGTGGAACAATATTTTTTTCTGTGAAGGAAATGCAATCTCTTTAGGCACTTTCAAAGCTCAAAACGCGTCATAGGAGAAGAATCAATAAGAGAAACATGATATTAGTTGTCCGTGTGTGAATTATGTGTGAATCTCCAGCATCAGATGTCATTAGATATAGAATAACAGATATTGAATGTAAATGGCAAGGCATAACAGCGTTTAGCCAGCTTTGCAGACTGAAAGAAAATTCAATAGTCGGGCTATATTGAGTGCTGAACAAAAAGGTCGACTAAAATCAGAACGGTAGAAAAATTACTGCGAGGATGGTGTTTATTGTAAATATTTTCACAAGAATCTAATATTATTTTATTCAAATATTTTATCGAATTTCTATTGTTCCATTATGAGTAGGTTATAAATATGTTTATAGAGCTTTACTATCCAGTATTTGCTGTTATAGCTGGATATAAAAACTGTTTTCTTTTTTTCGTTTTGGTGTTTATTTGTATTGAAGCATAAATTTTTTATGACCATTTGTTTTTTATGTGAGTTTAGTATGTTGTTTCCACTTCTCGGGCGCCATTTTCATTATTACTATGTTAGTTTTTCATAACGCTAAAGAAAAGCTTTGAACAGCAAACAAAAAAACGAAATAGTAAAAAAGCAAAACAACAATAACAGAAAAACATTACCTACAAATGAGAAATAACAAAGGAAAACTGATCTTTTTGGCAATGATTCTGACCATTTCTGCTTTCACAAAAGACCTCTATAGATGAATATTTAACAATTTTTCCACTACGATAGACAGTTTCAGTTTTGGTTTTTATTATTTGCATTTTTTTTTTTTCTTCATTTTTAATTCCTTACATGCTCGTTCTTGTTTTTTTTACTATTTTTTTGCCAATTTTTATTTTTTTTTTCTTCTAAAAACAATGTTTTCCATTTTGCTAAATCGTCATGTTTTACGTTATTCGACACTCTATACATATAAAACTATGGAGTGCACTGACACAAATTTATGTATTAAATCGACTGAGAACAGTTTCCCTTCACGCAAAGGAAAACATTATTGAGGTAAACATAATCTAAGAGCAACATATTATGGTGGAATTGTATGGTTGTAGGTAAAACATATAATGGTTGAACATTATAACATATAATGGTTAAGTTAAACGGTTATAGTATGGATAAAAATATGAAATGTTATATAACTACAATTTTTTTTTTATTTTTTCTTTAATTTATGTAAAACTTTTTAAATTAAACCCAAGCTTATAGTTAACTCAGCTAATATGAAGCAGTGTCAGAGGACATTTTTCCATCAAACTACTGCTTCGTAGTTTCTAATTGTTAAGTATTAAAATTATCATAACCCAGCGGAAAAACGAGATGTAGACATCAAACAACAATTATTGTAAAGAGCATTAAAAACGACCTCAATCTCCTCAGTTGTTATTGCAATAAAAGTGTTTTAAAAATGCATTAAAAATTAAATAGTTACTAAGTGGATACATTTAACTAAAAGCAATGTATATTAAAAGAAATCCGTGCCTTGGTTGTTAGTTACTAGAGTATCCATTTAATCGACTTTTAATTTTATTCGAGCAAATAATTAATCGATTTTGCAATTTAAATTTTCCTCGATTAATCGATTAAGGTTTTTAAATTACTCGAATAACTCAAACTAATCGAATTAATTTATTTAAAAAATTTGAATCTTATAACAACACACTTATTTTAGTTAGAAAGTATTTTCATTTCGTCATGATTAAAAATTGTCCTTATATTATGATTATAGAAAAAGGAAATTTTAATTTTAATAGTTGCTCCAGTAGGCTATTAGATAGTGTGCTAGTCTATCAATTTGGAAGTTGTGCATTCGATTCCCATCAAAGACTCTGGGTATTTTACTACAACGAGTGGAGGTTTGTGGTACTATGCTCGGTAAATTAAGTTGGCATATACCTAATGTGTAAGTGTATTGTAACATTAAATAAATAAAAATAAATAAATTTTAACAACCTTTTGCTATTAAGAAAGCCTATAAAAACTTTTGAAAGAATATAAATAAACTTCCGTTTTTGGATTCGAAGAAAAATATATTCTAAACACAATGTTCAGGTGCTATTCCTTTCAAATCGAAACAAACAGAACACCCATATACCTAGTAGGGATATAAATACTATAAAAAATATTTTAGGCTATATAATTAAATTTAATGAATGTTTTGGGACCAAATTTATTGTATTTGTTTATGATTTATATTGTACACGGAAATTAAACCTCATTCGAAATGACCACCTTTGGCCTGCAAGCATGCCTTAAGTCGTACTGTAGTGCAGTCTAATTAGAATCAATGTGGGTATAACGTTTGAAAGCCTTAACCCTCAAATATCTTTTGATAAATCAAATCTTGGACTTCTACCTTTTATTTATCTCAGCGGACATAATTTTCTGCTTCTGGAAAGGATTTAAGCGAATCCTTGATGTAAAAGATTTGATGACTTGCTGTGTTCGAACTGCAGGTATCGACTCTTTTCATTCCACCCTCAAAAAGGGCTATGACCTGTAGAGCGTTCACAAAATTTGGGGGTAAGAAAACTACCCCTCCCGATTATGACCAAAAACTATACAGCTCTCCATATACCAAAGGCACATACTAAATTTCATTTTGATATGTCAAACGGTATGACCTGTACAAACTCCACAAAAATAGTGGCATACACACCCACCCACAGACATCATCGCTATAATAGCCAAAATGAATTCAGGGGACCTCAACACGTATAAATCCGTCGAAATCCCGACCTCGATTTTTTTCATGATTACTATACTCTACCTTATACTACGTATGGTAAAGTAAAAAGTATGTTTAATTCTTCCAAAAAAAAAACTTGTAACTCAAATTTCGAGTATAAAATGAAAATGAAAATATTTATTCGTGTTATTTGTATTTTTGTAGTGTAGTGTATTGAATTTACTGTTACTGGTAGTTTAGCAATATTTGAACTGTTTTTATAGAATTTCTTGTTTTATGTTTTACAAAATCTATTTTGTGTTTTTATTCAATCTTTCTTTTTCTTTTTTATTTTTAGTTTTGTACTTGTTGTTGTTGTAGTCCGCCATAACGTTCTTTTAGCTTTTAACATGGCTAAAAACTATCAACTACACTCGTGTACATAAGTGTACCAATATGTGTAGATATTGTTTTTTAACTTGCTGATGACTGGTTAGTTTCTATGGTTTCCTCTCCGTTCACATATATTTTTTTCTAATGTTATTCGACAATGAACATTTTTTTTTTCTATTTCGTTTGCATTTCTACTAGAGGGTTTTTCCGAGAAATATTATTTTTTCTTCTTCAATTTTCTGCTATCGTTTGTCCAACCAACCAACCAACCATCCAACTAAACAACCATCCATTCATCCATAAGTGTTCTAAGTATGCTGAACATGTAGCTTTTGGTATTTATGACTATTGTCGGAAAGCAAATATTTGTCTGCAGCATATAAAAACAACAGTTAAATGTGAACGTAACCAGAATATCTATGAGAGAAAATACTTGCAAATAAAAAAATAACTATAGTTACATAAATAACAACAACAAAAACTAACACGGCAACACAGCAACCCAACAAACCATCAAACCAAAAACAACAAAACAACTTGATAAAACATATTGCAAAAAACGTTTTGTACAATGCGGTTCATTTGTATTTCTGAAAATAAGTAGAAATTGTAGTTCTTGTAACAAAGCCAGCAGTTATTGTTGTTGTAGTTCCTAGTTAAATGGCCAAGAATTGTAGTCAAGGATAATCATACTCGTAGAATGTTGTCAAAGAAATAGAAAGAAAAAAATGTTGCATTAACCCATTTATACCCAAATACAGACTGGAAGTAGTATTTTGAAAATAACCTTATTAACGTGACTTTTACTTTACTATTTAACTATTTTACAGCAAAAAATTAACAAAAGAAAATTTTCAGTTTTGGGTAAAAAGTTCGCTCTCAACTGGGGACAATAGGCCCCAGTATAATATTTTTTGAAACTGCTGGAAAAATTCATCCCTTTCAGTCAAACATTGTTAAATACCTAATGTAATATTATATTTTGCTAAGAAAGGCTTTAAGTAAAGAAGAAAAGTAAAAATTATAAAACGCACTTATGTAAATATAAAAAAACAGAAGCGGAATTTTGATTTAACGCTGAGTCTTTTAAAGGAATAAATTCAACCTCCGTATTCAGTACCTTTATGCAGCGAATTCCAAATCATAATTTTTACTAAGAAGTCATACTCCATGGCAATACGAATTAGCATAAAAAAGTAATATATCGTACCAAGAATAAATTATGTGCATACATAAAGAGGTAGATATGGGTACAGCGGGCGTAAATGGGTTAAGAAAAATAAACTATTAAAAAATAAGTTTTATTTTCAATTCAATAATATTTCCGTTTCATTATTTTAGTAAAATAACCAATTTTAAATAACGATAACTTTATTGTATACTAGCTGTGCCCGCCACTTCGTCAGCGACCTTGCAATATTTTGTTAGATTTTGCCTTGAAAGCAATCCACACCAAAGAACCTTACGTCTTTAGTGGCGCCTTAAACTATGCTGCATATCAGTTTATGTATTTATTTACTTTATAAAAAATAAAGTACGCATATCCGGTTAGATCAGTTTAGTTATGGTTTATGCATTTACTTTAAGACTAAACTAACTGCGTACTTTCGCTGCTTTTTCTCCACTTTCTCTTGAAAATAAAATATTTTTGCGTAAAAAAAGTATCCTATATGGGAATAAGGATGATAAGGTACCTCCTCACAAAATTTTATTAAAATCCATCCAGTAGCTTTTACGTTATGCGAACGCAAAAGAAAAGTAGATAGACAGACAGACAGGCAGACAGACGGAAATGAGTTACTATTTTATTATATTATTACAAATTATATTCTGACTGATATAGCCACGAAGACCTTCACTCGTTGTAGCGAAACACCCATAATCTTTATTATACAATGAAGTTTATAAAAGAAGTTTAGACAATTTAAAACGATTTCTTTTAATTACATTATTTTTAAATTTCCAAGTACATATTTCTGAATAGATGTTACAATAATACGTACAATTATATGTTTCATAGTTTGTTTTTTTTAATTGTTAAAGCCTTCAATAAACCTCTGAAAAGATTTAACTAAATGCATCTAAACATCCATTTCGTATTAGTATCTGTGTGATTAAAGACACAGTTACAGAATTCCTTGATTCTCCATCTACATATACACAGCAATATCTATTGACATAAAAAGTGGCCTTAGGGTCTGCTGTTATTGTGGCTTGTGATATTTTGAAATATCAACGTTTTTTTTTCATTTGGGTTAGAAAAAAAAAATAAAACTAAAAAGAAAAAAAAAGTAGATAAAACCCACTATGAATATATAACACCAGGATTTATTGCCTTTGATGTCAAAGAAGTTGCAAAATTCAAAATTAAATTTTCCCCAAGTCTACAAAATACAATAACGTGAGGCGAAATGTAATAGATGATTTGGAAACACCCACACAAACACATAAACGTATGCCCACAATCATAATACGCACAAAATAAACTTTACCAAATGTATTGAAAGCGCAGCCACAATTTAGACAAATAAAAAATGTCAATTTGGTAAAAAAAAAAATACTACGAATATTCCTTAACTTGCGTTTAATGAATGAATCTTGAAAAGTTTACCACACATCAGTGCATATACATACATATGTACGAGTATGTACATACGTATGTTTGTAGGTTGATGCCTATTGTTTCATAAACAAAAGCAATAGAGAGTTAATGACTATATAATGAAATACACGCACAAGAAATCATGTAGTTAATACCAGAAAAAATCGAAAAGAAAATTTTTAAAACAACCTTAGGTGCAAAATACACTGAACAAAATTTGTATATTATTTAAAATTTTGTTCATATGTGTTTAATACTTTTAAATTAATTTTAGAAGAACTAATTACTGCGCTAAACTACGTGAAAAATTAAAGACAAAGAGAGTAAGAAAACAATTTCAAAAATTATCCAATTTCCAAGAACAATATGACTGACATAATTTTGTTATCAGCTGGTTTTTGAATTTTTATATATTAATTCTATCTCTTATATATAAATCGTGCAAACGGAAAGACAAACTATTAATTCACGCAAACTAGGGATTTCTTCAACTGGTGAAAATATATTAATGATTGATAATCACCCAATTATAGAAAAAATAACAAACACGTAGAGAAAAAGAATGTTTGTGGAAGAACCACATTATGT
The DNA here is from genome assembly GCA_949628195.1 of Phasia obesa. Taxonomy (NCBI): domain Eukaryota; kingdom Metazoa; phylum Arthropoda; class Insecta; order Diptera; family Tachinidae; genus Phasia; species Phasia obesa. Next base: position 3,077,873 of record OX451217.1, read on the forward strand.
TCTCTATAACAATATATAGTGACGATGAAGAAATTTTTTTCTTTTGTAGAGAAAGCAATTAATGCCTATATTAACTGTGTTACTTCCTTTGGAAAGGGATAAGACAGATGGTTATTGTGATAGTAAAGCTTCACTTATAATTATTGTTTTTTAACATTATTTTGGCCACGATAAATAAGCTTTGGTTATTATTTCATCATTAAATGATTACTACGTCAAAAAAAATGCAACATGGTTAGTTACAACTACAAAACTTTTGCTAAACTTGAAACCACAACCAAAGTTTTATAAGTATTCAAAAAAATATATTATTTTTCACCATAATATATTTATAATAAAAAAGATATGTTAAGTTTATTCGGATGTAACCAAAGAACGATTAAAACAAAAACAAAACCAAAAATATTTGTTTTTACTGGACTGTGCTTTTTCAAAAAATATTATTAAATTTTGAATTTTTTTTTCAAACTTATATACATACTAGATGTGCCCGCCACGTCGTGGGCGTCCTGAAAATATTAAGCTCGATTTTGTTTTGACAGTATTCCGCACCAATTGTAAGACACTTACTTTTATATTGCTTCAGTTATGGTTTATGTATTTACTTTATATAAAGGTACCCATCCCTGGATAAAATTCTAAAATTTATAAAAAATTCTGAAAATTATTGTAAAGCTTTGTAAGAGCTGTTTAAAATATTTTAATAACGTTTTAATTCCACAAAGTAAAAATACAAATTTTATTCAATTCCAATATCCCAGTTTTAAACCGGAAATTGCGTTATTCACTGCTTTTTCTCCACTTTCTCTTGGAAATGAGATATTTTTGCGGAAAAAAGTATCCTATATTAGAATTAGGATGCTAAGGTACCTCCTCAAAAAATTTTGTTAAAATCCATTCAATAGTTCTTACGTGATGCGAACACAAATGAAAGGCAGACAGACTGACAGACTGACAGACAGACGGAAATGAGTTATTTTATTTTTATTTATTTTATTATATGAATTTATAGATTTATAATATAAAGTGAATATTATGTTTGCTAATTTATGTATTAATGAAATCGTAATGCATTTTACATAAAATCGTTAATGTTAAAAGCATTTAATTTAAACATATTATATTTATATTATGGTCATATTTTATTATAAAACATTTATTTTTAAACAAATTTTATTTATATTAAACAATGTCATTATCAGGGTTGACAATAATATGTTTTGACTAAAACCTTATAATTCGATCATAGTATGTTGTTCTTAGATTATGGTTAGCTTAACCATGTTTTTTCTTTGCTTGTAATAGAATATAAAAATCAAGGGATTAAAAAACAATAACGTTTAAAATCTTATGTAACTTTTACCTTGAAACTCTCTAAGGCCATAATTAACTTAGAAACTTGATTATACTCTTTATTAGGTTATTAGGGTAACCCAAAAAGTTAGTTATGTTAATAAAAAATGTCGATATTTTTATAAAAAAAATATACATACATAACGTATGGTGAATAAAATACGAACAATTGCAATACTGTTGTTAAAAATGTAACCATGATGCTTACAACAAAAATATGTACCTGAAGTTGAACTGCACTATCTACTTATAGAAAAAAAAAACTTAGAATCCGCTGGTCAGTTAACATTAGTTTTAACAATTTCGCTAAACGAGTTGAATCGTCGCAAATTAATTTATGAATTTTGTGAAGAAATTTTAAATAAAAATATTTTTAAACATTTTCAGAACATGGGTTTCAAAAAAACTTTTATTTATAGTGCAATATATATATTAATAAATAATAAATCAAATTAAAAAAAATGTGGATGTGGTAGAAAATTTAGTTTACAAGACGCCTAAGTTCGAGTTTACCTAAAGGCTGAAACAGTAGGCTGCAGTGCCAAATCGCATAGTCAATTGGAAAAAAGATATGACTGTGACAAAAACACAATACAGAAATATTAAGAATCCATGGGAATTCGAAAAAGGAAGAAACAACAACAACATTCACCACCGAAACACAACAGAAGACTATGAAAAGCAGGTGACGCAAACTCTCCAAAAATTACTTTTCCTGCTCAGCAGTGTACAAATGCGTGATGGATGACGAGCCATATTTCACCATCGGAGGGAATGAATGGCGGTCAAAATTTTACTTAAGTCGTCCAGATACAAAACACCTGAGAAACTAAGTTTCTCAGAAAGAAAAGGGTTCCAGGAAAAGTTTTGTTGTGGTTAGCCGTAAGCGAACGTGGCATCAAATAACAATTTTTACAGTTGGTTTAGCTGTGAATGCCCAAGTTTATAATGAAAAATGTGTGCCAGCTCTTAGCAACTATATCCAAAAATATAAATATTTATTTAAATAAGTTATATTACACATATATTTGTTACTTTTAAGTTTGTTCGGATTTTATTCACTAAACCTTATATAAAAGCTTCTTTTATTAAAGATTTACCGATTTATTATATATACATATGTATATCAAAATACACAATAAAGTAACTATCTGTCTGATAATTCCCAATTGAAGACCAACCTTAATCTGTAACAAAAAGATTATAGATTATTCCTAAGTCACTTCCTTAAACTCTCTTTTTATTTTTATTATTAGGAGCAAGTTTCATACTCCAAATTAATATGTGTTTTAGAAGACAGCCCCCGTATATGTATGTATGTAAGTATGTTCGCAATACTACTACTACCAATACATATAATAAAACTGTAACATGACAATTTCTGTACATGAATTATTCTTAAACATTTTGTTGCTGATGCAGAATCTGCACTGCAGATAGTATTTGAAATGGAATACAACCCAGCAATTTTTAGAATTTTTGTCTGTGATGCCTATGTTCGCATAATGTAAAAATGTAGAATTTTATATAAATTTTAGAATTTTAAATAAAGCCTATGTTCCTGAGTAATTACCCAGGGATGGGTACCTTTATATAAATTAAATACATGGACCATATCTAAAGCACTACAAAGAAAGTATTAAAATTTGGTGTGGATTACCTTCAAAGAAAAATCGAACAAAATATTGTAAGAACGCCTACGAAGTGGCGGGCACAGCTAGTATTTAATATTAAAAAATGAGTGTGAAATAAAAACTCTATTTTCAAAAATACACACTTTTTCCCCCGAGGCAGGTCATATTTTCTTTACTAGGTGGGCTTTTATTTTGGCACTGCCATCGTACTTAAAATAAACATTTGTTTGTTTTTTTTTTACATTTTGGTTACAACAACGAAAAAAAAGTATTTTTATAGTCGTGTTTAAGTTTCTGTTCATTTTAGATGTTTATTTAACTTTGACTTGATTTTCTAACTGGGATTTTCAAATGAATTAAATGAAAGACAGACTGACTGTTGGTGGAGAAGCGGTGTTAAGTTATTTTGCTGTGGTTAGAGATAGATAATGATAATTGCAAAGAAGATGATAATTAAACTTTCTGAATGATGTTTGTTATTGGGTGACACTTAAATAAACACAAAATGCCAATAACCGTTTACGTCGACATTTCTTTTGCTCTCTTTGACTTTTGACTTTTGTCGTTTTTCGTGTATTCTTTGTTGTTTTTGCAATTCACTGAACTTAAAAGATCCACAAACTTTACCAAAAATAAACAATTTTTATTATTAGGTTTTTTTCTCTCTAATGGGGATTCTTGGATTTGTGTTAGTTTTCGGTGAATATTTGTTTAATTTTGCCTTTGAATGAATTCGTTTTGTTAATTCAAAAGAAATTTTTGATTAAAATTTTTAAAGGAATTGAATGGTTTTATTGGAGATGTTTTTAAATTCATCACAAATATTTTGTTACGGAATGAAAAGTCAAAAGGAAAATAAAAATAGAAAAAAATGTAGATTGAGAGGAAATAAATCAAGTTCAAATAGTTTTTTATTTCAATCATACAAGTCTGACTTTATTAAGTTTATTTAAGTTTGTTTTTTTTTTCATAATAAAAAAATTTACTTTAGTTTTCTACTTCATGTCATGGTATTGTATTCAAAAATATTTAAAAATTTTACCTTATTCAAGGCATATTAAAAGACGATGGATGGCCTCAGTAGGGAGAGAGAAATATTAGGAGATTTTTTTTATTGTTTAAATATAGAGATTGACTGTTAAAAACGTACCAAAACCACAGCCAGTAACGACGCTCTTCACCGAAAGGTAAGATAACAGTGTTAAAATTTATTTGTTTTCCCTTAGATGTTAGTTTAACTGTCAAACTCCTAGTTTAAGAAAATGGCTCGGCGGCAGATATCGCAACCTAAATACAAAAGGGTCACAACTCAAAATACTAACATTTTCAGGAGAGACAAAAAACTGTTTATGTGTAGATGCAACACTTTTAACATAAAAATACACATAACTGTATTTTTCCAGTTAAAGAAGATAGTGATGTGAAAGAAATTTTTGCAGTAGTTAGAGATATGTACTCTGAATTAATTTATGGAAAAAAGTCAGTTTTGGAAAATTTTGAGTTGTGACCCTTTTGTATTTAGGGTGCGATATATTAGAGCAGAATGGAAGGATCGTCTCTGTATCAAAATTCCTTTTTGAATAATCTTCGAAATTTTATTTTGCGAAAGGCTTAAAAATGTATCACAATTGCTGGATGAAGTGCATTGAAAAATATGCATAAAGGTGAACTTAAAGAAAAGGATTTTTCTATATTTTGTAAGGACTTATTGACTTCCCCTCGTACCAACATTTTTTAGAATATTGAATAATCGTGAATAAAAAAAATTGTTAAGGGTTTAATAACAATAACAATAGGCTAAAGGTAAAATCTATTTAATAAAACAAAATCATTTTTAGTTTATGATGGTTTAGCTAGCGATACACAACCACAACAAACACAACACAGACACAACAATAGCAACAAAAGCACTTAAGAAATCATTTAACCATGATTAACACTAAAGAGGCAAAATTCATTTCCAATTCATTGTCTATTTTACTTTTGAAAATCGGCATATTTTTTTAACTCGCTTCTGTTATTTGGATCCTGAGTTTTGTGTGCGTCTGTGATCTGGCTGGTGGTGTTACAAAACATCACTAAGAAATCCTTAGGAAGGAAACACATGAATTAAATTTTACAGAACAATGTATTCAATAGATTTTGTTGTTTGTTTATTTTGTTGCGGTGCGTTTTTATTTGGCTTGAGGACATGTTATCAAAGAGGTCGTTTAGACCACCTTGTGGTTTATTAGTTATTAAAAAATATATATTATTTTCTACTTTTATATAAAGACTAGAGAGGAAAAAATCAGAGCAACACGAAATGATTTTTGAAATCAAGTCAAGTAGAAAAAAAAGAAAGAAATGAAACGGGTAGTATAAATATTTAATGTTCGCTCAGGATTGATTTATGTTTCTTTAGAAATCTTGAATTTATTCAGAGTAGGATTTTTAATAACTTAGTGCGCCTCATAACAGGTGAAGCTGAAATTTAAATTTGGTATTAGAATAAAAACATTATCAAATTGATGAATAGCTATGGATACCTTAAAAGTTGTAATCAAATTTAATCTAATACATACACATACATATCGCATACTTAGTGATAGACATTTACAACTCAAAATTCAAAAATATGTAGGAGATACAAAAAAAAACTCTTTTTAAAAACATGGTTGTAATTTTATATTCAAATTAAAGAAGGCAGTGATGCAAACGAAATTTTCGTTGTCGTTAGAGATTTGATCTAGTTTATGAATAAAAGGTGGTAAATATTAAAGTAAAAATATTCAACAAGAGGGAAGCTTATTGGAGACTTCGTTCTCACCAACTGACGATTGATAATTGAATACAAGTTTTGTCGTATTCCTTTATCTGGGTTTGGTGGATTAAATAAATAATGCTTACAACTAAACACTACTCTAAGTAGATAGATACGAAGAGTGCTGATGACGGACATAGCTGTCTAGAAAATGTGCATTCCGCTCTGCTGGTGTCTAAAAATTAAATTTTCCCAATTTTTCTTTAATAATATCACCTAATTTAAAATTTACTTTATTCTTTTTTAAAAAGCATTGAACGAACTCAAGCTTGACTACAAATTTTCATTGTATGTAAAAAGGATTTTTATATTTTGAGTTTGACTGTTTTTTATTTTGTCTGAAATATAATAAAACTATAACAGGATCGTACATTAAATATTTGATGAAAATGATTATCATGTTAATCGATAAAGAACATAAAACCATCTAATTTTTCGTGTATTTGTTTATCTGTCCGTTCGTGTCCACATCGCGCGATAACTACTGGATGAATTCTTGAAAAAAATATCTCATTTCGTAGAGAAAATAGCGATAAAAATGCTAGTGTATACAATATTACCGATTCAAATGGCTTGGCACCACTGTTTTTTGTAAACATTAAATATTATACACTATTAACAGGGATCATTCGTAAAGTAGCTTTGGGTTGAGGAACAACGTTCGGGCGTAATTGTTGCTCGACATTCGAGTGGTTGGCGTCTCACTTTCGCACTGGCTGATTGGCTTTTTCGAATGGATGTACTGCGGCACTGTTATTCGTGGTTGCGTTAATCAGCCACGTGCAATCATTTTGGTAATCGTGTATAACCTAGTAAATTCTTTTTAATAAGTCGTGTATTGGTGAAGCACCATTTACCCAAAGACCCTCGTGCTTTGGTTTTGTACCTCTGCCATTACCAATTTTTTGTTCAAAATACAAAAAAATTTACAGTGAGCCTAACCTAATAATCTAGTCGATTTAAAACTACTATAATATTTCAAAACCTCTGCTTCCTAAGTAAAACATTACCTTCGTTTAAAAATGCAAGTTCTGTTAAATAAATAACGAAATACCATTTCTTAAAAAAAAATTTATTCTTTTTGTTGTTGTTTACATGCCAACGAAAGCATAGTGTATGTCTAAAGTCACAGTTAAATAAGTTATCGAAATATAATTCAAAAACAGCTTTTTCCTAGCATTTGGCTGAAAAAGCGATACCTACGACATTTAAGTGTAATCAAAATGTTTTTGTATCGAACCATTAAACGTTATAATAATACCGATAGTATAAAAAAAAACGCTTTGAATGTGGTCATCCCATTACAACAACATGCAGCCAGCAGTGGTTCAAATTCGATAAAATCCGAAAAATTACAATATGTCTGCTCGTAGCCTGCAGCCTTAGGTGTGATTGAAGCCATTCAAAATACTAAAAGTGCAAGATTGAGCACAATTTCGTCTATTCTGGTGAAAAATTCATTAGGTTTCAGCAATATTAATGGCAAATCAAGAAATCTTGGGCACGTAAACTTATCCGTAGACTACTACTTTTTAGCTCAAAAAGATAAGTTTTTTTAAATGTTCCACCTCCTGTCCCTCGTTACCACGATGAAATAATCATTAAGTTATAACATAGTAACGCTAGATATTGTGTTACCCTCTTATGTTTCTTTGAACATTTTTTGTATATAATTTTTTTAAGAATTTTGCTGAAAATTTTTTTCAAATTTTTAAAATTTTTTTTCAAAAATTTTAGGTAAAAATATTATTTAAATATTTTTTTTAAATTTTTTTCTAAATCTTTGTAAATATTTTTTCAAAAATTATTAGTAAAAAATTATATTTGGAATTTTTTAATAACATTATTTATTTCTCATTTATTATTACTATATAATAATAAATTTTTAAATTTACTAAATAATAATAAATTTTTAAATTTATTATTATATAGTAATCCAAACAGATTACTATTGGTAAAGCATATCCATATAGCATATAGCTATTTCACTGGTGCTTACTCAGATCGTCAGTGGACTTTTTTAAATTTTCGAATAAAAACCCAGATTCTTATGCCCAAAATTTAATAAACCAAATGAGAAGTTTATTAAGTCTAGGAAGCAAGAAAAATCCAAATTTCTAAACAAAAAACATAGTATCCATTTTGAATTAAAATTTTTTTTTTTAAACTACTAAACTCAATAAACTTCTCATTTGGTTTATTAAATTTTGTAACCATTTTGAATTTAAAAAATTTTTTTTTAAATTTACTATGTTTTTTGTTTAGAAATTTGGATTTTTTCTTGCTTTCTAGACTTAATAAACTTCTCATTTGGTTTATTAAATTTTGGGCATAAGAATCTAAGAAAAAGTCCACTGACGATCTGTAAAAAGTAATGTAAAAATAGCATCCTACTGCAATTTCTATTGCGTTAGAATGGTCAGACTAAAGAAAAAATAGGTATAATGGGCCTATTGACTGCTCCTGGTTACCGGTAGACACCTTGTTGGTCTATTGGCTTGCTTTCTTTAAAGGTCTTTAATACAAATCAAAGCAGAAAAACCTTACCAACCTAAAAATATATATAAAATCGGCACTCTCAGGGGATTATTGATCCCCCGTGATCTATTCTTGCGTTCTACCATTGGCGGTCTAATATTTATTTAACAAAAAGAAGCAAAAGAGAATCATTAAAACTGGAAAAAACAAGCGTGAACAAATATAGGTACGCGTAAAGGAATGATCTGATGTTGCTGAATTGCAATCCCAAAATTTTTTAAACTATTGCTGGGAGATTTGTGAATTTAAATCTGTACCTCGGCTGGTGCCTTGGCAAATGACATTTCAATCCGAACACGGACAGAAGGACAGACGGACATAGCTTAATCAATTTTTTATTTATAAGGATCCAGTATATACATATATACTTTATGGGGTCGGAAATGAATATTGTTGTAGAAATTACACACGGAATGACAAACTTATGTATACCCTTTCCACCTGCGATGAAGGGTATAATTACATTTCTGCCTTTGTTTTGTTCGCAATTGTACAATTGTTATGGTTTTTTAAGGCAACCAGATGAATAAAACCCAATTGTTTTGTTCGCGAGCTTTGACATTCCAAAAGCAGCTGTTTTGGTTTTGCTCCTGTACAAAACGAATGAAATGTTTGCAAAAAGTTTTGTTTGTTTTCATTAACTGCTTTTTATAGAATTTGAAAGGAACTTTAATAATAACTTTAAGGCCCTTTAGCTAAAGTTAGGATTTTGTTGGAGCGATAAATAGATTTTCTTTATTAAAAGTATGCTAAAAACCACTTTTAACTATCACGTACTATAAGGACAAGTTATAGCAATGAGCATTATCCTCAATATTATAACGAAAAACTACTTATCGCTCCAAAAAAATCCTAACTTTAGCTAAAGGCAAGTTATAATAATGGGCCTAAATCTATTAGTTAAACTATTTAGTAACATACAAATGTATTTCTCTTAAGTAGGCTCAAGTTTGTATTCTTTATTCAATAGGGTTGAAAAAATATTTTTAACTTCAAAAAACAAAAGGGAATAAATATTTTATTTTTATGTTTTCGAAAAGGTCAACCAACCATTAATTGTGTGAAGAAATAATGTTTATAAATTTGATGTCTGATGTTGTTATTTGTTGTTCTTTTAAAACAAACAAATTGCTTTAAAATTGCATCCATTTGCAAAAACAAAAAAACATCACAAAAATGTGTATTTGTTTAATTATGAGAATCGTAAGTTTTCAAATCATTTGTTTACTTCTAAAAATAAAAACTCAAACATAAACCAAACCACACAGCCACACACACACAGATTCCATTAAAAGAGTCAATGCAACTGTGAATTAAACTCATCTTGAAAAAAACATGCAAAATCTGGCTAAATGATTCTGGATTCTAAACGCCAACATTTTTAATGAAAAATCTGAAGTGGATATTTTGTCTTTTTATTGCTTTTTTTCAGCGCCGAATGTGAACCGCTTTGTTGTTAAAACAAACAAAAATATTCCTGTTCAACTGGGATCAAGTATAAATATTAAATCTGTGTGTATTTAAGTATTCAAGTGTGTGTTTAGTGTACCCGTATATTTAGTGCATTTCGTTTAAGAAAGATTATTTATAGAACGAAGAAATGGCCATTGAAAAATAAATAACTGCGGATATAAATAAACACTCCATCTCAATGTAGTGAGGTTGGATGGAAAAACGCCGTCCGTAGACAGCATGACGCTGGTGAAATCAACAGCAATAATAAATAGAGATTTTGTGGATACTTTTTTTACGTTGAACGTTGACATAAACTCCCCAAATATGAAAAGTTAAAATCTGACACTCGTTATGACAAATGAATTTTATTTTATGAGGGGTATTCACAGCTCTATGTTTTTATACAGAAAAAGACAGAGTAAAGTTTTTTTTTGTAAAATGTATGATATATCTTTTCATACCCTTCACCACCCTCGGTGAAAAGAGTTATATACTCTTTGTCATTCCGAGTTATATACCCTTTGTATATATTCTGGATCCTTATAGATAAAAAAGATGATTAAGCGATGTCCGTCTGTCCGTGTTCGAGTTGAAATGTCATTTGCCAAGGATCCAGATCTAGTGGCTTGGTACAAAATCTACCTGGCTTGGTTTCGAAAATTTTAGGTTGCAATATTAGACGTTTCTATTCGAGGCTGCGGACAAAAAACCATGCCCACCTATAGTTTTTCACGTTTTTTTTTTTATTTATTTTTTTTCGGTTGTAATTAATTTCTTTTGCATACAGATTACGAGTGCATACCGATCTCGAGGGATCAATAACCCCCTGAGAGGGGCAATATTTCTTTGTTTCTAGCCTGGAAAAGTTTTTTTGCTTTGATTTGTATTAAAGGCCTTTATTGCAAGCAATACACATAGAGTTAGTAAATAGACCCACATAAAAATTGGTATAACAAATTTTCCAAAAAAAAAATTAAAAAAAAAATTTTTCAGAAAATAATTTTATAAAAAATTTTCAAAACAAAATTAAATAGACCCGGCATGGCCGAATATAGCACTCCTACTCAGGACGCCAAGTCCTAGGCGTCCTAACAATATTTTGTTCGATTTTGCTTTGAAAGTAGTCCACACGAAATTTTAGAACTCTTAATTTTATAATGCTTTAGATACCGTTTATGTATTTACTTTATATAAATTACTCATCCCTTGGTAATTACTTAGGAAAAAAGGCTTTATATACTGAGGTACCTCCTCACAAAATTTTATTAAAATTCAGACAGGCGGACAAAGAGACAGAGAGACACACAAAAATTCCAAAAGCTGCTGTGTTATATTCTATTTCAATTACTACCTGCACCAGCAACAAAATTTTCAAAAAATGTTTCATGTACAGAAATGGTCCTGTTACAGTTTTATTTATGTATAGATTATAAAAAATGAATTACAATCGTATTGTTCGAGAGATCTAGAACTAAAAGAAATCACGCGTATCTTGCTTGTTTAATATTAATTAAATTCGTGTCTTCCAAAGAAACATCAATATTTCCAGATGGGCCAAAAATTACACTGGAAAAAAGATATGTGAATGTAAACAATATTAAGTATAATAAGCCGTGATAGCTTGTCAAATGCTTGAGAATTGCCGATGAAAGGTTCAAAATAGTATAATAAACTAAATTCCCAATGTTTTTAGTTGGCCAATAATTTGTATCGTTGTTAAGGATTTATGTTCAATGTTTTTGTTCAGTGTTTCTCTTTCTGAAATTCTGTTAAGTGTTGTTTGGGTAATACGGAATATCATTAAAACACTCAATTGTGAATCATGCAATTCTTTTTAATCCATACACCATTAATATTGAAATTAGAGACTAGATGCCTAAATAAAATTAGATACTTAGGGTTATTGCGACTAAATAATTATTAAATAGCTCCAGAGAAAAGGTATAGTTGTGTCATAATCACTGCATTAGAACTGCTAGTTGACTCTTATGTTTTATTCAAAATACATATTTGTTGTTTCTCTTTCCTGACCTAATGATTAGGCACAAACATAATTTTTAAGTTTTAGAATTTAAACACACAAGTACTACAACGACGTAAAACTGAACAGCGGGCACAACATGTGATTGCCATTGATAGTCCTTACAGCCATTTCAGTCTGATTTATAAGTGAACTAATTTAGTCAGTATTTATGAGCAACAAGGAAATACTTGCTTCCCTTAACTCCTGCATGTGAGTACGTTTTTAATATACATTTTATTTGTTTCATGACGCTTAAGTACTGTTGTCAGTCCGCCAGTCAGTCAGCAAGAATGTAAATAAACATGGATTTTATTTTCAAACATCTGCAAAAATATCCTTTGAAAATACAGCCACTGTTTAGCTGCCACAGTGAGAAGGAAAACGCAGAAATTATATTTTTTACAAGGTTGTAAATCCTTTAACACATTAAGAGTCAGCAAGAGAGATACTTAAATAAATATAAAGAACAAAAATATTTAAGATGACAATGGTTTTGTTCACATTTTAAAATGTTGTACAAACAATCCTTTACATTCATTAAATTCATTCTCCTTCTTTGTTCTGCTGAATGATTTTATTTTTTTAATTTTCATTCGATTTTACTTCGAAACTGGAAAATTAGCTCACTTCTTAACAGCAGGCCTGCTGTGGTCTTCATTGCTGTTGCACTGTTGTTGTAAACTTTTTTTTTGATTTTGGTTTATTGCAACATGGGGCAGATGAGTGTCATTATATTTTTGGTTGTTTTTTTTTAATATTGTTGGCGGTTGCACGCTTGCGCTCCTTTGTTTACACACTTGTAGCTCAAGTGATGCTGCAAATTTTATTGGGTTTTGCTTGAATTGTGTACAAGAAAAAGTACATTATTAAATTTATTGGTAATCAGTTTCTGTCAGCGATGGTAAGTTGGGTACATGTGTAGTTTTTTGCCAAAATTACAATAGAACACAAACGACTAATATTCCTAGTTTCAAGTTGTAAATAATTTTATAATATTGTGATTCAGTTGTGGTTTCATTTTTTATTTCTCCCGTGAGTGAACCACACCTAAACGTCAAGTGTTTTTCTTCATTTTTCACCTCAGTCAATAAGCAGAATTGCCGGATTTGAGCAAATGATAATCCAAGAGCGATTGTCGAAAAAACAATGCACCCGCAAAGAGTAACTGTTTGGTGCGGTTTATATGCTAGTGGCTTCATCGGGCCGTATTTTGTCCAAAATGAGGCCGGTCAGGCAGTTACTGTAAATGGTGTTCGCTATCGTGAGATGATAACGAACTTTTTATGGCCCGAATAGGAAGCTATAGATGTGGACGATATGTGGTTTCAACGGTGCCACTTACCACACTGCTAACGAAACAATGCCTCTTTTGCGCGACAAATTTAATGACCATGTTATCACGCGTGGTGATGACAATTGGCCGCCAAGATCATGTGATTTGACACCGTTGGACTTGTTTCTTTGGGGTTATTTTAAAGAAAAGGTGTACGTCAACAATTCAAGAGATTATTCGGCACATTAACGGCATAGAACCTCAATTATGCCTCAGCGTCATCGAAAGTTTGGACCATCGGATGGAGGTGTGCCGCCGAAGTCGCGGCGGCCATTTGGCCGATATATTTTTCCATACATAATTGAACCATACCAATATTATCAAAATAAAAATAAATGACAATAATTTCCTTTCTAATTTACTTAGTAATTTATAAAGGCTAGATAGACTCATTTCAATCCGCAGGCCAATCACTTTGTTTTGTCTGTAAGACTAAAAGAGATGCGGGTATGGACTTTAGTTAAGGTACAAAGTGAAAAACAGAAAGAAACTTTTCAGAGTGTATAGGTAGATGGCCAAACAAACGTATCAATATCTTCAGGGGTACTTTTTACAATACCCAAGCTGATGGCGTTTATTACAAGAGCCAGTTATAACCACTGGTTAAGAATATAGTTCATCCCGTTCGACCTTCGATAGTTTAAAAACGCTGTCAGAGAAGTCATATACCATCCTTCCTGGATAGGGCGAAAACAACTGCAATTGAAAAATTGCTTCATTTGAATGTAAGTTCGTTATCCAGTGTAAAGTCTAGATATTTCACCTTTTTCGACATGTTGATTTCCGAAACTATTAAGGATTAAGTCTCCATACATTCCCTACTTTTAGGAAAATCAAGCTGTTGCTGTTTACATTGAATTGTAATCGAAGTCTTGAAAATCTATGTAAACGTAAACCGGTATTTACATTAAAATATATTTTAGTTAATAATACGAATTAAAATATTAATATGCAAAAAAGTGTTTGGTGCTATTTGTGTCTACGAAAACTATATTTATAAAGCCGGTTGGTTGGTTACATTTTCAAATTTCTATTATCATCCCTGATTTGTACTCAAGTTCCCTTGTTAGTGTATGTGTGTGTACATGGTTTTGGTTAGAAAAGATGACATTGAATCCCACTTCGTAACTCAGCAGCTGTGACTTTGTTTTTCTTTAGATCAGTAGACAATAATTGCAGCTACAAAAGGGTTTAATGACAACCTCATCTTCCGCAGCTATTGACAAATATATTATTGAATTGTAATTGTTGTCTTGTCTATTTTTGTAACTTAAATTTTAATAAATTTTGTTATTTCCTTTTACATTGTTTATTTAATTATAATTAGTGAACGCATTATTGTGTAAAAAACGCGATTACGGAAAAGATAAGAAAGAAATAACAAAAACATTAGAAACGTTAAAAAAAAATCTAAGAAAAACCATAAAAGTCTTACTTAGTACGCTGTACTAACAAGGTTTCAATTTTGAAAGATATTTTCGTTAAAATGCCTTAGCCTTACATGGTTTCCATCTGTATGTTTTTTACCCCTGCCTTTTCACCGGCACACAGTGTAAAAAATTAAAATAAATCTTGAGTTTCTAATTGGATACAATACTTATAAAAAAACCTTAACGTTATAAATTATTTTATAACCGATTTTGAAAATCGGTTATAAAATAATAGAATTTCAAAACATTTTTTCAACACTGGTTCTAGTTGATTTTTTTCTATAGAAAGGAGATTTTTAGTATTTTCGAAGAATTATTAGAAATTCAAATGAAGTGTTAGTGTAGGAACACAACAAAGGACGGCTACAGAAAGATTTGTCGTTACTGAGCAATAATGAATGCATGAAAAAATATTAAAGTATCGTAAATACTGAAAGTACTGCCTTAAGGAGCCTAAATTTCTACATAATTAGGCCAACAAATTAATAGCAAATATGTAACGGTGATTTTGTAGTGATGCGTTGAAATTAAAAACTGTTTATAAAACTGGAACAATATGTAGAAAAGGGCGTAAAACTTTGTGCATTTACCTAAAAAATTTTGAAAAAGCAATAAATTTAATCAAGCAACCATCAAGTTCAGGTTTGATGAAAAGTTTTGCTTAAATTTGTATTTCGAATTATGAAAGTGTTTTTGTTTTAACTTTTTATATTAGAAAGACAAAAACTAAATGGATTTTCTCAGTTTAAGTGGACATAAAGTTATTAGTTGGGCTGAATTGAGCAGAGATTTTAATTCAATTTTAAGGAAACCAAACTGGGCTTCCACATCGGAAGCACAAAATACAGTGGGGATCGCTTTTTAGAAAAAGTGCAAAAGAATAAAAAAAACCGACGAGAAAATAAAATAAATTTTAACTCCGCGGCATCGTCGTTGAACGATAAGTTATGTCAAATTTGTATGGAAATATTGTTACCGTCGTTTGTTATATTACTACACTTAAGTAGGCTTAAGTTCGTTTATTCTCTCGCACTACTTAATAGGGTTTAAATCAGTGTTGGGATTTGTGGTTCAATTGTACAAAATTTCAAGATAAGTGGTACACTGGTACATTTATTGCTTTTTTTGGTATAATTTTATATAAAATTTATTCAATAAATTTTTTAATTGAATAATTTTTCGTACACTAATAAACAGTTCTAATTTTATAGGTCTCTAACCCTGGCTTGAACTAACTAAATTGCAACATTCTTGATTTATGTTCAGGATCTTTATTATTTACTTTAATAACCCTGTGCATAAGTAATAGGTAATTAAGTTACAAGGTCTTTTTGCTGAACTTTAGCGTTTGAAAGTTTTTTCATCGCCTCAATGAGTTTCCGGCAGGATTCGGCTGATATATTTTTATATTCCTTCTAGTGAGAAATCGTAAAGGCTTTTTGTAATTATATGGCTCTTTAATTATTCTTCAAAAGAACTCCATGCATACTCTATTGGATTAATATCCGATGACTTTGGTGGAGTTTCAAGCACTTGATGGACATTGTAGTGTAACCAGCTCCTAACATTGCTTATAAAATAGGTTTGCCTTTTTGCAAAATAATTCTTAATAAATTAAAAACACAAAAACAGAAATTCAAGGAAACAAGATAAATTATCATTACGTTAAAGTACCCTAGTGTAAAAATTTTTAATTGTCCTCTTGCGTTAGTTTCGTTAATCAGTTGTTGTTCCAGATAAGTAGATGCTTGGTCAGCTGCAGCGGTTCCTAGGATAATGGGAATGAAATGCCAGCTGTTTTTGCCTAGAAACAAAATTTTGATTTTACTTTATGCCAAATTTAGTACAATTGACACTGATTTGGTACAATTTTACCATTAGAGCGGTAGAATTTAAACATTGTCAAATCCCAACACTGGTTTAAATAATATTTTTTGAAATTAAAAGATTCAAAAAAAACTGGAAAAACAATTTTTTTATTTTTCGCATCTACATATCTATTTTGGATAGTATTCAGTTGTAAACATCATGTATTTACCCAACCAAATTTAGTAAACATTAGAGAAATTTTATTGCAATCAAGTTGTTTAGAATGAAGTCAAGCATTAACTGCAGCTTCACTTTTTTTATGTGTTTGAAAATGTGAAATATTAATTATTAAAATTATTTAGTTAAAAATAGAAAAATTAAATTTTTTCGGTTTTTATCACAAAATGACATTCTGTTGTTTTTTAATGACTTACAAATTTGCTACCAAAAATTATAAGATGTTTATATTTTTTTAATTGTGATTTTATACTAAAAATATCGAAGAAAACTTTATAAATTCAAAATTTGTGTTGCTTATAGAAACTTAGTATTTTTTTTAACCGACAAAGAAGACAAAAAAGAAGGAAGCTAATTACTTGTTTGATTTTTTAAATTTCTTACTTTAGTACTCCATCAATTCTGCACCAAATTTGCAAAGGTTTTTTATTTAATGCTTCCTGATTGCTCCCACTTAGAAAAAATCCATCACCCATAATTTTTAACAATTTTTGAATCGTAAAAGGCAGACGTAAAATGTTCACAAAATGTGAATTACTACAACTCCAAATAGCAAAAAGTAATAAAAGGATTGACTCAAAGATTCCAAGGAGTCACCATAGGTGACGTATTTTGAATTTTAAGCTTATTTTTCTAACTATGCTTATTTTCTAATTGACGGACACTTGAAATTTACAATAATAACTATAAAAAGTAAAGTTATTTATAAAATGTTTTTAGTTCCATTTAGGTCTTGAGATCTTGTTTCCAGCGATGAGTGTCTGCTTCTAAGTTGAAACAAGTGGCTTCGCGGAATAAAGTTCCAGTTATAAAGATGCCATCTAATATTCTGAGGTTCTTAAGAATCCAGCACAGACCACAAAATGTTTTAATTAATGGCTTATTGATCTTCTCTTACTCACTCCTATTATTTATTTATGTTCTCCATCTTATTCTGTCACATTTTAAATACTTTTCACGATAACGTTAGACATTTAAAAAAGTTTAGATTTAATATCAAAATATTTTCCATCGTATCAAACGTAAATACCTTTAAGAAAAAACATCTGAAAGTTGATTAGGATCATTTAATTTTTTACAGTTGAAATGTTTTTGTTGTTAAAACTTAACTTTTTTCTTAACTTTTCCTCTTATTCTGTATTTATTTTTTATTTCCTTTTATCTTTCGTTTTTTTTTCTTGTTTATTTTAAGAATTTTTTATGTATTTCTTGTTCAATTTTTTTTTGTTGCTTTAATATTTTGCACTACGGCACAATGAAGAGGTATTAAGTTTATATCAGTATTGACATTTGCAAAATATTTCATTCAAAAAAGGTTTATAAAAGAAATCGCAACAAATTTTTGTTTAAAAATGTCAACGATAAATCTAGGCCACGTCATATTCCGGCCTATGCACACATGTCGTAATATCACTTCTTCGCACACGCAAGGACCTTGATACTTTAACTTAAACTTGACTTACTTAAAAGATGTTGATAGAAAAACCTAGAAGAAAAGGAGTGAGATTAACACAAAAACATAAATGTGAAAAAACTTCGGGCATTAAAAATACAAAATAAGGAAATCTCCTTTCAACCTGGTGCCCTAAATCGGCTAACATATGAATGTTACAACTGAGAGCACAACTTTATAAAATTCCACAACCTGTTTAAATGCCTATGAGGTAACATTACATATTTATCTCTATTCTATAACTTTACCAATTCGAAAACAGAAAAAAATCGTATTATTAAATTGAGATGCCGCAAATTTTTTTTCGCAATTTTTTATTTATTGTATCTTCAATATAATTGAACTATCAATAATTACTCATATCTTAAGTCTAAAAATATACTTGTTAAGTCCAACCAGTGGTGGACAAAAAAAAATTTTTGTTTCACGGTTACTGTAATTTGCGGGTTATCCCTCTGATGTACGGATGAGAGAAGCAGTGTCCCTCCTTCTTAGTCGAATGTAACCAGGTTCATTTAGTATGTTACGGGCCAGTGGATTAGGATGAGTTTCAAGATTCTTTAAATAACTTATGGCAAGTTTTGCAATTTCCACTTTAACTGTTGGCACGTTTAGATCTTTATGGATGTTCGATGTTTTTATATACCAAGGAGCAGATGTAATTATACGAAGAATCTTGTTTTGGCGCCTTTGAATTTTTTCTACGTTGGTAGCTGAGGCAGTGCCCCATAATTGAATTCTATAACACCATATTGGTTTTAGAATTGACTTGTATAATAAAAGTTTGCAATCTAAAGCTAGAGTAGAATTTCTGCCAATAAGCCAGTTTAGTTGGACTGCTTTTAACTTCATTTGTGTTAACTTTGTTTCTATGTGCCGTTTCCATGTAAGGCGCCGGTCAAGATGTATGCCGAGATATTTGACGTCTGAAAGCTGGGGTATCGTTTGGTTATTTATCCGAATAGGGGGGCAAGATTCTCTACACAGTGTGAAAGTTATGTGAGTACATTTTTGTTCATTAACTTTTATTTTCCATTTCTTCAACCATTTTTCTAAATTAAATATGTGGTCTTGTAAATATCGTGATGCTACTTCTGGTCTTTCGTGAATGCTCAAAAAGCTGTGTCGTCAGCAAATGTCGATGTGTGAACTCGGTTACTAGTTGGCATGTCTGAAGTATACAATAAGTATAAAAAGGGCCCCAATATACTACCTTGGGGAACTCCGGCTTCGATTGGCTGGGGTGAGCTCAAAAAATCTCCTTCTTTCACAATAAATTTTCGTTCGGTTAAATAACTACCTAGCAGCTTATATAGGTTTACGGGCAAATTCAGTTTTAGCTTGTATATTAGGCCTTCATGCCAAAATAAGAATTTTGTACTCTTAAACTTTGAATTTATTTAAATAAAATTAAACAAGGGTTTACTAAGTACCTTAAATTATTGAAAATTAAAGTGTTCTTTTTATTAAAATTAAAACATTAAATGTGGTTCTTATTTAACTTAAGTTTTAAGTTAAATCTCATACAGAGGGTAATGAGCATTTGCTTGATATTGTTGGTGCTTAGCAGGAGTATTTAGTTTTTGAGTGGTTTTCCTTACCATGGAAAAAACTGGACAGCCTCTGTAGTTAGCAGTGTGGTTTCCACCGCAATTGCTACATTTTTTAACTTTCGAGTCATCCCTTGCTTTGTCGCATTGGGCGGAACAATGTAGCTCTCCACACACAACGCAAACCGGAGGCAATTTGCAGTAAGCCCTAGTATGACCATATTCTTGGCAATTTAGACACTGTACGGGTCCTGATCGCTTATGCGGTTCCTCTACGCTTATTTTGCGGTGCAACAGATATCTTAAATTATAGATAGAGGTGCCGCAATAAACTTATTTTAAGTAAGCCGAGAGCACCTTCTACATGTATTTCTGATTATGAGGAAGGGTGTTTGTATTTCGACTTTGAAGAATATACATGTTTGATGTTAAGTTGCTCTTGTTTCTGGTGCAATTTTCGAATATTTCTTTGTTCGTTTTTATTTTTTTTTTCTTTCTTTCTTCAAATGCTTTTGTTTGTACACTATAGGATGGTAAATAAAGTTTTTACAAACTTGAGTAAACAAGTCAAAACAAAAGGAAGGAAAAAATATCTTAAAGATTGTTCAACTTTTTGTTTTTTTTTATATACGAAATCTTGAGGAAAATCTTTAAATCAATGTTATCGAAGGAGGTCGATGCTGCCAACTGAAAAAACGAAAAAGAATTCCATCGCATTGATGTTGTCAACCAAATCTAGACACGCCAACCCAAGCCAAAATGTATCTACATACATATGTATGTATAATGTAAATAACATATATACATACATACACACATACACACATGCATATTGCACATGTAATTTTGTGGCGTTGTTTTTTCATCGAAATCTAGAACACACTGCCACAGCAAATACATGTTGCTTTGGTGACAAAATTTTTGAAAAAGAACCGCCCACTCAAGAAACCCAAAAAACTTTTGGCAACAATGTTTGTGGCTTTAAAAAATAGATAAATCTATACATAAATATATTATAACTGTAACAGGACCAGTTCTGTACATGAAATATTTTTTTTAAATACTGATACTGGTGCAGTTAGTTATCGAAATAGAAAAAGCAGTTTTTAGAACTTTTTTCTGTATTTCCATCTGTCTGTTTGTGTTGGCATCACGTTAAAACAAATGAATAATTTTTTTATAAAATTTTGTGGGGAGGTACCTCAGTATCCATATTCAAATATAGGATACTTTTTCGCCTTAGAAATTTCTAATTTTCAGAGAAGATGGAGAAAAAGTAGTGAAAGTACGCAATTGTATCGATTCAATGTACTGCAAATTTGGCAGCATCTTTTATTATTGTCAGCGGGAAATCATTATAATTTTAGAATATTATATAAATTTTAAAATTTTATATAAAGCCTATGTCCCTGACTAATTACCCAGGGATGGGTATAGTTATATAAAATAAATACATAAACTATATCTGAAGCACCATAAAAGTAAGAGTCTTAAAATTTGGCTTGGATTACTTTCAAAGCAAAATCGAACAAACATTGTAAGGACGCTGACGAAATAGCGGGTACAGCTAGTAATAATAATAAAATCGTGAGATAAAGAAAAAGCTCACTCGCTGTCATAATAAAGGTGCCAAATCAAGAGAAGTTTAAAAGCCAGTAAAATGCGAGTCATACTCACACATGCAGAAAAGAACAATACTTTAACCTCTTCACGATTTTATATATAAAGGGGACCCTTATTTTTTAATTTTATGTTATTAATAATTGCTTTTAAAGATAATAAGCTTCTGCTTGCTTTGGCTTAAAAGATAATCAGAGCAGAGTCTCTGGAGACAATTGAACCTACTACAACTAGACTGGTAGAATATGAGATTCTGCATAATTTGATGTCAAATAAATAGCGATCGACATTGTATGACATATTTTATTTTAATTTGAAAAACGCAATATATAACTAACTAGCCGCACGGACCACGCACTCTATTAATATATAATTAAACTGAAAGTGTATAGTTTTATTTGCTCCTTTAAAAAAAGCAACTTGTTCATGGCTATACATCCCTTCACCTATACTTTTTTACCGTGGACTTAGTTTTAAAGCGAAAGGTACCACCATGCGGCAGTATAAGGGTGGATTTTATAACATTCCATTTCAAAAACACGTTGCATGTTGAAAATTGTCAGCTTTAGGTTAGTATGAGTTATAAATAAAAAAAAATGTACAGTTAAACCTCCCACAACGCGGTAGATAAGTTCCTAAAATTTTCCGCGTTGTACGAAATCGCGTTATAGGAGACTTTAACTTCATACAAAAATCAGAGTTTGGTTCCAAATTGAAAAGTTGGTTTTTATAAGGTGTATTCTTAATATATTTTTGTATTGTATTTTTGTATTGTATAACAACATAATTTGATAACGCTTCTTTTATTTAAATAAAAAAATAAAAATGGATTTTTAAATCTACTTAACATATTAAAATTTAATAATTAATAATAAACGACAACTTTTTTAAAAATCTTACCCCTCTTCATCACTTAGTATGATTTGAATATGACTCGGACGTTTTGTTAGTGATTGTGCTAATTCAAAATCCTAGCTTGATCAACTTTCAGATTCAGGTAACCTTTCGAAGATCACTTTTATTAATGTCCGTATGCTATAAGTTATTTTGAGGAGTTCGATTAAATGTTTCTGCTCTGTCCCTTAGATAATCGTCCTCTAAAATATTCTTTAACTGCTTACCCATATTTAAAACTTTCTCGATACTTTTTAGTGAAAAGGTTTTATTTTCTATATCCGTGCGCTGTGATTCTTACGACTTCTTCATTGTAAATGACATAAAAAAAGTAAGTTCCCAAAACGCCCCTTGAAACTTTAATAAAAATCGTAACGTACAATAATAAAAGCAAGAAAGGAAACATGATCACAATTTGTATCTCGGCTTTTGTTATTGTTCGCAGTGGTAAAAATAATAAATATTTGAAAACAATCGCGTTGTAAGAGTCGCGTTATAGGAAAATTTCCGCATTTTGCGAACCGCGTTGTAGCGAAATCGCGTTATAAAAGTACCGCGTTGTAGGAGGGTTACCTGTACTTCAAAAAGGCCCAGGAGTAGTCCCATGAATTTTACAAGGTTCTGTTTCAAGACAAGTCGTTGTGCTTTAACTTCGTTAAGTAATAAAAAAAAAGCAGTTTTGGATAATTTCTGTGTAATGCAAAGATGGATTCGATTTCTGCCAAAGGCTCTGGGAGATTTCACCAGAACGGTCTCAATGCCCTGTTACTCCTCGCGGTAAAGTAAAAAAAGAAACAATTAAGAAATCAGTAAATAAAGCTACATTTCGCGTGCAGTCTTTGTAATTTCTTCTGAAAAATATTCAAGTTAAAAAAAAAAATTTAAATTGTTGCTTAAACTTCTTAACTCAGCAACCTATTATTTATTTTAAAAAAATAAAACTAATCGCCATACAGCCTTATGTTTGTGTGTATTTTTAAATATGTATGTATGTATTTTTATTTCGGTCTTATACTTTTCTCTTAAGTAATTCAAAGAAGAAACTAAAGTTAAAAACTGTAAGATTTAAGTCAAAAAGCCAACAAGATGCTACTTTCTTTATAACAACTACAACTTCATATATTGGACTACAGTAAAGTAAACGTACGTACTTCAACTTCAACTACTGCTACTTTCTTTCGAGTTACGAATACGATAACTAAGACTTTTTGCTATTTGTCCTTAGAACTGCTAGAACATGCCAAATCCAAACAAGAAAATAAGCTAAAGTAAACACATACACAAACATCCCCATAAAATAAACAGTGACACAGTATCATACACATGCATCAACGTACACAAACCGTACGCGAACATGGGGCATAAAAAATACTAGTCAAGATTTTTTAAACTTTTTGAAGTACGCCATGTTTGGTTTGTCTTTTGAGCTTCCGCTTACAGAATGTGCACACACACATACGAAACTTTTTTCTGCTTTATCTGCTCTCAATTTTATAGAAAGAAAAAAACAATAAATACAGGGTGATTACCAGCACCATTGAGATTATTGCAACTAGTTTTAAAATATAAAAATTAAATGTGTTTAAAACAAGATATTCCAAAATTAGTTTTGATTCGCGATTAAATATAAAATTGCATTTTGAACACTTCAAATTGCTGCAATTGGCCAAAGTAGTAGAAGGAGGCGCGACATTAAGAATTTTTTATTTTTGAGCCGAATTTTTTTTTAAATTTTTTTTTTTGTTTATTACTTGCTGAAAAAGTTGATTTAAATTTTCTTATCGTATGGATATCGGTCTGGATCAAGATAGTTTCCTAATTTGTTGCTTATACAAGAAATTATGTGGGTATTATTGATATTGATTGATAATATTGAAATAAAAATGAGCGAAGGAACTATGCACAACTCGATCGCTTGAGTGATGCAAACCGGACATTGCACCGTCTGACTACCATTTGATGCGGCCTTAGTTTTTCACCGATAAACTACAAAAGTTCTAAACTGATGGAATTATGAAGCTGCCTGAAATATCCCAAAATAGGTATCATAGGAAATACTGATCAATATGTTCTTGATTAAAATTAATTTTCAATATAGAAAATTTTCAGTTATGAAATTTTACTTTAATGATACTCTTCTATTAATTTGAGTATTATAATCATATTTATAATAAAAAAGGGATAAAAAAATTAGGTCAAACAAAAAAAATGACAAAAATTCGAAAATTATCTATTAAAAGTTTACACGTTACTAATATTAAGTAGCGTAATCTTTGTTTTGTGTAACTGCTTCGTACCTTTTCGGCATTGAGTCCACTAAATCCAGGGAGCTCTTCTTTGATATTGAGTACAATGCACTTTGAATTTTTTCCCACAATTTCTCTTTATTTCGCGTTTTTATTGGTGTCCAATTTTTTCCTTTACTATGTTCAACAAGCTTTCTATCGGATTTAAATCCGGTAATTGCGCAAGTCATGTGATTACATTCAGATTGTTGTCCAAAACCCCTTTCTTACAAGCAACGATGTGTGTTTAAGGTCGTGGTCTTGCTGAAAACTCTATTTCACGGGATTTTACCAGTCGGCACAGGATGGCATTACTTCAGGAAGGATCTGGCAATATAGACTTTCATCCATGTTTTCTTTTATCTAATTTAATGGTCGTACTTCATACCATGAAAAGCATATCCAGACAATTATGTTGCCTCCACCACGTTTAAGCTTTTTGGTTATGTATCGGGACATAATTATTTTTTTTTTATAAATCTAACCCACGTTTTTCTATCATTGCCAACCAAATTGGCTTTGGATTCATACCATGAAAAGCATATCCAGACAATTATGTTGCCTCCACCACGTTTAAGCTTTTCGGTTATGTATCGGGACATAATTATTTTTTTTTATAAATCTAACCCACGTTTTTCTATCATTGCCAATCAAATTGGCTTTGGATTGGAATAGTTTGGGCCATCTCAATGTGCATTTTGGTTTGGAAATATTACTCGATTTTGTCTATGTTTTTAGTGAGCAATGTAGCTTTTCTGAAAGATCTACAGAAAAAAATCTTTTCCACCAAACGGCGGCTAAACAGTTCTGATAGAAATCTCAACACCTATCTCAGTTCGAATTCCTGTAGCACACTTGAAAGGGTCGCGGGTTGATAATAACTTAATGCAGTTATCGTCTTTAGCAGAAGTTTTCCGCTGTCTACCTATAAATAAATTATTTCTTTTCCTCGTTATGTGTTAAATACGAAAATCTGAGATCTTTTAATAATTTTAGCACTTTGCCGATGACTGTTACCTTTACTTTTTTTACGAAGGATCTCTCAACATCAGCATAATGCGTAACACGACTCTTATTACTGGTACGTATAGTACATTTATATAAAAAATAGTTTATAGTACTAACTTTCAAACCACTTTAAGCCACACTAAAACTGACTTTTAAAAATTTTTAATTTTTTTAATATAATTTATTGTTGACCCTATTTTTTGTCTTTATTAATGGTCGGCTTTCCTGGTTGACGACAGCTTCTCATATTATCTTTATTTGCAGAGTGTTGACAGATAATACTTTTTATAAGCTCTATAAACATACGATTATTTATAAAAAAATTTTCAATTTTATATGACAAAAATTTGTGACCCTATTTTTTGTCCGTAGCTGTATATTTGAAATTAATTTTAGAACAATTTTCATAGGTAAAAATTTGTTCTAAATACATTTCAACTATTGGTTAGCAAAATAAATTGTTCAAAAAACAAACTGTTAAATGTTAAAATTTTGTAGAAAAACATTTGTTTAATACCATACCTAGGTATGTAAGTACACACAGTGAACAAAAAAATTGAATTTAGATCTGATGGTGCAAATAAATTAAATTTGGATCTATTGGTAATCGCTTTGTGTCGCGTAAACAAGGTGACGCCTTAAGTAACAAAAATTGTGTGGAGATAAATTGGGTTGGAAATCCAGTTTTTATAGAAGGTATAATGAATAGAAGATTTGAAGATATTAAAAGATAATTTAGCGCAATCAGCTGTAAAATTAAATATAAGTGGTAAGTATTACCTCGTTCAGGACAACGACCATAAGCATTCTTCCCTAATAGTTTAAGAATGACGTCAAAAAAATAACGTCAAAAAAAGCTTCCCCATTTTCTCCAGAGTATTGGCCTTGATCCTATGGTATACCTATGGTTGTATAGGTATGTAGACTAAATTACGCGAGAACCAGTTTAGAATTAAAAAATGCGCTCCAGGATATATGGTACAATATATGTAGGTACCTCCGAATAGTACTGAAAATCTGGTTCATTCTAGGAAAAGAAGACTTAAAGTTGGGTTGGATTCTAAAGGTGGCCACACCAAGTACTAATTTTTGTTCTAGTGCCTATTTTATTGCACCCCTCTGAAGGAAAATTTTTTTTGGTATAAAAATTGGAGTATTTTGAGTTTTATTTATTTTCACTATTAAAATTAATTTCTTTAATTTAATCAACAAATGTTATAGAAAGCTGATACATTTGGCTATAAATTGCTTTTGGTCTGACCGTTAAATCTTAAAGATCTACAGAGATATTTTGAGCTGAAGAGTGTTTGCTGAATGTATGTATGTATTTTAAGAAAATTTTGACTTTGTTTCAAATTCGATAAAAGATATTGAATTCGCATAATTTTATTCCAATATTGCGTGTGATTCGATTCCTGTCAGCGTAAAGAGTAAATGAACTGCATAAATTTTTTTTATTTAAAAATTTTCAATGACCCTGTTTTCCTTTCAGTAATTTTAGAAAGACCTACTTGAAGACGTTTTCTTTATTTTTATTTCAGTTGCTTTTTTGAATGCTGCTCAAGCATACAGCCGCAAAAATATAAACAACAAACTAAGAAAGAAACAAAAACAGAAGAAGGAAATTTTTCAAGCAGGAAAAATGCAAAGAAGAATCAAAGAAAAACGATTTACAAATACAAAAAGAAAAAGAAAAACTAAAGCAAGGCCACCATTTTATTTTAGTTTTATATTTATTCTTTCACCAACTTTTTTGCTTTGTAAAAGTTTACATCCAAAAGAAACAAAAAACAACAACCACGTCCAGTAAAAAAAAATACAAAACACACATCCCCACATCAATATTGATTGATGACACAATCAAATGTCGTTTTTTAAAAGATGAACTTTTTTATTTTTTTCATTTTGGTTTTGCATTGGATGTAAAAAACACACTTTTTAAGTTCGATCTTGTTTTAAACGCTTGAATAAATGCAAATGAAAAAACCAAAGAAACCCGAACCAATGCCCATTAAAAATTCAGTGAAGCATAAACCCAACAAATAAACAAAATTCAAATTTTTACTAAAACTGGTTTTTACTTCTAATTCTTTTATATTTTTGTTATTGTTGTTGTTGTTATTGTTGTTTTTATTGCAATCTGATTTTTTGTTTGTGCCACATTATTGAGGCACATGCTCAAAAGAAAAATAAACACACAAAAACAACAATTCTGACTGACTACACCAACTACAAAACCAGCAACAACACTTTAGAAAAAAATGGTGTGTTTAATGGTGAATAACTGTGAAACAGGGGAAGTCATATAAAAGACAAAAACAAAACAACCAATCGAAATAAAGAAGAGGTGTGTCGTTTCATCTGAGAACATTTACTTGAAATCATGTTAAATATCATGTGCTTAAGTAATTTAACTCAATTATAGTGTGAACAAATTAAAAGTTGCTTTTAAACTTTCTAAATTTTGTATGAAAATCTATTTTTTACTATGGAGATCGTTAAAGATGCTTTAATTTTAAACTTCTCTCGTTATAGCTTCTCTTGCACGAAAGTTTATCTGATTTAAGTTTGTTCAAATTAGAACAGGTGCTCATTTCAAAGGGTCATTTAAAACTAAAAATGTCAAAATATGTAAGATACGTGAATTCTTATTTTGTTATGCATTTTTAGAATTTCAGCGATAGCTTTAGCTGCGAGTATTACAGAATTTTGCAAAAGGCCGCTGATGACGGACTTAGCTGTTTAGAAAATGCATTCCATTCTACCTACTAGGGTCTAAAATTAAATTTTCCCAATTTTTCTTTAATATGTATCATCTGAATTGTAATTTAAATTCTTCTTTCTTAGAGAGAATAAAAACAATTTCAGCCTATTTTTAAATTTCACCTGTATGCAAAAATGTTTTAGTTTACATGCAAAGTACGACGCCTAATTTTTCCATTTAAACTGTTTTTTGCTAGACTATACGTATTAACACGATAATAATTTCTCATTATATATAGGAGGTAACACGCCCACCATTCCAATTCAGTCTGTGTTCTCAACACTATGTATATTAATAAGGGTGTTACTGGTGCGAAATTCCAAGGCGCTACCTATTGCAGTTCTCTAGATACGGGATAATAACTTTGAACGGGAGGTACCGCACCCACTGTCCCATTTAATTCTGTATTTTGGTAGACTATGCGCATTAGCATAGGGGTTACTCGTGTAAAATTTCAAGGCGCTATCTATTGTGGTTCGCCAGGAACACGATAATAATTTCTCACTTTGTATGGGAGGTACAACTCCCACTATTCCAATCCAGCCTATATTTTTCTAAACTATGTATGTTAATATAGAGGTTAATGGTGCAAAGTTTCAAGGTGCATGCTATTACTGTTACCAAGCACGGGAGTTTCCACGCCTGATTCCAATATAGGATATCTTTTCCGCAAAAATATCTTATTTCCAAGAGAAAATGCAGAAAAAGCAGTAAAAGTACGCCGATTTTTTTTAACCAATTTAAAGGTAATGCATATTTTCTTTTTGAAAGCGGTATATTTTAAGCAATGTTGCACAACAGATGGCGCTGTTTTAAAATAACAAGTAAAACATTTCCTTAAATCGCTTTTCTTTTCTAAAAATAAAAACAATATTTTAACCAACAAGGTTTTAAATTTATAGATGTTAATAAATATTTTAAAACCAAATGATTCTTAAAAAGTGTCGTAGCGTCAGTGGACATTGAAGATCAAAAAATTTCTCAAAGATACCAACAATCTTAGTTTCGTGCTTTTTGCTACGTAAACGATCTCATTATTTCCATAATTGAATGGCATGATGGAACGGTGTTGGGAAGAATGAAACAATCTTTATAATGATGCCATATGCCAAAATGACAATGAATTACCGGGGGTAATTCATTTCAAGCCACTCTGTTGAAATTTACATAATTCCTACACTACCGATAAAGCCATTGTAAAATTTCATGCTTATCAACAGACCTTTGGTGAAATATGAAGAGTTAAATCGTAAATGATCTACTTTATCACAGCAATAAAATCGATCGAAGGTATATCGCCTCACTTTTGCTCCCGTCACTGAAGCATGGTGATCTAACAGGCACTTTGATTCGATACCACTATTATAAAACAAGAAATTCGAAAAAAGAAAAGTTTCTAAGGCCGGCTTTAGTGACCCGAAAGATTCGATTGTATTGTATTTTTTTCAAACTTAACCTGTCCCTGACATTAGAATGGCTGCACAAAATATCTCATTAGTAAAAACACATTTTTAAATGAAACATTTACTAAAAATTTGTGATCTAATACTTATTCCTAAAACATTGAGCAAAATTAGATCTCTTTGATTTGAGCACAAAATCCACCATTTCCTTCGTAGTAAAAATCTTTATCACTTTCTATGAGTTCCTATGAAAATGACTCAACTACTCAACAGGCTAAAAATTAAGTTCTAAATAACCAGAGTGATTTGGATAAAAGGGGAAATTTATTAATCAAGTGAAATTAAAATGAATTTTTGCGCAGAACCAAAAGAGAGAAAGAAATACAAACCCTTATTGTTATTACACCTGAGGGGTTGTATATTTAAGGGATTTTTTGAGAGCATGCACTCGTTGAGTGTTTCTATTGTTAACAATATTTTCACCAAAGGGAAATAAAAATAAATAAATGACAACAACAATTGTTTTATTGATGTTTTTGTTTCATTTCCGAGAGGGTTGAATTGTAGCTGAGGTTTTACATTGCACTTGGAATTCTGTTGGTTTGATGGACATACACACAAACATACACACAAACACTAATACAAACAAATTCTCGTAAGGGCCTAAAAAGTAAAAATGCTTTGATTTTTCTGATTGTCGATCATTTGCAAAACGACAGTACATGAAAACGGTTGGTTGACGCGGAATAAATAAACAAAAAATTCAATTTTACAAACATGTTAAACATAAATTTTACGAAAAAAAACTTTTAAACGTGTGTAAAGTTAAGTGAAAAAAGCTAAACTTGATTTGAGAATATTAAAAAAAAATTACATTCGAATAAATTGTTAAACATATAAATAAATAAGTGCCAAAAAGAAAGTATTATGAATTAAAAAAAAAAATAGTATTGAGTTAAAACAAGTCAATTAAAATTTTTTAAAAACCAAACAATATTAATATATTTTTGAAAATGTTGGAATTTTATCCCATGCCTACAAATTTAAACCATGGCGCTTCATTATATCCTCATCAACAAAATCGTGGTGGCGGCAGATTTTTGGATAATCCTGCCCCACAAAGTATAAACACCATTAACACTATGACCCATCATCAACAACAACAACATCAGCACCAGCAAACAAACTCCCAACAACAAATGATTGCCTCACCCAGCCAAGCAGCATGTCCTCCACAAAATCATAACAATTCCTTAAACACCTGCTCGATAGCTTCATTAACAGCACAAACTTCATGTCTACCTACAGCTTCAACTACAACTAATAATGTTAACCCAGAAACTTCTAACAACACCTCTGCCACCTCCAACGCCTCTAACTCAACCTCATTACATTTAACAATTAGTAACAGTCATAACAGCATTAAACAGCAGCATCAGCAGCAGCAGTTATCATCTAGTAATTGTTCTACTGCAACTCAACAAAATTCCACGTCTGGAATTACTTCCTCAGTCTCCAACACAACTCCCTCCTCCGCCTTATCGTCCACAGCTGCACCATTGTCAAATAACTGTACAAATTCTGCTGCACTGCTTTCATCTTGCTCAAAATTATCCTTAGAATGTAATGGACGCACAGGTATGTATTCCAAAAATAGTTTCATCTTTTTGTTTTGTCTTTTTTTTTGTTTTTGCTTTATTGTTTTTTCTGTTTTTAGTTTGTAAATGTTTCCCTTTCTACTTCTGTTAAGCTTTCATAGACTTTGAACAGACAGTTTAAAGTTGCCAAAAAGTTTCCTGTACATTATTTTGTTCTGCTCAAGTATCCTTTATTTTTTATTTCACCTTGAATTAAAATGGAAGGCTTAACGAGCCATCTTTCTGGTCTCCTCAAAAACAGTTTAAAACTGCATTTTTAAACTGTTTATCTTCACGTTGCGTGCACGTATTTGTAAGTTTGTGTTTTGTTGTTTGTGTCTTTAAACAATTTCGGTTTAAAACTTTAAGTGTTGGTATGTTTTACCTTAATTTATTTTCTTGGTTAAAATTTATTTTTGAAATACTTTTGCCAGGTGTTGGGAAAAAAAAGAAAAACCAAAAAAGGCTGTGGGTTAAATTTCATTTGCAACTTTCAATAAAGATGTTAAACATTTTATTAACCAAGAAAGTGGATTGAGAGAAATTTGTTTCACTTTTTGTAGAGAAATAGTTGAAGATTGTACGATTATATTTTAGTTTTTAATGAGCAGAGTAAGTTTTAGCCAGTCGTAGCGAGAAGAACAGTTAAAGTAAGATTTTTCAGTGATCATTCTGATTTATATGTTTATCGAGAATTTTTGAAGAAAATATTTTATAAAAAAATTATTTACGCAAACAAAAAAAAAAACAAGAATAGAAATAGAAATATGTGAAGCAGTAAGTTTGATCCTCAAAGCTTTGGGTTTTTGTGACCATTTTAAACCTTCGTTGTGCCAAATATGAAACTTACACCAAGACAATATCTGTATGACAGTATATTTAGAAATTTGAAGCAATGTTATACATTTGATTTACACTGTAACAAATTTTGTAACGAAAAATATTAGTAAGGTATTAGTAACATATTAACCTTTACGTTTTACGCCGATTTTCAATTTTATTTCTGTCCACTTCTCTACAATAAACGGTGTTAGGATAGGAGGTGTGAACTATTTTTTTAATTTTTACCCCATATTTATAAAAAATCAAATATATTTGAAATCTATTTTAGAACAAATTTTTCAAACAAAAGTTGTTTTAAAATACATTTCAAATAAGTTTTATTATTTTTAAATATGGGGGTTAGTTTTTTTTCTTCCTCAGTCTTTTATATTGACAGAAGTTGAACGAAAACCCTACCGATAAGTATAAATCAGTTTATTTTAATTAAAACCCTTTTCTGTATTCAAAACTATAAGTTAATTTATTTGCAAAATATTAAGAGTCGATATGCAATTTTTGTGGCGAAAAAGGGTGCATCTTATCTTTTGCGATTATTCAAAAATTTGTTACCAAAAATTATAAAGTATTTTTATTTTCGAAAAATTATTGTTATTTATATAAAAGGGTAAAAAATTAAATTCAAAATTAACGTTACCATAGGAATGAGACCATCTGAATTGAAACTATTTCTTAAATTAAATTTTAAGATTAAAAATAAAAAAACTTGTTTCATATGCTTCAATATGGTCTTAATTATAGTCTTTTAATTAATTTATGATTTACTTATAAAGCTTTTTTTATACAAAGAAGAATTTATATCGTTTTCATTGACACCAATACAAAAAGTTCCAAGTTAAACTAAAACAGCTATTACTGCCATGTGTAGAATTACTGTTAATGATTTAAAAATGAATGTAGTCATGAATATGCAAAGCAATGATCTTTGTCACCAATAACCTGAAGCCCAATGCTCTAAATCTGGGCGTAATAGGTGAAATAAATACACAAAAACATTTCCTTGAGACAATTTCTTTAAAATATTTAATATGCCGGGCTTCTTCGGTGTCTTCCGAATAGAAGAAATAAGATGCCACTTGTCGGGCGAGCATATAAACAGATGTTCCTCAATAAAAAAGATTTTTTTTTAAGTAAAAACTTTGTAATCACTCTTTTATTCAAAAATATCAATATACATACATATATAAATACTTTTCTTCCTATATCGACTAGCTGTGACCGCCACTTCGTCGGTGTCCTTATACTATTTTGTTCGATTTTGGTTTACTTTTATTGTGCTTCAAATATGGTGTTTACTTTATATAAAGGTTTCAATCCCTTTTAGAAGTGGTCCTGTTGCAGTTTTATTATTTGTATAGAATATATATATAGATGATGTTAAAACATATTGATGCAATATACATATATTGATATATGTTTTTACATGCCCATCCATCCGTAGTTATATGCTGTGTGTTGTGATCTGAAGAGAAAACAGAGGACTATTTGGGAAAAATAGAAAATAAAAAGTATTTTTATCAAAATCACGATTAAAGAATAACTGGTTGGACGTTTGAAATATAAATCTAAAAGTCAATTGATAAAAGCTTATTTTCTAATAACCTAGTGAGGCTAGTACGTATTACAAAGTGTAGATAATTTTTAATTTGCATATAAACACCTGTTATAATTATTTGCAATTTTTTTTTAACTAATTTAGAATTTGTTATAAAGGAAGCATATACCTCAGTTTAAAAAAAATATATTTTTTGCAAAAAGCCTTTAATAAAAGCAATAACTGTGTCACTCCAACTCTCCAACAGAATTTAAATATTACTTATGACTTTAAATATTGCAGGCACCATGAGCACTTAAAACATTGACTAACGCATTTATATTTTTGGCATAATGTTGTCGATACGAGGGTAGTTATTTGTATTTTATTGGGTAAATAATGACAATTAAACAAAAAAACAATCTTTAATATTTGTTGGCCATACATATGTATGAAGTTCATCACGAATCACACATATACGTATTGCCTTTTACCTGTCCACCTCAGTCTTTATAAGTCTTGGTAGCTGTATCATAAAACACATTTCTTGTTGAGAGGTTCTGTTGGTATGCAACAGCACAGAAACAGTACGTTACTACACTGGAGGATCCACACCATTAATAAATCATAGCACTTGCAGTGCTACTACAGTGTTAAATTCAATGTAATTCTTGAGCATTTGTTTGGACCAACCGAGAATATTTTTGTGATTTTGTTTAATTATAAGATGTCCCACAAGCTCAAATCTTGTTCATGTAATATTTTATTTATGCTGATAAAACTTTAGCCTAGTCTCAAAAATATTTGATAACGATCCCGCATTATCAGCTTTTGCTTTTGAGCGATATTCATAAAATGTATGCTATAGTGAGGAATGTTGGGATCACGTTTTGCAGTTCCAGATGATTTTCCTTTATTACCAAAAATTGAAGTAAGAATACCTCTGAACTTTTTCCGAAACTCTTGCTCTAAGTGGAAATATAAAAATTGCCATCTGGTAACCTTATAACTTTAAAACTATGATTGTAAGCTTCACACAAAGTGATAAATAAAAATATTTAGAAACATACTTAAATGAAATAGGAAGCAGCTGCCCTGTCAATTTGTGGAGTTTTTGAGGCAAATACCTCCTTTTTATGCGGAATTAAGATACGACAATTCGTATAATTATCGGATTCAGCTATAGGTAAAACTCTGTATGCTGCAAAAATAGTAACCATGACTTAAATTGTAGTCCCGGTAATGTTAGGTTAGCCTTCAGTTATTCTCTAAATACATCAATCACAATTAGCAGCATTACTCCCAAATATGTAATCGCTCTCAGGCTGCTCAGACTGCACAGTCTTTAAAGCTTTCGTCCATTCTTACTTTGTAATATCAACATCAGCTGGTACATAAGCGGTGTTAGATAGTTACCCTCGTAATCAAATAAAAATAATAACCCTTCTCTGGGCAAATATAAAACAGTTTAGATAACAAACGATTAGAAGTTTAAGTTATACAATCGAAGAAAAACTGATAAACTTCTGATAAGGCTGATAAACAAATAGTTAAAAATAAAAATAATAAAAACAATATATAACAAGGACTTCAAATCTATACTTCACATAAATAGTGAATAAAACAAAAAATCTGTAATGTGTTAATGACATAATATGAAGCAGCAGGGAGGGTCAAGTTGTAGTCTTTATGCGTTTCTGAAAAGTGTAATGGCTTATGAATGATTCACTTCGTAAATTTAAAATGTTTTAAATGCAGATGAAATATTAAATCAAGCTGAAGATCGTTTTTATTCTCTCTAAGAAAGAATAAATTAAATTACAAATTAGGTGACATTATTAAAGAAAAATTGGGAAAATTTAATTTTCAGACACCAGCAGAGCGGAATGCACATTTTCTAGACAGCTACGTCCGTCATCAGCACTCTTCGTATCTAATCTACTTTGGGTAGTGTTTAGTTGTAAGCATCATCTATTTAACCAACCTAACTCAGATAAAGGAATACGAGAAAACTATATTCAATCATCAATCGTCAGTTGGTGAGAACAAAGTCTAAATGTTTAAAATTTTTTCTGTTTTAATAGATTAAAAATGCCAACTTTTGTAATTCTAAAACTTAATATAACTTTATTGTTTTGGTGTTCCGGACGATTTCCCTTAAATGTTTCACAAGAATTGCTGAATACTCCATACAATGGCTCTTACAGCCTGCTAACTTGAGCCAGGATGCAGTTGGTAACCTTCATTACCCTGTTAAAAAGAATCAACTACGTAGTCCAATGGAGGGGATCAATATGTTATGCATTCATTCCTTTCTCTTCTCGAGGGAGCATAGGGCCATTACAAGGTGATTTCAATAATCTCGATCTTCGGCTCAATGTTTGACTTCGTTCTGCTTCAAACGCAATTTCGAAAGTTCTATTGTCACTTGCCGCTTTCACGTATGCGCTGGTCTCCCGACTCGTCTGTTTCCCTGTGGATTCCAATCTAGGCATTTCTTGGCAATATCATCGTATGGTTTACGGAGGATGTGACCGATCCAGTTCCATTTCCGCTTACTTATTTCCTTGTTGGTGGTTTGCCTTCATGGTCCATCTCATTTTTCAAAATGAATTTCTTTTTCAACGATTTATGTTTCCACGTGTTTTAACTAACGAAAATTAGTGCAACGAAGTAAAGACAAAGAGTAGGTTTGTGTTACAGTGATGTTATGCAAAACAGAAATATATCGTTCAACAGTAGGTCAATGATATATGATATGGACTATGTTTATTTTATATAAATGGATAATATTTTGGGGTACTCCTTGTTTTGGAAGGGTATTAATTTTTTTTTTTTTTTAATTCATATAAATAAAATAAAACAAAATGTGTTGCGTACAGTTTCGTTTTACCATCTCTGGTTTGAACAGAGTAGTAGTGAAACTAATCAGAATTAATATTTATTCTTATTCACGACGACTGACAGACAATAGGTTCATGACAAATAATGATTATTAAATATTAAAATATTTCGTTGTCCTGTCTCGTCAATCACACTTCTAACGACGCTGACAATCAGTAGTCAAATATTTGGTTAATTTGATAAAAATATGAAATAGTAGATGTCAGATAATAACAAATTTTGGCAAATACCATTACAAAAAGTTAGGTCGACAAGTTAACAATGATAACAAAAAAATTATCTTTTTGCGTTACTGTTACTTGTAATAATGAAAAAATAGTTTTTTTTTGGTAACAAGTACAATTCTGACAGAATTTTTAGCCGTTAACTTAAGAAGTTGGGTTAAATTTATTTTTATGATTTCCTAACTAATCAAATTTTAAGAATTACTAGTGTTTTTTATGAATTTTGCAAGTTTTAGCTTTTGTAAAACCCGTTTTTGAAGTATTTTAAATTTAAAAAATAAAGGGTGTCCCCTTAGCTAAAGCAATTTACACAGAAGGCGTATTACTATTTCCCCAATAATAAGTATAGCAAATTAAAGGATGGTCCTATAGGTCATGCAATTTTATGTATGGGCCATATACGTTATCTTTCTTACCATTATAATAAAACACCTCAAATACCCGCAAATTGTGTATCGGGAATCACAAGAAGAATAACAAATTTAAAAGGTTAAAGGGTTTTGACTCTTAAAATTTGCACAAAGATTGTATTTCTATCATGTAATATAAACTAAAAGCATAAATTAAATTTATATATTTTTATTTTCTAAAACAATATTTTAAATTTTA
Source organism: Phasia obesa (assembly GCA_949628195.1). Classification (NCBI taxonomy): domain Eukaryota; kingdom Metazoa; phylum Arthropoda; class Insecta; order Diptera; family Tachinidae; genus Phasia; species Phasia obesa. The sequence goes on from OX451217.1 coordinate 3,115,213, forward strand.
CATTTTATTTTACTCGCATTCTAAACGCTCATATGGCTATGCAACACAGTCAGTCAGACGGTAAGTCAGTCAAACTGGAAAAATTGAATTTATTTACATATTTCAACGTGTTTATAGATTTTTGAAATTCCTGGTAAAATTATTAAAATTTTAAAATGAAAATGTATTTTTAAAAGCACATTCATGTTCTTAAGTGCGAATTTAAAATATTAAAATAATATCTATTTAATTTTGGATAAATATCTATTAATATTTTATTTGCCAATTACTGTTAATAAACTAAATCAAGTGTTTTGACTTTTAAATTAAAATTTAATTATTTGTTTTTATTTAAATAACAAAAAAAAAAACACCAATTATAAAACATTCAAAGATATTTCCTTATAATCATAATAACTCCACACAAAATATTTGTTGCAATATAACAATATTCGCAGGGGAAAGATCGTTGGCGGATATCCTAAAGCATTAAAAAAATAAAGCACAGAAAAGCAAACACTAACAACACAAAAAATCAATAGATTCTTTTGTTTACTAACAAATGAAAAAAAGAGAAAAAGTATTCCTAAATACATTTCAAATAAACATTGTTTAAATGCTTGAATATACCAAGAGGTACATGTAGAGCAAAGCGAATCCATAACAGCTGATAGCAGTGGCGAAAAGGTTCTTCATATGTTGAAATCTAATGTAAAAATATACATTTTTTATATGGAGCCACATGCAAGGCAGAATTTTATAATATTTTAAATGTATGATAACTACACGTCTACACTACCGTCAACATTAATAAGGAATTTCATTTGCCAATTTTTAAACTTTATATCTTTTTGATCTTAGGAATTAAAAAGAGTTTAAAATTTTTAACAAATAAGGGTAGAAAAATAATTTTGTTTAAAGAAAAGCTATGAACATAAATAAAATTTTATTTTACCCTAGTTTTGTAAAAGAAACACATGAAGGTGCTAAGTAATTTAAACAAAAAAAGTTTTCAAGGACATGAGCACGGACACATGACTAACATTGAAGTATAAGGGCAAAGGCACATTGCCTCTTCCAAAATTGTTTTTACCCAAAATTTAAAAAAAAATTACTTATGACTAATTTAAATTAATTTTGTAAAATGTATTGAAAAATTTACAATAATTTTGAATTTTCCATTCCTAAAATAAACTGAAATTTTAATTTATAAATTGAAATTAGAATTTACATAAAATTTTTTTTAAGTGTAGGAGTGTGTGTTTTTCATATTTATTTATGCCTCGTTTGTCTGTTTGTTTTTATTTGTTGTATTAGTTCCTTAAAACAGAAGGCAAAGAAAAGTTGTAAAAATTTTAACAATTTAAATTTAGAAAAAAATGCAATAAAAATAACAAAAGAGAACAGCATATTTGTTTCTTTACGAATAAAAATTTGTTGGTACTTAAATCATTATTTTAAATAAAATACTATTCTTTTCAAATTGTGTAGTTTTTTAAGAAAATACTTACAATATCTAAAAATATTTTCTTTTCCCTCTTAATTTAATTCTTTCCTTACTTTTCTATAAGCAATATTGAACTAAATGAGTCTAAAGTAAAGAAGTAAAACCTAGTATATTTGAAGATTTTTACAGCCAGAAGAAAAAAATTATCGTTCTAGTAGGAATATTAACGCATAGTTTTAATTTATTTTCTCTTTCTCTATAATTGTTTTAAAATAAAATGTATAATTTGGCAACAAGTTCATAAATAATTAATAATCAACTAAAAAGATTAAATAACTCTTAATTATTGTGTAGCACATTTTTTCTAATCGGTAGAAAAACAACATGGGTACAGGAAATGCTCATCAATTTATTCGTATCTATCTACTTTGGATTAATATACATAATTAATACACTTTTTAAATAGAAAAATGTTCATTTGTTCCGTTGATATTTTCTTTAAAAAATTAAACTGCAAATTAGTTTAATTTTTTAAAGAAAATATCAACTCGAAAGAAAAATGTATATAGTTCGGTTGCTAGACACATTGGAATAAACTCGATGAACTTTCATTTCTTGATTCTTGCAAGATCAAGAATGATATATTTTTGTTTTTAATTGTTATTTGTTAACGATTTTAAAAAATCTGGAAATATAAAATTAAAAGTTTAAAAATAAATAATTTGCTGGGTTTGTAAAACACTAGACCAAACCAACAAGTACATTTTCTTACACATGGCATAAGTGTGTGTGTAATTATGTATAACTACAATACATAATTACACACACACACTTATAAAAATAAAATATATGCAAGTTCCTAACAGTAAAACTAAAAAGGCCTTCTCACTTCAGGCCTTCTATATACTGAAACAAATTTTGTAGGTAATTTTAACAAAAATTAGTTAAACCTTAACGACAAAAATAGTTAAATTAACTTAATTTTTTTTAGACTATTTTTAAGAGATTCTATAATCTCTTAATTTTTATTTGAATCGATACCCGATTTATTCATATTTCAATAAAGAAACTTGTAAAAATTTAAATAAAATTGTTAAATTAACAAAACTGAAGTTAAAACTGTAGTAACACATTCTAAGAAAAACAACCCATAAAATATAGAAAATAAATATTATACCACGACCAGTTCATCGCATGGAGTGCATATAGATCTCGGGGGATCAATAATCCTCTGCGACGGGCCATTTTTTTCTTTTTAGGTAGGTAGAGTTTTTCTGCTTTGATTTGTATTAAAGTCCTTTATAGAAAGCTTGTAACCAGGAGCAGTCAAAAGACACATTAGCGGCATTAACATGATACAATTGCAGGAAGGTTCTTAATTTTACAAAAAAAAAAAGTTAAAAAAAAAATTATAAAACATTATGAACATTCTACAAAATTTTTTTTAAATTTTTTGTAAAATTTTAGCAAAAAATGTTTACATAAAATTTTAAAACATTTTTAACGAAAAATTTATATATATATATATATATATATATATATATATATATATATATATATATATATATATATAACGAGTGATTTTTTAAGAGCTTGAGAACTTTTTTTAAAAAAAAAACGCATAAAATTTGCAAAATCTCATCGGTTCTTTATTTGAAACGTTAGATTGGTCCATGACATTTACTTTTTGAAGATAATTTCATTTAAATGTTGACCGCGGCTGCGTCTTAGGTGGTCCATTCGGAAAGTCCAATTTTGGGCAACTTTTTCGAGCATTTCGGCCGGCATAGCCCGAATTTCTTCGGAAATGTTGTCTTCCAAAGCTGGAATAGTTGCTGGCTTATTTCTGTAGATTTTAGACTTGACGTAGCCCCACAAAAAATAGTCTAAAGGCGTCAAATCGCATGATCTTGGTGGCCAACTTACCGGTCCATTTCTTGAGATGAATTGTTCTCCGAAGTTTTCCCTCAAAATGGCCATAGAATCGCGAGCTTGTTGAAACCACATGTCAACCAAGTTCAGTTGTTCCATTTTTGGCAACAAAAAGTTTGTTAGCATCGAACGATAGCGATCGCCATTCACCGTAACGTTGCGTCCAACAGCATCTTTGAAAAAATACGGTCCAATGATTCCACCAGCGTACAAACCACACCAAACAGTGCATTTTTCGGGATGCATGGGCAGTTCTTGAACGGCTTCTGGTTGCTCTTCACTCCAAATGCGGCAATTTTGCTTATTTACGTAGCCATTCAACCAGAAATGAGCCTCATCGCTGAACAAAATTTGTCACATTTGAACATTTCGAACCGAACACTGATTTTGGTAATAAAATTCAATGATTTGCAAGCGTTGCTCGTTAGTAAGTCTATTCATGATGAAATGTCAAAGCATACTGAGCATCTTTCTCTTTGGCACCATGAAAATCCTAACCTCAAAAAAATCACCCATTATATATATATATATATATATATATATATATATATATATATATATATATATATATATATATATATATATATATTCAAAAACAACTTTTCAAAATATTTTTTATAAAAATTTGCAAAATTTTTCACTTAAACCTTTTTTAATGAAATTTTTACAAAATAGTTTCAATAAAATTTTTATAAAAAATGTTCTATAAGATTTTTACAAAAATATTTAATCTATAATAATTTACAAAAAAAATGTTGAAAAAATGTTCCAAAAAATATTTAAGAATAGTTTTCCAAAAAATTTCCTATAAAAGTTTTCAAAAAATTGCCTATAAAAGTTTTCCAAAAAATTTCCTATAAAAGTTTTCCAAAAAATTTCCTACAAAAGTTTTCCAAAAAATATTCTATAAAAGTTTTCCAAAAAATTTCCTATAAAAGTTTTCCTAAAAAATTTCTATAAAAGTTTTCCAAAAAATTTCCTATAAAAGTTTTCCAAAAAATTTCCTGTAAAAGTTTTCCATAAAATTTCCTATAAAAGTTTTCCAAAAAATTTCCTATAAAAGTTTTACAAAAAATTTCCTATAAAAATTTTCCAAAAAATTTCCTATAAAAGTTTTACAAAAAATTTCCTATAAAAGTTTTCCAAAAAATTTCCTATAAAATTTTTATAAAAAATTTACGATATATGCATACCGTATACGAAATATTGGTGATTAGTGGAAGAAACAGCGAAATAAAATCACAGTGGTGAAGGGTATAGAAGATTCGGCACGGCCGAATGTAGCACTATTACTTGCTTATTTTATTAAATGCATGTAGAGTAGAAGAAATTTGGATAATTTTAACTTCAGTAAAATAATTTGATTTTAAATATTTTCAGTTTATAATTTTAATGGAAAATATTTACAATTTATAATTTTTACTTCAAAGTGTTTGTTAATTTCGGCGTGTTGTTGAAAATTAAAACTAAACGAATAACTTTTTCGGGTAAATCTTTAACTATAAAGTGATTAAGAATAATAATATAATTTTCTTTATTTGCAAATAATTTAATAAATCTATTGTTGTTTCATTAAAAGAAAATTAAAGAAGCAAAATAACGACATGTTTGAGTAAAATCGTCTGTCAAATGATCGTTATAAACAAAACTTCACATATTTTTGGTTTTGACAAAACACAAAATTATTTTCAAAATTTAATTAAAATAATTTATTATTAATTTTCTGTATTTTAAGGCAGATTTCGTTCCGTCTTCAGTCTCTTGTCCATTAAAAATATTTATAACTAGCTATGCCTACACACGTTGTGTGCGTTATATAAAGGTACCCATCTCTGGATAAAATTTTCAAATTTATATAAAATTCTAAAAAATATTGTAAAGTTCTGTAAAAGGTGTTTAAAATATCCAGCTTTCAAAAATGATATCGGTCAAATTGTGTACTTTCACTGCTTTTTCTCCACTTTCTCTTAGAAATAAGATATTTTTGCAGATTATCCTATATTTGAATCAGAGTAATAAGGAACCGCCTCAGAAAATTTTGTTAAAATCCAGTAGTTTTACGTGATGCGAACGCAGACAGACAGGAAAAAAGTTACTGTTTTATTATATGTATAGATGTCTTCTTCACTTAAGCTTATTTTGTTGAAGATCGCTATTCTCAATTCTTTAAGTATGGGACAGGTACCATTGAAGTGTTGTATTGCATATTGCATGGAGTACTATTAGCGATTAGGATCAGAATTATTTTGAAGGGAAATTTGAAAAGAGAATTAAACCAAAACCAAATGGCCGCAATGGGAATTAAAAGCCTTATTCTTTTTATTCCTCTTATAAGATGAATAAAGCTAATAAGACTCTAATGTTATGATCAAGATCTTAGAAAGATAATAATTGAATTAAAAAAATTAACTAATAATTTTAGTTAATTTAACTTTTTTTTTACACCCTATTAAATAACGAAAAGAAAATAGCCAAGGCCTGCGTCGCAATGACAACTTGTTTGAAAAATATAAGAATATGTAATTAGACCTTGTGCCTACTATAGATGCAGTAAAAAGGTCTTCTCGAAGGCCTTCATACTCCTCCTCTTCACCGCAGAGTTAGCATTTAAATATGTTTGTGCCATCGGCAACAGTGGGAGGGAAAGTGAATGTTGTACTAGTAAATTTTAGTTGGCACTGGTGGTAATACGTACTAGGTATAAGGAGCATGAATAATGGTTAAGCTTCCATATGCAAACAAAATACTTTTTTTAGTATAAGAGGGGGCTTAACTGTAAAATACCAGCTCAAAAGTCTTTGCCATTTTGATTTATGCATAATGTGTAGTACGTTTAGAAGAATACAAACTAACACACACGTACACTTCAAGTACTTGGTTGGTTTGTGCAATAAATTTCTAGAGAAAGAAAAAAAAACACGCATTTTTTTTTTATTGTAGTGGAATTCTATCAACACAACAACAACAAAAACAACTTAAAGAGAACAAAAATCAACAACAAAACCAAAAACGATTTATTGATATGCTAAGTAAATCATATTTGAATTGTGGCAACAAAATCACAAATCACAAATAAAAAAACGATCACAACCACACAATAGTAAACAAATATAAAATAAATTTATGGTTTTATTTAATAAAACGAAAAAAAAATATTGAAAATATATTCGTACAAAGGAAACTTTGTTTGCATGTTGAGATTAGATTTTATACCAAAAAAATCTTTTGTTACTGTTGTTTTATTTTTTAACCATAATTTTTTATGGTTTTAAAGGATTAAAAAACTTGAGTTTAAGTTTTCAGCGGTTTTACTGTTTTATATCTATTAATTCATTTTTTTAAATTGTCTATATTTTAGGGGTCGATCAAATAAAATGCGAAAAAAACTATGAAGTTTGTGAGGGCTGTGGCCAAAAAATCCACGATCGTTACCTTATGAATGTGGGCGAAACGGTTTGGCATGAAAATTGTTTGGCCTGTTGTTACTGTGGCATGCAACTGCATCAGACTTGTTATATGCGCAACGGGAAGCTTTATTGCAAGATGGATTATGAAAGGTGAGTAAAAAAGACAAAGGCGCTTTTCGTGTACTATTTAGCAAAGTAGATAAATCAACTTCATATTAGTCCCTAATGGTATAAACACAACTGGGACGAACGACGAACTTCGCACAGTACGACGAATGCCTCAACAAAAATTTTTTCCATAAATTCGTCGAGTATAACACAATGAGGACGAACAAATTTTAAAGAATTGTTAATACTTTACCAAATCTCTGTTTTTTTCTGGATATTTTTATATTCTATGGTACCAGACTAAATAAACATAATTGTTATTTATGCATTTTGATAAAATTACATTAAATTGTATAAATAAATTAATTTATAAATATATTTTTGTTTACATTCAGCTGCTGATAGAGTGGCAATATTTTAACAGAAAAAAAGAAGAAATTAAAAGAGAAGAAATAATAACTAAAAATTAATTAAAAGCTAAATTATACAATAAAAAATTTTTATACAAATTTTTATTATAAAAATAAAGAAGAAGACAATTCTTTTAAAAAACTAACTTTATTGACTAAAATACTTAAAAAATTAAAAAAAAGAAGTTAGTCGGTATAACAAATGAAAATAAATCTATCCCAGAGTTCGTTACGTGATGAATTTCGCCGACGCTTTTATTGTTTTTTTTTTTTTGACGAATATTCGGAACAAAAAATTCGTCGTTCGTTTCATTTGTGTTTATAGCATAAATTAGATATTTTAGATTTTTCTTCTAACGTTGAAAACTATCGTCTATAAAAAAGCTAATAAAATTTTTTACAAAAGAATGGCAACTTAGAAAGGTTTTTTACCCCTGTCTACATTAGACATAAAATTATTAACATTCACACTAACATCATGGTAGTGTTAAGTGTAGACTGCCCACGTCTTAAGATGGTTGTTAAAACATAAGTTATAAAAGCACTTTATATGACGTAGTTGTTTTATTTTCAATTGACAGTTTTGTTTTCAATCAGCGCCATCTTTTGCTCAACCGTACTACTACTACTACATGTCTTACTATAAGAATTCAAACAACATTGATCGAAAGCAGAAAATTATGTTCAATTAGATCACTGAAAAAACTATCTCTGTTTATGTCTCCTGTTCAAATTCATGACTAGTGGAGATGGAGTGTTACATTTAAGAACGAAACACATTCATCAAATGACTTTCACAGCTGCCTCTACAGCACACTATATACATTCTAGAATTTCAACTTAAATTTCGTGTTTCAGAGCCTTAATCGTCTCTGTAAATTTGACTTTAATGCCCATAAAAACGTTCCAACAGGCTCCAATTACAGATCATTTGGCATTAGAATTTCAACGGATTATTAGATTTTAAGCTTTAGCCTATTAAGCGAACCGAAAAAGCACCGTATAGTCATAAGACTTTAGATCTTAAAATGAGTAAACCTTTTACGCTTTTCATACCGAGTTCTTTATGCGAAATTTTTTCAGAGAAGTGCGAGAAGTATCCAGTTTGTAAAAACGATGACAAGTTAACGTTTATGAATTTAAGCTGACATTAGCGGGCAATAGCGTTTTTAACAGCTCCCTTCACGTATTGATTCACAAACTAACTTGAAGACCCTTCTTTTACTCTGAATTTTCAACATAAATTAATAATTGCCATTTATCTGTAAATTTTTTAATATAATTTAATCTTTCTAAATCGAAATAACCGGCAGCTCAAATTCCAAACGTTAGATAGCTCATCTGTTAATAATCACAAATTTTTATAAAAAAAAGATTTTTTAATTAAAAGATAAATAATCTAAAATTTAATAATTTAAAAAATATCTATTTATGTCTTTAAAGATTATTCTCCTTTAAATGTGTGTCTTGCTGCCATTCCATACTGCCTCAAGATCTGGTAATGCGTCCCCTGCCTAATCTAATATTTCATTTGTCCTGCTTTGTTTGCGTGGCCTGCCGATTTCCCCTGCAAAAAGGAGAACAATTTCTTCTACGCGATGGCCAAATAATATGCTTTCGACATGATTTAGAAAAGGAAATGTTTTTAGCTGCGGCAGCGGCACAACACTGTGGTTATTTGGGTTTAGACGAGGATGATCTAATGAGACCCAGGGATGGTCGCAGAGGGCCAAAAAGACCAAGAACTATATTAACCTCACAACAGCGCAAACAGTTCAAGGCCTCATTTGAACAATCGCCCAAACCGTGTCGTAAGGTAAGAGAAGCTTTGGCCAAGGATACTGGGCTTTCAGTCCGAGTAGTGCAAGTTTGGTTTCAAAATCAAAGAGCCAAAATGAAAAAAATTCAGCGTAAAGCTAAAAATCGTAGCAGTGGCGGTGGTGGTGGTGGAGACGATAAAGATAAGGACAAATTGGAAAAGGATGGTATAAAACAGGAGGGCGGTTCAGCATCGAGTAGTGAAAATGGTTACTTGGGTATGGACAATTCATATGCTACACAGCCTTTAAATCCCAACCTACCCTTTTCTCCAGATGGTGAGTTATATACAGGTTTTCCTTTATTCTATAAATATTTATTTTCTTCTATTTCTATTTCTATCAGACTATCCTGCCAATTCAAATGATAGTTTCTGCAGTTCAGATCTTTCATTAGATGGAAGCAATTTCGATCAATTAGATGATGATGCCGACTCAATATCTCTTAATAATTTAGAATTGCAATCATCTTCGTCATCGGGTCACCACCACAACTCGAATCCCCAAGACATTTTAGCAAATTTAAACAACAGCCTTATAAATCCCATTGACAAATTGTATCTCATGCAAAATTCTTATTTTCAAGGTGAATCTTAAAATATGTGCAGGTGTTCCATAGAAAATAAAGAAGAAACTAACCGAAGATAACCAAATATATTTCACGAATTTATTAGCGAGTAATCCAAAAAAAGAAAACAGAAAAAACCAAATTTCAATTAACATTAACATTTTTCTAAATATGAAACAGAGGCAATTCTAGCAAGTAGTTTTTTAAAGAAACCCTTAATTTATAAAAACCAAAAACCCAAACCAAAGTATGCTGTACGAATACCTATAATTATAGTTTGTATTTATCATGAGAAAACAAAAATTAAGTATTTTTAAAATCGTATGAAATTCCACAATTGTGATTGAATAAAAGTATAAATTGTAAATTTTTATATCCAATAATTTCAAATTGTATTATACATTTTTATTTTTTGTTTATATGTATATTTTATCCCTGTTTTTTGTTTTATATCTCCTGTATAAATAGTATTTGTAAAAATTAATTTTTATTTATTTATTCATTGTAAGAAAATTGTTATGAGATTTAAAAATTATATATAAATAAAATTATATATAAAATATATTGATAAAAAAGAAAAGTAAAGAATAAATATGTTAGTCATTTCGATAAACGCGATGTATTAGTTTTTGCATCATTGGCAATGACAAGCACTTTAACTACCATTTAATGCTACTGATATTTTTTAATTGCAATTGTTTTTGCTATTTGCGTTAGTGTATTTAATATTCTACCGTACAAAACACTTAGGTACATTATATTAGGTAAATTTTCGAACACTGATTTGTGCTGTTTGACCTAAGAAAAGAACTTTAAAATTATTGTTCTACTTACATTTTCCGTTTCAAATGGTTGAGGAAAATGATATTAAATTTTTTTTCCCTTTTTTAAGTTTATAAAACCTAATTTTTTCCCTGGGATGTTCGTTTAGAATAGAAGGTAAGGGAAAAGAGAAAAATATACCTGGGTGATTTTATTTAGAATAAGGAGACAGGGAGTAGGGAAAAAAAACTCCCAGGAAAGTGGTATTCATAATTGGGCTGATAATGGTAATGGAAAAATATTATTAGCGTTGGCATTAATGCCAATGAAATAGACAATTAATTAGCCAATACAATGCATTGCTCCACAGAAGAAATATGTAATTAAAATTAATGTTCACCGTGTTATCTGTTTTTAAAAAAAGTTAACCTTTGTTAAGACTAAGCAAATATTTGACGAATTAAAAAGTTTCCAATTCAATGCAATCATAATATATTTTTTATATTTGATAATCTTAGCATATAAATATTATTACATCGAAGTATATTTTGTGCCCCAATTGTGGAATATGGCCAACCATATCAACTGAGAGTAACCGGAGCGCCATTTTTGTAGCAGGCAGCAGTGGTAAAACTGGTTTTAAAACACAAAAACATTTGTGTAGCCAAATTGTTGGCGGTGCTGCATGCATGCTAGCGTTTCGCTCCGGGGGGGGGATCTTGCTAACCTGTTGGCCAACCTGTTCGCACAAAAAAAAAAAAAAATCATGCCAGGCTTGACAAAAATTACGAGAAAAATCTAAAAATACTGGAGCCCGAAAGTGAACTAACATCAAAACAAAGAAATAAAAACTACTCCAACCATATTTTGCAGCACTTCATTATGTTCAAAACTAAAACTAACTTCACACTAATACTGCACGAAAACAATTCCAAAAGACGGGTGGTATTTTCTGGACAAGCCCTCCCAACATAGTCGCGCTTGTTTCCACAAACATGTCTTCCAAATTCTACCTGACCTCTTCCCCACTTACCTCTCCATCATCGGCATTTATGTGACGGAGCGGTTGACCTGGCGAGGTTTCCGTCTAGCTCGACATGGTTTTTCTCGGGTGGTCCCAACCCTCCCGTCAGTCGCGTATCCGAACACAAAATAAAAGTAAACAAAAACAAACTGACTAACACTAACATCACCACATTAAACAATTTTATATCAGAGATAGATGTTCTCTCTTCTTGTGCCATCCCAACCTTGTCGATATGGATTCCACGGACTTTCATTATTAGCGATCATTATGCTAGTCTGTAAGGATTTATTGTATTCATAGACCTAAATAAATAAATAAATATTGTATATTATTTTTGTTCCTTATAGAAATTACAGTATATAATAATATTATATAAATGGTTTGTAAGATAGAATAAACATTTGCCAAAAGCTATATTTATTAATTAATGTCATGACTCAACCGCTAAACGAAAGTGTTTCGCGTTGTTATAGCATCTCCGATTACCGCCACACTGGCAACTTTGGTAAATATTTGCACAACTGGAATTCACGGGTATGGGTATATTGAAATATATTAAAGAAAACGATCAGAAAACGATCTGAAAAGAAAATAATATTATTATTGTCGAAGTGTGACAACGACATCCGTAATATGGATGATTTCTTATATTTTTTACAGCATCACTGGTAAAAAATATGTTGAGTTTGAAGGCATAACACCGGTTATAGCTAGTGTAAATATAACGAAATAAATTTATTTAAAAAAAATATGTATGTGACAGCTCAAAGTCATTCCTGATAATTGTTGACATAAATGCTTTGATCCATCTGATAATTGGAAGCATCGTAATTCAGTGTCCAACCTGTACCATCAAAATTGGGCGATTTCTTGGAAACTATTACTATATGGTTACTGGTTGATGTGATGGCTTCTGGTAAATCGTTGCCACATAAAGTCTTCAATAGCTTTTCAGTATCATTGGGTAATATTTCAATTATTTTAACATTATCCAAATGACAATTTATTATCGATCCCATGTTAAATTCTGCATTAAATAGAACAAATATTTATTTATTATTGTAACATTTTGAAAATTGAGAAATATTTATGTTCAGATTGTTCGATGGCTAAACAGAAAGAGAAAGTGTTACAAACAGAGCTGCGTGGTGCTAACCCTCTAATAGTTTTGACAGACGCAGTGAAGTCTCAGTTAAAATAAGGTTGTTTCTAAATAAGTAATAATTTGAACTTACCATAAAATTGAATATTTTTAACGCTTGTGGTGGGTACTTTAATATCCCAACGACATTCCGAAAAATTTCTGTTGTTTGCATAAGGAGGACTGGAGAATTGTGCTTTATTAACTGTAAAAGTGCCACCACAACCAGGTGTTAAATTACGATAACTTGCTGAATAATCAAAGGCAATACTGGTATAATCCGATGCTTCAACGCGTACGGCATTTGTTGTGGTAAATAAGTTGACATTCAAGTAAGCACTTTGACAGCGATTCAGCAGAGTTTTATTTGTTATCAGATCAGTTATCTAAAAATAAAAAACAGCATAAAAGTTAGAAAATATAATGGGAAAAAAATATAAAATTTCCATTAATACTTAATGCAATAAATAAAATAATTTTTACCTTAAAGTGCAATTTTGTGCAATCAAAGTTTTTAAAATACATCGAACTTATGTAAAAGTTCAGTGTGTAGTTCTCTGGCACCACAATAGTATCGTTACAAAGTATATTCTCCTTTCCATATCCACGGTATGTAATGGTTTTACTTAAGTAGTTGTAGGTTCGATTGCAAACTAATAATTGGAAACAAAAGAATGTTTTGTAAATCAAGTGATACAATAAAGAAGTATTTTAGCCCATCATACCATCAGATCTTTGAACAACAAATTCGAAACCTTTGCCCTCCTCTAATTCATCACTGTGGAAAGTTATGGCAACATCATTCTGAGCACCAGTTAATGCGTTGATAGTAAAATTTTCAGATTTCCCACACAGCTGATTAGCAAACTGCCCATTTAAGCAAATTAAAAATAAATCGAAAAATAAAACAATAATTAAAGGCGTTTCACTTACATATATGTCCTTAATGCTTATATAGTCCAAGCATTTGCCTGTTGTTTGTGATTTATTTTGCAAGTCAACATAATTGAAATGAAATTCCAAATCTTGCATTGAAACTAGTCGCCAAGTGCAATGAATATTAGGTGCATACTTAGTTAGTCCATTAAGTGGAAAAGTGAATTTGTATTTCTGCAAAAGTAAATGTAATATTAATACCAGCTAGACAACTATGAATCATCGTTCAGCTGACCTCATTATCTCCCAATTTATACTCGGTTAGACCACATTCCGTCTTCTCCATTCTAAGGTTTATTTCAAAACTATACTGACCCGGCTGGTTGGCATTTAATCTCAAAGAGACGAACTCAAAGGAACTAACAAATGTCCTGTTAATGCTAGAAGAAGAACAAAATTTACCAAACGTCATTTCGTACGTTGTGGGGTTGTCAAATATTTCCAAGAAGTTGCAATTGCCTTCGCAAGCTGTGCCTGAGTTTTGACACGGTGAATTGGGGGTATTAATTTGTAGCTTTTTAATCTCTACTCGTATGCGATAAGACTTAGGAGCGGTTATGCGATAATGGCACACGTACTCCTCACTAGCATTAAATTTTATATTACGAGCCAACGTTACAGGGGAATTGCCTTCAGTGAGTGAAATGCGTTCATTGCAATTTGCTATAAACACTATGCTGGCCTCGAAACCCTTGCTGAATCCCGTTGTATCCGAAATGGCATTAATAACTGCTTGATTACTATCCACGACAATAGGGATGGTGGAGGTGTAATTTCCGCTTAACTTAGCAACTAGTTTTTCACTTTTCATTATAAGCCCACTGTAAATGTTAAGTTGATCATAAAACTCCTCGGTGGAAAAATATTTAAATCTCACTGCTACCAAGTAATCGGGGGGTGCGGTTATGTACCAGATACAGTTCATGTTCTCGGCATAAGTATTTTCGGTTTCATGTTTTAAGGGTCGTATGATAGTGGGCGCAGTCAAATTGCCACCACATGAATCGTAAGCGTATTCCATAGTGATTTTTTGTCCTCCATAGGCGTCATAATTAAACCTTAGGTAATGGTAAGCTCTCTCTTCGAAGTCAAGCTCACAGTGAGAAACAGCCGGCAGGTCTTTTCCTTCCTCATTACGTTTGCTGACTATTAATGTACCCATTCTACATGATCCTCGAGAGTATATTAGTGAACTGGTGTCGAATTTGACTCTGACTATTATCAGTTTATCGGGTTCATTGCCTTGGAATATGTATTCACAATTCATTTTACGCCAACCCATGACATTGTTCGGCACACCTTCAATGATTTGCGGCTGCGTGGAGGTAACATTCACTACCAGCCTGCAATGTGTTTGTACAATGAACTCAAATCCCTCTGTGGTTACAGCTTCATCCGTACGAAATATTATTTGTAGACGATTTGAACTTGAATTATATAAAGCTGGTACCTCTCGACCGCAAAAGCGTGCTTCGGGTATCCAAAGACCGCCATTGTCTCGTTGAATTTCCAGATAGTCTTTGGTACAGTTAGAGGAATTTTCAATAAAAAATCTTCCAAGAAATTGCACCTGAAGATAGAGACCAATTTTGGTATAGAATATCCAAGAGCACTCTTGATTGTTTTTGTAGGAAGTCTGGTCAATCTTGATGGAAGATGAGACTAAGTTAACCATAGTTTCACTTGAGCACGTTAAGCTCTTCTTGATACTCAAAGCAAATGCTGACTTTTCTAAATCGTAATGAATCGCATTGTAAATAATGAAAGTATGACGTTTTGTTAGCAAATGTTCGAAATTATCGTTGCTTCTGTCTCGGCAAATCCTTAAGGCTGAGGTGCGATTCATCCATTGGCCCTCCACTATTTCAACATATTCATTTTCACAAGAATCCGTAAATGAGAAATTACCAGTCAATTTAAACTCCTTACTCTTGTCGGCGGTATAAGCTAAATATGGTTTAACTAACGACCAAACACACATTATTTGGCCCCCCATTTCAATTGAATTGACTTGAGGGTATTTAATATTTGCCCCAGTCTCTACATTAACTTGTCCACCACAAGAATACTTTCTGTATGACATTTTTAATCTCTGTATTCGGTTGAGACCATTTTGAGTGATGGCAATGGAACCACTGGGATGGGATTGCGCATGTATGAAATTAGTTAGATTCTTGCGATAAAATGTATTCATAAACTTGTCCCTAAATATCAATGGATATTGCCACGTTCCCATTGTTTCATAGCCCGAGAAATGGAATATGGAAATGTTGAAGACTATTGTCTCGCCTTCATTAAGTTTGATTTTTATGCCGCAATAAAAATTTCCCATCAAGACCGGCTCCAATCCAGGTATGTCTATTGAACCCGATCTATTGTCCAAATCAATGTCATCAGGACAGGGAGATTCATTGTCAGAGGTATAACGAGCTTTTAGAGGTCGCAAAATCAAATCGGATCTGGGCATGACGATTCTCAAATACATTAGATTATCAGATGATTGAATTATAGATTGAGGATTGAACGTACTGGGTGTGAATGAGGTAATTTCTGATGTCCAATCGAAGTTATTGTAAACGTTAAAATTAAGAGGCCTAAAAAACCAAATTAATAAAACTTTAAGAAATTTCTATCATTCAAAAGCACTTCTACTTACGATGTGAAATTGTACTGTTTCAAATCTTCCATATTCAAAAATTCCAAACGAACTCTTTGCTTTTTGGGTACAGTTATCTTCCACGTGCATGTATTTTGATAGAGTGGCTTAACTGGCAGATTCATTGTTAGCTGACCTGATAAGCCTGTAATAATGTTCACACAGTATGAACCATCCGAATAATACTTGAGTGAAAATCCTCTATAAGCGAATGTTCTAAAGAAGGTGTGAAAACGTATTATAGCTTTACTGGAAGCGATCTGGAATTCAGTATTTTTTGTTGTATTGCCATACAAAAGAATGGATGAAATGTTTGCGTCAGCACTACTAATGGTAATAATTTCCAAATAATCAGACGAATCTAGTTTATTTTCATTATATGGAAGGTTTATGTCAATGAAATTAAGGCGAATTATATTTTTTTCTTTTAAGTTAATGACGAAATCACACTGCATGGAAGATGGGTATGATGCCGGGTAGCCAGGAGACTTAATTGTTCCGTAATTTTCGGTATATGTACCACCACACCGACTAATGGAAATTAAAGCCTTGAACCCATTTCGAGGTTCAGCAATGTCTGTTAAATAATGCATGAATAATATGTTTTGTGTGGTCTTTAGCATGGGAGGTTTACGACAGTAACGTCCTAACTTCCGCGACAATGAAGTGGAGCCATCAAATAGTTCTAAATATTCCTGTGAGCAATATCTTGAATTCATGTCAAATCGATCTAGAAACTCAATTTGTATTATTTCTCCTTGAGGAGCCACAATTCGCCATTCGCATTCTGTATGCGGCTGGGGTACATTAGGGTACTTCGGTGAAGTAACAATGATGTCTGATGCTTCTGGTATTAAACGTATTTCTTCGCTACATTCTGAGTATTCTCGATAGGTTAGATTCCAAAACATCATGTTTATTAATTTGGGACTAACATTATTCAGGTTGAGATTATATTTGATCGTCAAATGATTGCTGGTGGAATTCACTTGGATCGAGGTGACATTTTGTGGAAAGCATAATTTGCCTGGCATTATAAGGGGTGCATGATCGTCTACGCCATCATAAAGCAATGCATGAGTGCTGCACTCTTCATCAAAATCTTCCTTGACAAGTGGTATTTTTGGATAGTCAACTTGCACACGAATACGTTTGCCAGGCTTTACGTTAACATGCCAAATGCATTGGCTGTTTGGTCCGTCGTTAAAGTCATTAAACTTGCTGCCATCTATAAAACCAACTGAATCGGTCATATTCGAACCGCATTTAGCTACAACTTTGGCCAAAAAACCGGTACGATTAACCGACCAATCTGTCACAAAATCCAATTTAATATGTGGTGTTCCATGTACCCATAAAAATGGAGTTTCTTTCAACCATTTGCGTACATTTGAACCGTTACACAGCTGTTCTTGTGTGTGCCAAGACAACAAATCTGCAGAGGTAGATATTTTCAAATAATCGCTTGTACAGTCAGCTGTAGTCTCCAGGTCAACATCTAACAAGGCAACTGCGACATGTTCGATAGCATTGGCTGGTTTAAAAATCCAATCACATCTAAGACTATTCTCATAGCCTTTGGGATACCCAGGCGAAGACACTCGGATGGCATTAAAACGATGAACTTTTATAAGTTCTTCGGAATGGCATTTGGCGAGTGATGCATTTGCATCCAGAGGTTTGTTTGTAGTTGCATTCCACAGTAAAATGAATTTTTCGAAAATCTCATTACTTGTTTCCAGGTACACCACATTCGAACTAGATGAAAAAAGCCAAGGAGAAGGAAGTATGTCTACTGAAAGTGCTGTTCCATCAAATCCATCGAAAAGCTGTTAAAAGTTAAACATTATATTCGTAGCTTTTTACACTTTTAAACTTAAAACTCACTTTTAATCCACTATTGTACTCTTCAAATTGTAATTGGATAAATTGACCTCGTGGAACTACAATACGCCAAGCATATGGTTCCTCATCATTTCGCACCATGTTCAGGGGAGGACTCGCAATGTACCCTTTAGTTTTGTTTACTAACTCATTCAAATGGGCTAAAATTAATTTTAAATCATATTTACCATGACGTCTACACATGTATCATTTGTCAATCATACCATAATTCCAAGAAAGTTTAAAACCCTTTGCGGTATTACCTTCAGCACTGTGAAACCTTAACCAAAACCTTTCGTAGGACACCAAAGGTTCTTCAGGCATTTTCGAACCACAATATATACCCACTACTTTACCCTCCGACCAATCTCTTATTTCCAAATAATCCTCATTACAGTGTTCTGACTTAACAATGTCCAATTGATCAAATTGCAATTCTAGAAAACTTCCCTTAGATCCTTGCAGCGTCCAGGTACAGTCAATATTTGGTGGGTAAGTTGATGGGTATAAGGGTGAGGCCAATGAACCCCGGGCTGATTCAATAAAGCCACCACATGAATGCTGTGTGGTAGAGTACTTGGCTCGAAAATTAATATTATTCGCGAAGATGTGTAACTTTGAGGCCTCGAAGAATAGATCGGTTTGATGATGCTCACACAAGTAGATGGTATAGTTTTCAGATTTCAAGTTACCATCGAAATGATTTTGTTTAAACTGTAAGAATAAACTGCAATTAGTTAACTTAATTTTCGGACACATTCGAAGACAGACTTACTCCTAAGCCATTTTTACACTCTTTCAAGCCCTCGTTATTCTTTCGACAGTAACAATCCATTTGCAAAATATTTAAGCTGATTAAAGTGCCTTAAAAAATAAATGATAGGAATAAGTAGTTAAAAACATATTTTAAAATTTGGATTATTCACCTTGTTCAACATCAAATTCCCATATGCATTCTTCTGTTGCCAAAGACTTGATGTAACCCGAAGTCTTAGTTATAAGTCCTCCACATTGTTTCCGATATGCTATGGAAAATATACCTAAACGCTGTTTGCCACTATCTTTGTATTCCACCCTCAAATGATTGCCATGCACAAGTTTAATATTCGGCTTTTCTGTGCCACAAAACTTGTCCAGATACTCCAAAAATGGACCGGCTATTTTAAAGAATGCAATTGAAGCTTCAGTACAGTTTGTTGAATCACTTATTTCAAAGTGTTTAAAGTCCAACAGAATGCCATATGACTCGGGCACCGTTATATCCCAAATGCAATTGTATGATAGAGCACTGGGTGCAAAAGGATAATTTGAAGAACTTATTAGTCCAGACGAACCTCTCAACGAGCCTCCACATGTGGACAATTTTGTGTGATATGCTGCTTTGAAGTATTTACGAGATCTGGTGGGGCTAGTATGAAAGTGTATATACAAACGATTTCCTGGAGATGTAAATGTCAAGGGTATTTGTTGTTCATGGCATTCTCTTGCAAGTTCCACGCTAGAATTTTTTGATTCTTTAAAGTACAACATGTTTTGGCTACAGTCAGGACTATCTGTTTCTATATGGAAATCCATTACGGTTAAAACAATTTGTCGACCGGGTTCTACCTCAAGGAACCAATCACATTCCAAATCATTACTGTAGGGGTAATTGGGAGACGTGATGAAACCAAATTCCTTGTCCAAATGCTCTCCACAACCCAAACGGCTGAACTCCGCGCGGAAACCCTTTTTATTATTTGAATAATCGGTAACAAAATGAATGATCATTCGATTACCTTCAGATATTATAGGTTCCGGCGTAGATGTACATAAATGTATTTTCTTCAAAATGTCCATGTCCTTCATATCCCACACTTCCACATAATCATATTCACACATCATGTCTAACACCTCCATATTAAGGTGGGAAAATATTAACTTCAACTTATTGTTTCGACCGGCTTTAAGATCCCAAGCACAGTTTTGATTCTCAGGATAGTTTTCTGGAAAATTAGGAGACTCAATTACGCCACGATATTTATCAATAACACCTTTACAATTTGTTACATAGTCCAGCATAAATTCCGGAGTCACATATTTAGAATTTGTAGTTAAGGAGTAAATAATTAACAGCTGATTTGAGGAAGATTTCAATTGCATGTGTTGCCCGTTGAGAATGTTGCTGCAGTTAAAGTAAAGCAAATTACTCAAAGTTGAGCCGCCATCATAAATTCTTAAATTGTTTTTATGACAGAATTCCAACTCATCAATGGCAGTTGTTACCGATAAATCTATAGTTGATCCCTGGGAAACAACTATTTGCCAATCACAAATCATATTCGCGTCACTTGTGGTCATCACTTCCGGCAGTGTATCAAAGTGTGGGGTATGTATGGAACCTTTATATGAAGTTAACTTGCCACCACATCCTGTCGTGGTTTGCTCCCAGTTGAGATAAAAGCCAGGACCTTCAATATAATTGTCAGTTGTAAATCTTATGTGTAAACTATTAGTAAATGACACCAAGCGGGAAGGCATTTGATTGGCGCAATAACGACCCATTAAAGGTGAATTCAAGAACTTTCCATTTCTAAAAAAAATGCAAAAAAGTGCGATAATTTTCTTTCGTCGGGAATCATAGATAAATTGCAAATTCTACCTACCTTATTTCTAATATGTCTCCCGAACATGTGGGCTCCAAAGTAAAATTGTGTACTTGCAATTCAATTTTGTTTCCCAGTGGTGCTGTTATTATCCAAACGCAATCGAGATTAGCTTGGTAAGGTCTGGGCCATGATGGTGATGTGATAGCTCCATACAGTGTGCTAAAGTTACCACCACAAGCTGCAATTAATTTGGGTTTAAAACATGTGATGTCGCCAATGAATTATATGAATTTTGTGACAAACCTTGGATTGTATTTACAGACTCGTATGATCCAGCAACTCTTGATCGATATCTCATCAGCAATGTTATGGTATTAAAATGGAATGTTTCCTGAATTTTAGACGATCTTGTAACGCTTAAAAATAGATCCGAAAGTTTTTGCAAAATTAGAAAATAAATACTTTTTTATTCTTTCGGCACTACTAAATTAAAATCAATTTTAAATTAATAATTTAACTTCAAGCATTAACCATTGAAAACAATTGTGATTTTAAGTTTTAATTTTAAACCTAGTATGTACTCTGTTCGAATTTGGGAAAATGTTGAGCAACATTTATTGTTTCACAAGCAAAATCTGGCGTCTAACTCGCTATTTGAAAGAAATTTACGATTTTGTTGTTTTTAAGTATACAACATTGTTTTACAAAAAGCTGTTGTTTGAAAAATTCCACATAATGCCCATTTGCTTTATTTCACAGCTTTAATAAAATGTTGCCAGAAACATTTCAATGTTTTTCCACAGTAAAAACAGAGTACTACTTCTACAACATTTTTTCATGATTTTTTCATACAAACTTTTTGTTCAGTTTTTCACAGCATTCCGCGTAAAAAACTTAACAGAGTACCAGGCTTTCGTATAAAACAAAATGGTTTTTGAATAATATTATGCAAATTGTCTTCAACATAACCATAGACTAGTAGGTAGAGTGCTAGTCTATCAATTTGAGGGTTGTGGGTTCGAAGACTCTGGGTATTTCAATACAATGGGTGAATGACTTCGTTACTAAGCTCAGTAAATAAAGTTAACACGTAATTTGTAATTTTTAATTGCTTACAACATTTTGTACTCAAAATAAAGTTCAATTGTAGCTTATGAGCAGTTGGTCATAATCGAACACAAACTAGCTTGCGGTTTGCTTGTATTAGTTTTTTTGCTTGTATTGGATTTTTTTATATTACTGAAGAATTTAGATTTATTAAAAAGTTCTGTGTTTTTTGTTTGTACACTCGAACTGTGTGAGTCATGAGCGTCTCATGAGCTTCGTTTTTGATGGTTAAATAGATGTTGTTTACACCACAGCAATACACAAAATATATAGTCACGAAGAATGCTGAAGAAGAACGTAGCGATCCAGAATATGAATTACGTTCTCGTTTCTTTAAGAATTAATCAGCTCATTAGTAAAATTATTTTTTCAAGTCCACACAGTGGTTGAAGAATACGTACTGGACCCTACTAAGGGAAAATCATGAACATATTTAATGCCTACTTCGATGTCGCCAGCGTCCTGATTATATATTGTTCGCATTCGATTTGTATTTTCAAAGTAATCCTCACTAAAATTTTAATACTTTTATAGTGCTGCAGATATGGTTTATATTCTATTACTAGCTGTGCCCGCCACGTCGTATGCGTCCTGACAATATGTTGCTCGATTTTGCTTTACAAGTGTATCACACCAATTGTAAAAATCTTACTTTTATAATCAGTTATAGTTTATGTATTTACTTTATATAAAGGTACCCATCCCTGGATAAAATTGTAAAATTTATAACAAATTCTAAAAAATAATAGCTCTATAAAAGGTGTTTAAAATATTTTAATAACGTTGTAGTTCCACAAAGTAAAAATCCAAATAGAATACAATTTTTTTAACATTAAGCGTCATTTTACGCAATAGTGTTTAAAATATCCCAGTTTTAAACCGAAATTTTCAGTACCTTTAAACCAGAAATTGTTTTTTTTTTTTTCGTTGTTTTTTCTCCATTTTCTCTTGAAAATAAGATATTTTTTTACAGTAGTGTAAAGTATCCTATATTGGAATCAGGCTGCTAAGGTACAAAATTTTGTTAAAATCGATTCAGTAGTTTTCACGTGACAAATGAAAAGCAGACAGACAGGCGAAAATGAGTTACTATTTTATTATATGTATAGATTATTATATGTTTAGATTGTAAAGTTATGTAGTGTCTAAAATTTCCCGTTTAGTTTTCGGTAAAATTGCATATTTTCACTGTTTTATCTTTATTTCCCTCGTAAATGAGATATTTTCACGAGAAAAAGTATACTTTAACCAAGGTAATAAGATACTTCCTCAATAAGATTTATTAAAATTCATCCAGTAGTTTTTATGTCATGCGAACACAGACAGACAGGCAGACCGATAGACAAACAGACAGACAGACAAAAATTCAAAAAACTATTTTTTTATATTTCATTTCTATTTAAATCTTCACCAGCAACAAAATTAAAAAAAAGTATTTAATACGCAGACACGGTTACGTTGCAGTTTTATCATATTAAGATGAACAATTTGTATAATTTTTGTCAAAACGTCTTAAGGCTGAAGCATTTGCTCTACATCTTCAAACGACGTTCCAGCCTCATACATATAATAACCCTTTTGTCGATGAAATACTTAAATACTTAGATAGTGCTTGTCCTATGGATTGGCCCATTAAACACATTGCTCGCGGTGAAGTAGAAGAAGAGATTAAAAAACTTAATTGTAAAAAGTCTCCTGGTTACGATGGTATAGATGGAAAAGTAGTCAAAGCCCTGCCTAAGAAAGGTATACTCTTTCTCACATTGTTGTACAACTCCGTATTGAGATTAAATTACTTTCCCTCGCAATGGAAGTGCGCAGAGATCGTAATGGTAAATAAACCAAACAAACCAGAGAATATTGTAGCATCGTATAGACCAATAAGTTTGCTGGTTGTATTCTCCAAAATATTTGAACGAATATTTCTGAAAAGATTATTACCAGTTTTAGAAAAATTAAATATCATACCTGAATACCAATTTGGTTTCAGGCACAAGCATGGTACGCCTGAGCAATGCCATCGTATTGTTAGCTTTATTAGAGATACATTGGAAACCAAAAAATATTGTTCAGGAGTATTTCTTGATGTACAACAAGCGTTTGATAAAGTGTCGCACACTGGGTTATATTATAAATTGAAAAAACTACTTCCAACTCCTTTCTTTCTACTGTTAAAATCATATTTAGCTGACAGGTATTTTTACGTCAAAGTTAATGATGAATTCTCCAAAATGTATGATATAAAGGCAGGTATACCACAGGGCAGCGTTCTAGGACCAATTCTATATACTATTTTCACGTCAGATATGCCAATAACCGATAACGTACTAGTTGCAAATTATGCAGATGACACTGCTTTACTAGCTTCTGACATATGTTCAAACAATGCATCAAATTTAGTCCAAAGAGAACTCAATGCAATTGAAGCTTGGATGAACAAATGGAACATTAAAGTAAATGCCGAAAAATCCTTACATATCACTTTCTCTTTGAGAAAGGGCAATTGTCGCAATGTATATTTGAATAATATACCAATTCCTCAAAGTGACAGCGTTAAATATTTAGGAATGCATATCGATAGAAGATTAACTTGGAAAACACACATCAAAGCTAAAAAAGAGCAATTAAATATTAAAACAAAACGACTCTTCTGGCTATTGAGCCCCAAATCACAGCTAAACTTGGAAAATAAAGTAATAATTTATAAAACTATTTTGAAACCTGTTTGGACGTATGGGATAGAGCTATGGGTAACAGCCAGCAATTCTAACATTGAAATCTTACAAAGATATCAGTCCAAAACTCTAAGGTCAATTGTAAACGCTTCATGGTTTGTATCAAATAAATCGATTCATGATGATCTCCTTATCCCAAAGATTATAGATGAAATTAGAAGATTCAGTGAGAACTATCTAGGAAGGTTAAGTAATCATATCAACCCATTGGCTATTGCACTACTTGATGATACAGAAGAATTAAGAAGACTGAAAAGATTCCATGTACTGGATTTACCATTTCGGAGCTAAGTGTTAATTATCTTGTATATATGTACAATATTGTACATATTGTAAATATTTTAAAATATTGTAAATATTGTAAAATATTGTAAATACTGTAAATATTGCTCAAAGTTTATTATATCCTGTGGCTTATATGTACATTGTTGTTCTCAATTGAGTTCAACAATTAATGATATTTTTATTGTTATAAAATTTACTTATTCTCCTTAAATGGATAGATTGTAAATAAAAGAATATATAAAAAAAAAAAACGTCTTAAGTCAAGATAGAACAAGTATTTTATCAAATAAACTAACCTTAAAGAAAAATTTGCTTAAAAACATGATGAGCTTTTCTAATAGTCGTAAAATTGCTCATTGTAAATGAACGCAGCTAGGACGGCCTACCTTGTTTACCGGCCTTCCATTGAATTTCTTAAATACTAATTCTCTTTAAATCCATAAAAAACTCTTGTAAACAAATTAAAATTTGGGTTTAAAAATATTTTAACAAATATCCAAAATTTCAAACGTATTTTAAAAAGAGAGTTTTGCACATATTAATTAATAAATTTTTTCAAAAGTTTCTTTAATGTTAAATAATTGATTTTTAAGAATAAGTAACAAAACAAACAACACAACTTACTTTTTCAATAGGAAATCTCCTCCACCTGTGTGATTGGCGTATATTAAAAATTCACCACCATCTCCAAAAACGGTGTATTCAAAATCCAGTTTGATGTGTTTCCCTTCGAGTGCTTCAAATATTATGACACATTGCTCACCGATTACTGTTTTATCTATCGATCCTTTATCATCTGTATAAACACCGCCACATTCAATTGTTTCGAAACTGTACTCGAAACGTAACCCTCGTGCTTTTTCTCCGTTAGTGGTTGCATGGAACACAACGGTCATGACGTTACGTTCCGATCTGAGAACAATAGGGGCACCTTTGTAGTAGCGTCGTTTGTTTGTGCTGGAGAGATAGACCTGGCAACATTCGAAATATAAATAGATTTTCAAAATTTATTTTAAAATATCTACAATAGACTTACTTCCACATACGTTATAGAGTCATCATTAAGTTTGTTACTTTCAGTAATCCCATTACTAGCGGTTACATTATCTGTAGCCCTTACATTTGTTGTAATGGTTTCTGCTATAGAGAAATCGGTGAAATTCGCTAAAACTACAGTATCACCAGGACCATATATATGGAAGGTGCAGGTTATATGTTCAACATAGGGCTTGGGATAATTGGGGGTACTCAATACACCCGAGTCAGGTCCGAAAACACGGAACTCACACACTGGAGATATTTGAATTGTAAATGAAAAGTTTATTTATTTATAAAAACTTAAGCTCAGTCTTACCTCGAGAATATTTCGCTTTTATTGGATGGTTACCGCTTGTCTCATCTGCTAGTGAATTTTTGTATCTCACCAACATATAATTGTTGCTACTTATAACAGGCTGCGGCGTTTTGCCTCCACATGTCACTAAGATATTAGCATCTTCGTCTGATTTGCCATCAAAAATCTAGAATCGTGAATTTCAGGATAGAATTTCTTAAAACAAATTGTTTGTTTACCTCAATTCTGTTTAAATTGCAATTTATAACCTCAAATAATTTAAAGTCTAAAAACTCCCATTTAACCTGTGTACCCGGTGGCTGTTTTATAAGATACAAGCAAGTGGCCTGTTCCGAAGGACCAATTATATAACCAGAAGGCTCTGTAAATATGCCACCACAATGTGGCAGCCCTGGTTCAACTTCATAATGCAACTGAAAAGAACTGTCGGCACCAAAACGATCTGTGTGCAAATGCAGTGAAATTTTATTAGAGGAAGAACGCAGAACTTCTGATGTAATAGTTCGGCAATATTTTTTGAGCATTAAGTCGGCATCGTTTATCTTAACGGAAAAGTAATCTTTATATTTTTATTGGAAAGTTTATAACTTATAATTTACCTGAAGAGTATCTCCAGTGCAATTGGGCAATGAGCCCAAATTTATTTCGTATATTCTTACGACGAAGCGATAACCATAAGGTGCTGAGAGTTCCCAGTGACAATTACGATTAGCTGGTGTCTTGCCATGATAGCCAGGTGATTTTATAACACCAGTATCTTGAGCAGAAAATTCCAGATTCTCTCCACATACATGAGGTTGGGAAACCCAAGACATTTCAAAGCCAGGCCTGTTAGTGACATTATCCGATCTGAACCAAAAGAACAGTAGATGTTGAGAAGACACAATATTTCCTCCTAACGGCAAATCTTTGCCACAAAATCTTCCTATAAGTTGAGAAGCCAAACTGTTTCCATCATGTATTTGCAACCAATCGTGTGTACAATCTTCGCTTTCTTCGACATCAAATTTGCTAAATGTCACATTTAGGATCTGCGAAGCAGTGGTGCGTATAATCCAAGCGCATCTTTCGTTAATCGAATATTCTGCTACATCATCCGCAGGATACTTCAGTTCTCCTGAGGGCAATCGCATGTTTTTGGCACAAATACTGCGTAACACTTCACAATGTTTGCCTGTTGTACCGGGCAGACAGGAACATTTAAAACCGTTTATACCCAAGGGCTTGCAGCTACCATCATTTTGACAAGGATTTGGATGGCAGCCATCAGCTATTTCGCACAAGGCTCCTGAGTATCCATCAGCACATACACATGAGGTAGTACGGCCATATGATGAGACACAAGTGCCATTATTCTAGAAAAGTTAAAAAGTATGCAGTTTTCTTAGCGGATAAAGGGGTAAAATAATTTTACTTGACATATATGATTTGCACATGAATCTGTTAAGGGATTGGTATGACAGCCCCGAGGTCCAAAACCGTGGCCGAACATGCCTGGTGGACAAGTACAGGAGGCAACATCTGATATGTATTCGCACTTGGCCTGCGGATGGCAGATTTTTTCATCATTGCAGGAATTTGAAGGCGCTAATTCACATGTATGACCATCTCCTACCCAACCACGTGGACAACTGGCACACAGATAGGAACCCTGTATAGAAAAATTAATTCCATATTATGTTTTGTTTTATTGTTTTAACAAACTGCACCAAGTACCTCTGTATTAATGCAACGAACTTTTGGCAGTGTACTACAGCCGCCATTACTTGTTGCACATTCGTCAATATCCCAACAAGTGACGCCATTTCCAGTATAACCAGCTGGGCATGAGCCACATTTAAAACTTCCCGGTAGATTTATACATTCACTATGGCAGGGGTTGCTCGACTCTTCGCATTCATTTACATCAACATCACAGGCCAACGATGCAAGGCTGGTGCTGTTGGATGAGACGGTGGTGTTTCTTTTCCAACCTTGTTCACAGATACAAGTGTAACCTTGTTGGTTATTCGCTGGTACACAGGTGCCATGGGCGCACAATTCCTGGAATTGGTCCTGATGACAAACAGCATTCCGTAAACGACAATGGGTGCCGCTAAAGCCTTTCGCACATTTACATCTACAAATATATGATCAAATTATTTTACAACCAACATGTCAGAGGGACACTGGCAGAAAGTAATGGGCTGACTTCCTTAACGCATGTCGCTTTGCAGGCAGTAAAATTTTCATCACAAAGACACGCAGAGAAAAGTAAGCCGGGCATCCAAATTAAATCGTAATTACATCTATGCACATACGTTTGGGAAGTCAGCAATGTTAAACTCACTTGTAACTGCCTGGTGTATTTATGCAGACAGCATTATTTTGACAACCCAAATCAGTGCCAGCCAACAAATAGCATTCATCCACATCATCTTCACAGATTTTCCCCTAAAAAAACACACACACACAAATTCATTATCGATAAATACAACAAAACGCCCCCAAAATATTAACAATTCATTGTTCTTCAGGAAATAAAAAAATAATAAAAACTTTTTATCTTCTATCCATAACGTACCGTATATCCTTCGGTGCATTCGCAATGAAATCCATTGTAGGAATCAAAACACGTTCCACCATTCTTGCAAGGTTCTGTGGCTTCTGCACATTCATCCTTTTTTAATTTACGCTCCAACATCAACAATCTACCATTCAATCTATTCACACGCCCCAAATTTCTACGAATCACTCCCAGTTGCAAAGTACGCCTTGTACGATTTTGCGTTGTCATCAATCTCTGTGCAAATCGCTCTAGATCATCATGAAGCGTTTGAATTTCCAATTTGATTTCGTCAGTGGAAAATATTTCAGTCTGCTTAGAGTCATTATCCTCTGTAGCGGGAGTATAACGATGACGTATTTTTTCCATCAGATTGATATTATTCAAGAACAATGATGAATCGCCTGTTAAACGTAACGTTATATTGCGATCGTAAGCTGCTTCCAAGACAAGATCGCCATTTTTGTAAACAACTTTTGGCTGTTTGTCATAATCGCAAAGGACATTTCTTGGCCATATAAATAACACTACACTTACACACACAATATACGATTTAATCCTTTTAAACATTTTTACTATTAATTTATTCCCACTAAAAAATAATCCTTTTGGGGGTGTACACCCAGTATTAGTTGGGAATTATTTTGCTTTTTATTTATTTATTCACTTTTCACTTGAATATTTTTATTTTACTTATTCTGTTAAAATTCACTGGCGCACTAATGTCGGTTTTCAAATTGCTCTGGTATTTATACTTAAAGGGGCGTACTTTTTTCGTTATTAAATGGAAATTTATCAGTACAAGTGACTTCTGATTGATATATTTTTACTTTGTTTTTCTATCTCTTAGTTTCAATTCATTGGGGATAGAGTACCTCATTGTATTAGCTTTTCTGTAATCACTTTGAAATGTGCTACTTAAATTTGAAGTGATAATTATAAATTAATTAGTAATAAATAATAAAATAAAATAAATTAGTAACTCATTTCCTGCCTGTCTTTCTGTTTGTGTTTGCATCACGTAAAAACTACTGGATGGATTTTAACAAAATTTTGTGAGGAGGTACCTTATTATCCTGATTCAAATATATAATTAATATTATTTTCCGCAAAAATACCTTATTTCAAAGAGATAATAAAGAGAGCAGTGAAAGTACGCCGATTTTTTTTACCGAGTTAAAGGTACTGCATTCTTTAAGGCATCTTTTATTTTTGAAAGCGGTATATTTTAGACACGGTTGTGCAACAGATGGCGCTATTTTAAAATAAATGACAAAATATGAATTACTTACTGCCAATTGAATGAAATTTGTATTTGATTTGTATTTTTACTTTGTGGAATTATTAAAATGTTATTAAAATATTTTAAACATCTTTTACAGAGCTTTACAATAATTCGTAGAATTTTATAAATATTTTAGAATTTTATTTTTTAGGGATGGGTAGCTTTACATAAAGTAAATACGTAAGAGTCTTAAAATTTGGTATGGATTACTTTCAAAACTCAAATCAAATATTTTCAGGACGCACACAACAGGTGTGGGCGCAGCTAGTTAATAAATAAATTTGTATTACATATTAAACGCATTTTACTAACAAATTAATTTCTAAAAATTATATTCAATTAAGTCTAACCAGGGCTGGTCAAAAAAATGTATTTCATGCTTGCTACTTTGGATTCATATCAATGTTGTTCGCCCAAGTAAGACCATGACTATGTTCGTCGATTATTAAGGATGTTACCACGATCTAGGATGTATCGAGCCATCTCTATATACGACGCCTCACGTTTCACGTCTCTGGTGTTATGTAAGCCCATTAGTTTGAAGCTAGCCAATTATAATAATTTTACTTCACCTTCTATTTAGTGCTATAAGGTAATACGGGCGAAGGAAGATGCTGTGATATGTACTATTGCAAATAAAATCAATACATATCAGAAAAATGTATGTTGCCAAGGCTTTAGTAGTCAACGTGCTAACTGCATGAGCCACAGTACCCACAGGTGTGATATGACCAACACCGGCTTCGTTACTAAAGATATTTTGCCGGCTTTCACTTTCATTTAAATTAAAATAATTCTTTATTCCTTTATTAATGTGTGTAGTTTAACTGAAAATAGGCTAAATTGGCCCAATGGGCATGTCTGCGCTCATACAAAGTTAATTATAGTCATAGTGCATACAGTACCTCAAACCAATTGATCACACATTATTATTACAAACCAAATATTATTATTTACTTTTTAGGTTGTGATGTCAAAAGAAATAAGCAAAAAAATAAAAAAATTACCTCTTAATTCATTTTGGCATGGACTCTACAAATGTTTCCATTTACGTTTACGCCATAAATCCTCGATGTTGCAGCAGTACATGTATAAATATTGCACACTGGGATGTTCGATTTGGTAAGACTATGCGGTTCAGTCCATTATTTAGGACCCTAGAGCCAAGTTTGGGCTACACGTAAATGTATGTATTTCGGATCGTTATCATACTGAAAGGTGGCGTCTAGCCTTTAACAAATACTGCTGAAGAATGTCAACATAATAATTAAAGAAATTTAAGTTCCCAGGCTTCGTTTTCAATAAAACTAATTAGAAATTTGATTAGAAATAAATGATTTTCAGGATCGCTGGAAATTCATCACGTCATTTCAAAGTAATCCTTTTAAAACCTATCAATTTCTATCTCAATTTGCTCTTAATATTTCTTTATGGTTGTTTCTATTTAAAAATGGCTTTTGTTGTGCTACAGATATAGTTCATGTATTTCCTTTATATATAGGTACCAATGCCTGGGTAATAACTCAGGAACAAAGGCTTTATATAAAATTCTAAAATTTATACATATGTAAGTACATACATATGTATGAAATTTTAATTTTGTAAATTGCGTTTAAAATATCCCGCTTTCAAAAATATAAAATTTTTGTTTCGAAAAACAAAGATTCATACAAAATTTGTACAATAAACCTAAATTCTAAGTTAACATGACACTTTGAATCCTTTCGTTTCAAGCAATAACACATTTTCGGGTATCCATTTTGAACAAACAACGTGGTGTTGCCTGATGTATTTTTAACCTCATACATGCACCTATTTTACATACAACCAGATGGTAAAAAGTTTACGTTTAACAACGCATTGCCAACCTTTAATTTCTAATAATAGATGGTTTGTGACGTTACTATCGATTTGGTCCAAAGAAACATCGAAAATCTGGCAGCACTTTTGTGACTATTATACTACAGTGTTCTCATTTCCAAAGAAAAAACCGCTGATTAATACTAACATCAATAAATTATTAAACATTGTTATAGGTGGCGCAAACTTAATTATGTTTGTGTTATGTTTGACCATAATTTTCTGTATCCATTAGTGTTGTTTGAATGCTTAAAACAAAGAGTTGAGTAGTAGTCGGGTTGAGCAACAGATGGCGCTGTATGTAATTAATACAGTCAAACTATTATAAAACAACGTCATTGTGATGTTATAAAAGCGCTTTTATAACAAATGTTTTTTACAACCATGGACAATCTACACTAACATGATGTTAAAGTTTATCTTTTTATGTCTAACTTAGTGTTCATATTTGATAAATTTATATCGTGATGAAACTCAAATTTATATCATGATGAAAATTCATCTCGTGTAGATTTTACTTATTAATATTATAATATCATAATATATATTATGAAGTAATGATCAGAGCACATGCACAGATAATTATACTATGATATGAAACGTCATTTCAATATTCATTTTTTTCACTGCCCAAACGGCTGTGTTATTGAAAAAAGGCGGCAAGTGAAAAAGAGTTAATTTTTAATTTCTTTTAACGATTTTTTAAAATAAAAAGTGATTATTATTGTTTGGCAAGCAAAAAAGTGTGCATTTTTGATTTCTTTTCCTAATTATAAACATACATACATATATCTAAAATTAAATAATATCTTACCTTCGAGGCAAAAAATTAAAAATGATTCATCATATAAATGCATCAACGTCTTCTCCTATGTATTGATGAAAAATTGACAGTTGCTCTTTTGGCGTTAAATTACACATTATGTTGAAAATTCATCATGTGTAGAAATCGAGTAATGTAGCCCCTTGTTAGGATGTTTTCGTATACATTATAATGTTTTTTAGAAAAATTCTAATTGACGTTTTTAAATTTGAACACTTCTAAAAATATAAACTTTATGTTGGATCTTGTTGCATATCAAAAATTAAACATACATTTTGTTTTTAAAGAAAAAGTATATGTTGACTGAAAAACTGATTTTTAAGATTTCTAAAATTATTTATTGTTACGTCTTGATATTTTAGAATTTTAAAGTGCAGCCTATGGATGCTTCGAATCCTACAGCTGATGACTTTACGTTACGCAAAATGTTAGACTCTCTATAAAAACAATATACAACGGAGTGTTTTATATACGATATTTGACATCTGTCATCATACAAATTCATGGAGTCATCAGTTTTTTTTTTTTTATTTATTTAAAAAAGTTTGTGATTGGCTGTTTTCCATCATGGTAGAACAAGTTGTCTATTAGATTTGTTCCTAATATATTTTCTCCGCACAAAAATATACTGCTGTTTTTGTCATAAAGTAATTTATGGTTTTAGTAATCTCATATACCCCAACCTTTTTTCTTCTTTAAACCCATTTATTAATATGTATTTGATTTAGTAATCTGTTTTTTGAAAACTTAAAATTAAATTTTTTATAATTATATAGATATATTATTTTGGCCACAATCTAAGCTGCGAAATTTTTTCTAAAACGCGGAAGCTTATCTAAAAAATCGCGAAGTAACCACCACTGCAAGGCAAATTTATATTTACAAATGGATTCGCCTTGCACCACTGTATTTTGAACAGCTGTTTAAGACGCTTAATTTCATATTGTTTAGTGCAAAACGTTTAAAGAAACAATTATAATAAATAAATTAAAACAGAAATGGTAAGTACATAAAATATTTAACCAGATATTAATTTAAAAAATTCTGTGTTTCAGCTGTTCTATTCATTTTTTAAATCCTTGGTTGGCAAAGATGTGGTCGTTGAGCTAAAAAATGATTTAAGGTAAGCGTGTGTCAACAAAAAAAAGCCGGTTGTCCTAACAATAACTTTTTACTTTTAATATGTTTCAGCATCTGTGGAACTTTACATAGTGTAGATCAATATTTAAATATAAAATTAACAGAAATAAGTGTTACGGATCCCGAAAAGTATCCGCATATGCTGTCGGTAAAAAATTGTTTTATACGCGGATCTGTAGTTCGTTACGTCCAATTACCAGGAGATGAAGTCGACACACAACTTCTACAGGATGCTGCACGAAAAGAAGCGGTTGTTAGTTCCCGGTAACGCGACTGATGAACATTAAAGTTTTATTGTTTACGTCGTTCTTATGATGTAGAATACTTTTTGTTTAGTTTATCGATTACATATGTATTACCAATAATGAAAAAAGGAAAAAGAAAAATGCTTAATTAAAATAATATAATACTCTCATTGGGTTAATGGATAAATGAAGCTAATGTTATTTTAAATTAAAATAAAAGAAGTCAACATCATTCCCAAAACGAATGAAATGATCGATCAATCGTTACTATAAAATAGTTTAAATTTTTAAATAATTATTGTAGTTTTTGACCTTTTTATATTTTTTGAATTCTATTTTTTAATAAGCACTAGGTCTTTTTATAAAAATGTTATAATAATTTTTATTTTCTCAATATTTCGCTACACCATTGGGTAGCAATTTTATTCAATCATTTAAATTTTTAAAACTATTATTATTTTTATTTCCTGAAGAAATAAGTGTACAAATAATAAAACGGTAAGTTTTTTGAAATCTTGTTCTATTTCTATAAACACTTATTTCTACGGTTAAATAAACCTAATATATGATTTAAGGCATACCTGGGATTTTTTCCTTCGCATTGCATTTTTATTGGCATTAATATCCTTTGAAATCATTGAATTGAATAACGAAACCAGGGGGTTAACTGCGTAATTCGATTCGAGAAGGAGATCATTCGAATTTGTGTGATTATAACATTGTGTTTCGAAAAAGATTTCTGTCGAATCGAAATACGCAGTAGTCTCCCAGAGTTAAAAAATAATATCGAAGATATACTTATATTGATATGTTTCTAAAAAATTCCGCTATTTCAAGTAATCGGTATTTTTGCCCAACACTAATAAAAAAATTTGTCATTCCGTGTGTAATTTCTACAATATGCATTTCCGACCTCATAAAGTATACATATATGTATATTCTGGATCCTTATACATAGAGAAGTTGATTAAGCGATGTCCGTCTCTCTGTGTTGACGTTGACATGTCATTTGCCAAGGCGTCACCCGAGGGTCAGAAAATTTAGGCACACCAATCTTTGAGGCATAGTTTCGAAAATTTTCAAATTGCAATTTAGCAACAGCAGACCTTCTCATTGGAGGCTGCGGGCAAAAGCCACACCCACCTATATTTTTTAAGTTGTTTTCATTTTCCTTCGGTTTTAATAATTCTATTTTGCCTTTTATTGTTAAATAAATATTAGACCGCGACAGCTAGATTACACGAAGTCCATACAGATCTCGGGGATCAATAACCCCCTCCGAGGGCCGATTTTTCGTTTATTTTTAGGTTGGTAAGCTTTTTATGCTTTAATTTGTACTAAATACCTTTTTAGAAAGCAATACATACATATAGTCAGTTCTGTTTTTGGCGTTGATAAGTGCGGACGCGATTTATTTTAGCTCGCATTAACAAAAAACAAAACATACATATGTACATTGTGTGAATAATTTCAAACAAAAACAAAAAAAAAACAAGTAAAAGTGCTATATTCGGCCGTGCCGAATCTTCTATACCCTTCACCACGGTGATTTTATTTATACAGACATGTACAGCATTATCCATATTGTTGACTCTTTACTTAAATAAATTCGTATGAGAAAAAATCATTATTCATAAGTTAAAAAATAGAAGACAAATGAAAACAAATTCCATTTGCTACAATTGTCGCCGTGTTGTCAGCTACTTAATGATATAGAAGACGACAGCTACATCGTAAACTCTGATATTGTGGTAGAAATACTTATTTTGATTTTATAAAATTAAATAACTTTTTCAAAAAATTATAAATATTTCCTCCAGAACTTTTTGTTTATATATGAATTTGCAATTTACAATTTTGTGACGTTTTCTTTTGTTGAATAAAATAGAAATTAGCCTAAGTTGACGACAGCCACAACGTTTCATTTTTGACAGTTTGTAGTCGGTATTCTGATGATGTCTATGTGTTTAATGCACCTAGGTTTTAAAACAGAGATATCATATATTAAAAAATCAAACGCATTTAAAAAAATATGTTACTCTATATACACACATACATACATATGTATATTCTTAATATTAAATATATGTTATGTTACAGTCATGATTTTCATTTTCAAAGAAATATTGAAATTTTTGTTTTAATTTTTCGAAAATTGTGTGTAAAAATTTTTTGTAAAAATATTTTTTTAAAAATTTTTTGTAAAATTTTATTCGAAAATTTTTTGGAAAATTTTTTAAAAAAATTTTTTTTCGAATATTTTTCTGTAAAATATCTTTTTGAAAATGCTTTGTAAATTTTTTTGTAAATATTTTTTTAAAAAATTTTAAAATTTTTTTAAAAAAATTAAAAAAAAATTTTTTTTTTAAAAATTCGATTGAAATTTTTTTGTTAAATTTTGGACCTTTCTCCAATCTATATTGAGTTAGAATGGTCAGACTAAAGCAAAATAAAAATCCTTACAAAAAAAAAATTTCCTCATATTGACACATGGGGGGTCCTTTTAACTGCTCCTATTTATTAGTGGGTACCCTGTGGATCCATTGGCTACCTCTATGTGTATTGCTTTCTATTAAGGTCACTAATACAAATAAAAGCAGAAAAACCCTACCAATCTAAAAACAAACAAAAATCGCTCCTCGCAGGGGGTTATTGATCCCCCGAGATCTGTATGCACTCCTTGCGATCTACCTGTCGCAGTCTAATATTTATTTGAGAAAAAAAGGCAAAACAGAATCATTAAAGCTGAAAAAATTTAAAAAAAAAACCTGAAAAAACGTGAAAAAAATATAGGTGGGCGTGGTTTTTGGCCCGCAGCCTCCAAAGCAATGATCCGATGTTGCTGAATTGCAATACCAAAATTTTCGAAACTATGCCTGACAGATTGGTGTGCTTAAATTTTTTGTATCTCTTCTGGTGCCTTGGTAAACGACATTACCACGCTAACACGGACAGACGGACAGACGGACAGACGGACAGACGGACATCGCTTAATCAACTTCTCTATGTATAAGGATCCAGAATATATATACTTTATGGGGTCGGAAATGAATATTGTAGAAATTACACACGGAATGACAAACTTATATATACCCTTTCCACCTGTGGTGAAGGGTATAACAAACCTGTTTTAATACAACAACAAAGTTGTCTGTAATTTTTTTATTTCTTTCTCTTTATTTTTTACAACGGCATATTGAATTGCTACTTTAAAAATAAAACAAAAACAATAAGGGCTAATGAGCCTCTTTAATTTAAGCAACAAAAATGTTGACAATGTCGAATTAAATAAAAACAAAAAACAGAAAATAAATTGTGTGTAAATTCTACGCAAGTTATACGTGCCCAATCTTGTTCGTCACTTTTGCTAAGCGATGACAATAATATAACTACAAACAAGTCGCCTTCTGTACACAGTGTTACCAACAGTAATATGGATAGTGCAGAAAAACCTAAGACGCAAGTGGGAATGGACAGATATATAACTGTATTGAAAAGAGGTCGAAGCCCTAAATCTTCGCAGATTGCACCAATGTCGAAAGTACTTAAAGATAAGGAGGCTAACGGAATAAGTTCCCAAAATCATTTTGCTATTTTAGATAGCGAAACAAGTGAGCAAAAAACGGCACCGAAGTCGTTTAAACCACCACCAATTTTTTTAAGGGAAAAAAATTCGAATGAATTAATAAATAAGTTAATTTCAGTTATCGGGGAAAATTCATTCTATGTAATTCCAATCAAGCGTGGTAACATTGATGAAACTAAAATTCATTTTATAGACGAAAGTAGTTATCGTAAAGCAGTAAAGGAATTTGAAAGCTGCAATAAGAACTTTTATACCTATCAGCTGAAGAGTAGCAAAGGCCTACAGGTAGTCATCAAAGGTGTTGACTCATATGTTAATCCAGTGGAAATAAAAGCTGGCCTCCAAAAAGCAGGATTTAAGGTTAAAAGCATTGACAATCTCAGAAATCGAGAGCGTGTCCCTCAACATCTATTTCGCGTTGAACTGGAACCTGGGGATATTAGATTAAAGAAGAACGAAACGCATCCCATTTATAATCTAAAATATCTGTTACACCGCAGGATAAGTGTAGAGGAACCACATAAGTGGTCAGGACCCGTTCAGTGTTTAAATTGTCAAGAATACGGCCATACAAGGGCTTACTGCAAGTTGCCTCCGGTTTGCGTTGTGTGTGGAGAGCTTCATTGTTCCGCCCAATGCGACAAACCAAAGGATGACTCGAAGGTTAAAAATGTAGCAATTGCGGTGGAAATCACACTGCTATCTACAGAGGCTGTCCAGTTTTTTCTGAGGTAAGGAAGTCAACTCAAAAGTTAAGTACTCCTGCTAGGCAGCCACAATACCAAACAAATGCTCATTACCCTCAGTTAGCTCAACCCACAACCAAACATGTTTCATACGCGGATATGTTAAAATCCAATCATGTTTTAGCACACAAAGCGACACCTACAACCAATTCTACCCCAAATATGCATCCAGAAGCTAAAGAACAAACACCATCTGGTAACTACAATTGTCTCGAAGCAAGTATCGAGACATTAGTGCATTCGTTAAACAGTTTTATGAGCTCTATGATGTTGCAGGCGGTACTTAACAAACCATGAACTGTTTAAAAATATGTTTCTGGAACGCAAACGGCTTACGCCAACACAAAAATGAACTCGAGTACTTCTTGAAGAACCAACAAATTGATGTCATGATGGTTTCAGAGACTCATTTAACAACAAATAGCTTTTTTACAATCAATGGCTATATATTATATGACACTAAAGACCCCTGTGGCAGAGCATGTGGTGGTTCAGCAATACTAATAAGGGCTCGAATTAAACATCATTTACTGTGTGACTTTTGTGAGGACTACCTTCAAGCAACAAACATCTGTATTGAAGAATATCATCAAAACTTTGTTATTTCTTCGATTTATTCACCTCCTAGATTTCAAATATCAGAGAGCCAATATATCGACTTTTTCAAATCACTAGGTCCCTGGTTCATAGCATCAGGCGACTACAACGCTAAACATACGTTTTGGGGATCACGCCTAATAACTCCAAAAGGTCGTGTTTTGTTTGATACAATTTCAAAAATGCGTCTGAATGTGATATCAAGTGGACAACCCTATTGGCCTACTGATCGACAAAAAATACCTGATGTTATTGATTTTGGCGTGACTAAAGGTATTTCGAGAGAAATGATTAAGGTTGAAGCGTCACTCGAATTATCCTCAGATCATTCACCCACTATTGCCTATATATGGAATCAGCAAAATATCGTGTCGCCAACAACTTGCACAAGCATTAATTGGTTGAAATATAGAAAGTATCTCAGTTCTCTTGGCTCTTGGCTGAAAAAAGAAAAATTAGAAGAGAGTGGCAAGCACACAGATCTCCTCAACTCAAATCTAGACTTAAAGATTGCACGAAACGACTAAGACAGCTGCTAGAATCTCGAAGAGTAGCATCTCTGAAAAATTACTTGGAAGACCTCGACGCAACTGCTCAATCAGATTATTCATTATGGCGTGCATGTAGGAACCTTAAAAGACCGGTCGTACGTAAGCCTCCCTTGCGAACTTCTTGTGGAAACTGGGCAAGGAATGATACCGAAAAAGGCAATTTGTTTGTTGGACATTTGAAGAAGGTTTTCACCCCAAATGTATGTACTGATATAGCTGAGTTGCCATCAGTAGAGACTAGTGCCGTAGTACCCCTAAGATTTGAATTTAGCGATATTGAAAGGGCAATAGCGGATTTAAACACCAAAAAAGCCCCTGGCGTTGATAAAACAAGTAACAGGATGTTAGTTGAGTTGCCCCGTATAGGTCGCAGAATTATTCTGTTTGTTTTTAATGCCATCTTACGTCTTGAGTACTTTCCCACAGAGTGGAAGGTCTCTTTGATAACTATGATTCCTAAACCAGGAAAAGACCACACAAAAGTTGAATCATACAGACCTATAAGCCTTTTATCTAACATGTCAAAGTTATTTGAGAGAATATTAATAACTAAGCTGAATCCAATACTTAGCGCGAAAGGATGCATTCCGAACCATCAATTCGGCTTCAGAAAACAACATAGTACGATCCAACAAACACACAGATTAGTAAATGTAATTAAAACGACCTTTTTAAGCTCGCTACAGCTCATTGAAGCCGGAGTTCCCCAAGGTAGTATTTTGGGACCAATTTTATATTTACTGTACACATCGGATATGCCAATTAGCACCCTAGTCCACACATCAACTTTTGCAGATGACACAGCTTTCTTAAGTATTCATGAAAGTGCCCAAGAAGCATCACAAAT
The DNA here is from genome assembly GCA_949628195.1 of Phasia obesa. NCBI lineage: Eukaryota > Metazoa > Arthropoda > Insecta > Diptera > Tachinidae > Phasia > Phasia obesa. The sequence continues at coordinate 3,155,581 of OX451217.1, forward strand.
TTTACAAGACCACATACTCAATTTGGAAAAATGGCTAGAAAAATGGAGAATAAAAGTGAATGAACAAAAATGCACTCACATAACTTTCACACTGCGCAGGGACTCATGCCCTCCTATTCGCATAAATAACCAAATGATCCCACAGCTTTCAGACGTTAAATACCTGGGTATACATCTTGACCGTCGCCTTACTTGGAAAAGCCACATTGACTTCAAGTTAACACAAATGAAACTAAAAGCAGTACAACTAAATTGGCTTATTGGCAGAAACTCCACCCTGAGCTTAGATTGTAAACTTCTACTGTACAAGTCGGTCCTCAAACCAATTTGGTGCTATGGGATTCAGTTATGGGGCACTGCCTCAGCTAGCAATGTAGAAAAAATTCAAAGGCGCCAAAATGAGATTTTACGTATTATTACATCTGCTCCCTGGTATATAAAAAATTCAAACATCCACAAAGACCTAAACATGCTATCAGTTAAAGCAGAAATAGGCAAACATGCAGTCACATATCTAAAGAGGCTTGAATCTCATCCAAACCCTTTGGCGCGTAACATGCTGAATGAACCTGGTTACATTCGACTAAAAAGAAGAGATACTGCTTTTCTTGGCCGTACATTAGAGGGATGACCCGCAAATGATTTCAAAATCCGTGAAACAAACATTACATATAGAGAGGAGCAGTCAAGAGATCGTTAGGGGTGAGGAGGTCAATATGAGGAACTTTTTTTAAAGGATTTTTTGCTTTAGTCTCAAGATTCTAACGCAATATAAATTGCAGGAAGATCCTAATTGTTACAAAAAATTGTAAACAAAATTTTCAAAGAAATTTTAAAAAAGTTTTATACAAAATTTTAACAAAAATTTTACTAAAAAATTTTAACAAAAATTTAAAAATTTTTTTTTTTTTTTAAATATTACAAACAATTTCAAACATTTTAACAAAAAATATTTAAACAAATTTACAAAAAATTAAACAAAAATTTAAGAGAAATGTTTCTAAAAAATTATAATTTCAAAAAATGTTTTAAAAAAATTTCGAGAGAAAATTGTTAAACAAATTTTACAATAAATTTAAAAAAACATTTGTTGCAAAATCCAGTGTCTAGGTGATATAAATTAGCGTTTAAAAAATAAATTTGATGCACTATTAATTATTGTTGCATCTAGTTTCCCAACTTTATATTTGATTTTCATTCCTCCTGGAAAAGTTTTGTTTTTTTTTCTAGTTCAGCAATTGCTGATTAGTAATTATGAGATGTGTTATAGTGTAACCCTTACTTAAGTATAACTTAAAAAAACGTTCTACATAAATGTGTAATTAATACAATTTATGTGTCATTTAACCAACAAAAACTGTTGATCGCAGTACTGTACGCAGTAAAATTTATAAAGATTTCTTATGCATATTTTAAACTATTTTTATATTTTATTTAAAAATTCTGAAACATTTTATTTACAACTAGCAGTGCCTGGCACGTCGTCGAAATTTTTAAGAGTATCGATATATATCTGGTGGATAATACCTATATTTCCATATATCAATATTTTTGTCAAAAGCTATGAGATTCTTTATGTCATTAAGAAAAGCTACTGCTACCCCTTGTTTTACAAAAAGTTGATCAAAAGAATTATCTGATCCCTAAATGACAAAGGTACACTTGTAAGACCTATCTTGGTATGATTCTGTTATTTGAAACCCTTAATATTTAGCACGCATTAATTCCGTTGATTTGTGGTATTGATTAATATGCTTATAATACTCGTCTTTCTCTTATAAGTTACCAGTATTCAGGAATTTCTCCTCTATGTAATTTCATACTTACTTTAAAACAGATTTCGACAAGAATTTGAATGCGTTTTTTTATTTAAATAAATAAAACTGTAACAGCACCATTTCATGAATTTTTTAAAATTTTGTTGTTGGTGCAGTTACTAACTAATGGAATACAAAATTGCAATTTTTAGAATTTTTGTCTGCCTGCCTGAGTTTGCTTCACGTAAAAACTACTGGATGAATTTTAACAAAATTTTGTGAGGAGGTACCTAAGCATCTTGATTCAGATATAGGATACATTAACAAGAGAAAATAGAGAACAAGTAGTTAAAGTACGCAATTTTACAGATTTAATTTTATTTCTGTCAGCGAGATATTTCAAATACTATCTACAACAATTTTAGAATTTGATCGAGGATTGGGTACCTCTATATAAAGTATACAAACCACTATAAATGTAACAGTCTTAAAATTTGGTGTTGTTTACTTTCAAAGCAAAATCGATGAAAATATTGGCAGGACGCCCACAACGTGGCGGGTATAGCTAATATTATTGACGTCTGTAAGGAGTTTATCCATAGACTACTGGTCTTAAGGTCGATCCTTAGCAGCAAGTTGCAAGTCAGTGGACGGCTTTAGTTTAATCGAATAAGTATTAATCAGATAGTGGCAGAAGAACTACCCTCGTTTATCCTGTGCAAGCAAGCGACTTCTCTTGTCGGTTACTAACAGACTTATTGCTAAATCAGCTATTTTAGAAGCCTCGCAGCTAAGAATTTAAGGCCGATTTCCCAATTTTATTGAATTAGTTTATCTCTTAGGGAGATGTATATTTAGAAAACAGTTTAAAAACAAAACGATGCGATAAAGCATAACCAAAAAGTTAATAGTAGTAGAACAGCTAATCGCCATATGAATGAATGCACCCCAACTGTAAAACTTCGCGTATAAAATTTTAACACTTATACTCTACACATTGAGATTGACAGATGGAATTGCATCGATAATGTCATCGTGACTACTTTGAATTGAAATGAGTTCGCTGCTGTTTAAATAAAATACCATAAATGAACCAAAGTTATTTTTATTGGTACCATTTTTTAAAACCTGGTAGCAAAGAACACAAATTTAAAAATATATCGAATTTCAAATGTAAATATATCGGTATTTAAAGTATCGCGAGATCATCGATGTTTTTATTAAATAATATATATTGATAATTTGTATATTTGATAATTGTTGTCCAATCCTATAACACTATGTTGTTTGAATGTTTATTTATACTCGTAAATTTAAAATTTTTAAAATTTAAGATAACTGATGAACAATGAGGTATTAATGCTTTTATTATTTATTTTTTTTTTTTGATTATTAAAATATTTAATTTTATTAACTTATTTAAACACTATAAAATATTAAATTTCTCTGTTTAGATATGTACATATGAATTTATAATTATTTTAATTAATATTCCAAATTTAACATTTAATATTGTCATTAATAATTCTATAAATACATACAGACATACATATGTTAGATGTATAAAAACTAGATCAATAATAAAAATATAATAAAAATAAAATTTGCTTTCTATATATTACTTACCGACTCACAAAGCATAAACCTTAAAAAATATAATTCAATTTAACTACATTTTGGTTTGAAATTAAAAACTCTTGTATATTAAACTGCATACCCAGCAAACACATTCATTTAACATGTCCAATCTTCTGTACAGTCCACATTAGAGACAAACATTTAAATACAAACAAATTTTTCCTTATTGTTATACAGAAATTATTTTTGAATCATTTGAAAGGTTTACCTTTTGTTTTTAGTTGTTTGCTGGGTAAAATAAAGCTTTGAATGGACTTATAAAGTGAATATTTTCTAAAACAAACAACCATAATTAGTAGTTTAACTATCCATTCCATTCTTATACAAATTCTTATTTATTTAGCTAATAACAGTCTCTTTATAAACATTTTTAATGTGTATGAAAAAGCTTAACTAATATTTTATACACTCGACACATTGCCTTCCTCCATGCTGGACAGATGTTGTTGTAGCCCAATAGAATTTGCAGTTTTGTTTGTAACCAAATTATCACGATTTTCCCCACCACTAAAAGAAGATGCTGGAATTTGTTTCATACTCGCCACTTCACCACGTTTATTATAACTTAAAACTATTGATACACCACCGCCTGCCCTGTCAACAATTCCACTGCTACTTAAGCATGGCCTATCGCTGCTGTCATCACTGCGACCCGTACTACTGCAACTACTCACTGAATTACGAGTATCATTTTGAATTATTTCTGTTGAATGATTATGATACTGTTGAGCTGCCCCTGCTGCTGCTTCTGCTGCTGCTACTACCTTATAATTGTTTCGGTAGTTATAGTTGTGCAGACTGCTGCCATCAGCAGCGCCATTAACAAGACAATTGGTTACCAATGATCTTTGATTGGGATGAGGACTTTTTATTGATAGAGATTTTCTTGTTAAGGTCGGTGTTGGTGATGAGATTGATGGCCCCGTTGTTTGCAAAAGGCCAATACTCTCTTTGTATACACCACCGGTACTAATGCTGCGATAATAACTGGGCTGCCTGAAGCTTCGAACTTGACGGCCACTGCCATCCACCTGTGTAACTGCTGTCAGCATTGAAGGCGTCCTTTGTGAATCTCCTCTGAAAGAACAAAATCATGTAGCATTATTATCCCGCAATAAATGAGCAAATGAGTAAATTCTATAATAAAATAGAAGGAAAAGAAACACATTTATTCAGCAAAAAATGAATGATTAACGATCTACAAAAACAATATATACAATGCTACAAAGGCTTTTTTGCTTTAATTAATCAAACGTGTAAGAAAATAAAAAATATGAACTTAATATTTAACATTAATAACACTAATATAAATAATTATATTTTATTAACACGCTTTATTAATTAGAATGAAGTGAGTGGATATACAATGCATATGTATTGAATACTTGAACGCATATTAAAGCAATTTTTACATGTTTTATCTTTGCATTATTTTTTTTCAATTTAAATTCTTACAATATTTTCTTTCCTTTTTCCGTTTAACTCCAGTTTGCTTTGTAGTTTGCGGTATATTGCTTAAAAATCGCTAAATTAAAAATTTAGCTAAACTAATTTTAACTCAAAGTTTTAGTACCAGCACCAACCTATTTAAACTGTATGTTCCATTGTGGTTTTTGCTTTTTTTGCTAGTCTTTCTCTTCATAGGACACAGATGAAAAGCACCATAAATAAGCGGGTTCACTAAGCTGTTGGACATGCCAAAAAAGAATATAGCTGACTGCAAATCTTCGCCAAACTGTAACGGAAAGAGACAGAGATAAAAGAATAAAAATACATTGCAATTTTGAAGCAAAAAAGTTGCTGCCCGCTGTAACACCAAAGGAACTAGCAGCACTGTACACGAAGACAATGTCTAGTTGAATATGTTTTGACGTAACAGCTTACGTAAAATATATTTATCCATGAATAAACGTAATGACGCTTTTATGAGCTTAAAAATGCAGTTTAAAAAGAAAAATGTCCTCTAAAATATTTATTTACTTAATTTTTAATTTATTAAAAAACAACAAAAAATAACACAAAACATTCAATAAAATTAATTAATGTAAGTTTAATTAAAAATAAATCAGTCAAGTCCGAGTCAGACTCACACACGTAAGGTTCCGTACTATGTTCAGTACAACTGTAAAAATACAAGTTGGTATATTTTTCACGACTTATGGGGCACCCTTTAATTTTTAATTATTTTTTATAAGAGAGCATAGTACTAAATACCCTGTTTATATATCAAGCTTTTGCCTATAACGTTTAGAAGAGAAGGTCAAATTTCTCAAATTCGCGACATCTAGGGAACAGTAGGCATTGTAAAATATAAAATCTGTATAAATTTTAAGTGTCTCTTACTGTTCATATATAAGGACTATTGAGGTTTAAAAAATAAGGCAATATAATTGAAAAAATACTATTGCCGAATACATCTACTGTAAAAATTTTAAGAGTCTATCTATAACGTTTCAAAAAATAAGGCTATATACGAGTAAATTACGACACTTTCCAAATACCCTTTAATTATTTAACTATTTGTTAAAAGGCCAAATTAATACACCTGTGAAAATTTCAAGAGTGTACCTATTATAGATCAAAAATTAGGCCATATAAATTCAAATCACGTCTCTGTCGGAAAACCCTTTATTTTTTGCTATTTGTTGTAGAGACCGTAGTATATACATACCATCTGTGAAAAATTTCAAGTGGTTGCCTCCTACAGCTCAAGAAATAATGACATAAACACAAATAACACGTCACTTTCGGAACACCCTATAAGTTTTAGTGTTTGTTGCTTTAGCGGCCACGGTTATACATCTTCTGTAAAAATGTCAAGAGTCTACCTATTATGGTTCAAAACTTAAGAAATATACATGCAAATCTGTCACTATCGGAACACCGTTTAATTTCTATGTTTAATTTTGTATACTTGTTTATAAAGCGAACATAGTTTTAATTGCTGCTATAAATTTTAAGTGGTTGCCTTCTACAGCACAATAAATAAAGACATAAACGCAAATAACATGTCACTTTGAAGAGTCTACTTATTGTGGTTCAAAACTTAGGCCAAATACATGCAAATCACGTCACGTCACACCCTTTAATTTTTAGGTTTATTTTTTTATAATTGTTTATATAGCGAACTAAGTTTTAATTACTATTTGTAAATTTTAGGTGTATGCCTCCTGCAGTTCAAGAAATAAACACATATACGTGAATAACACGTCTCTATTGGAACACCCTATAAGTATTAGTATTATAGGATTACGTTTTTTTATAGGATTACGTTTTTACCCTTGGTACGGAATCAGCCATTTAAAAGAAGAAAATTGCAGTTTTTCAGATGAGGTTTCTGTGCTTTAGCTGCAGTAGTTAACACTTCGTCTACTAAATACTATAAATGTTGGCTTCACTTGCCTGGGTTCTTATGCCAGCCGTGCCAATCTCCAATATAAATTTTTTCTGATATATCACAGCGCTCTTCTTCGTCGGTATACTAAAAGTAATTAGAACGTGCAAGTGCAGAGTTGCCAAAAGTGAAGCTTTATTCATTTATTTCAACAGCTGTCGTACATGTATGTTTATATTCTCTCCGAAAGACAGAAACACAGTTAATTCTGTGGCAAAAATTAATAACTTCTTAGGTCGACTTAAGCTTTTAGGTTTTGTTATCGTAAATAGCTCGTTTATTTAATTTCGTTATATTTTACGAAGAAATCAAAATGTTGCATTTCTATAACGGTGGGCCCAACAGAGTATGGGTAAAACCCGCTAAAAGAGTTAGAAATTCGTAACATAATTCCAGTAGTAAATTTTGGAAAACTATCTGTAATGTTTTGTAGGTCCATATCTAGTTGGAGAAATTTGTTTTATTGTGACCACAATAGCTGCGAATCAGTACCTGAATATATTAATTTAAAGGGTCAATAAATATAGAATAGAATAATAGAAAGCCGAATTAAAAATTTTATCAGGATAATTAATGACCTTTAACATAAGGCTCTTCTGGTAAGGAAGTGATTTTCTAAATCTGTGGTAAAGTACTGTATACTCAAGCTCAGAGTCCTGCCTTATCTATGCAGTTGAAAAGTTGTAAGCTTATCTGAAAAAAAAAACGTAGCTAAAAGGCGTTCTAAAATCCAAGATAAGTTAAAAGCTGTAATTTTGGAGGAATGGAATAAAAATCTTAACGGAATGTGTGCAAAAATTAGTTTATCATCAAAGGGTGTCTGCAAGCCTGATTGTCTTACCATTCCATACCTATCGCATTTTTTCCATATCATCTTAGTATGTAAAAATATTTTCTTGATAGCAAAATTCCGGAAGTATTTCTGTTTTTAATCTTGTTTTTATCCTTATTTTTTTCTGGGTTTTCTTTTTTTATGTTATTTGTAACAGACATCCAATTGTAGAAGGACAGTAAGGAAAAATAAACACGTAGTTTGTTTGTTGGCGTTTTGTTGCAGCTTTAATATTCTGTAAAATTATTCTATTATTAATTGTGTTTTGTACAATTTTATTACTTATAGAGCATTTTTGGCTTCTAGGAAAAAGGTTTTCTGATGATCTGGCCTGAGCAACCAGTGAATTACGTATATGAACTAGCTTTTCCCCCAACAAATAAATTGCATTTTTTATTATAAAACTAGCTGTGCCCGCCACGTCGTGGGTGTCCTGATAATGAAAATAAATTTTATTTTGGTAGTAATAATACATCTGTGTTTATAATATCAAAAATTAAAGGTGCCGTGTCGTACTAAGTAGCTAAAATGATCTGTGTTTTAAAATATACAACTTAAAAATTAAAGGTGTCGTACTAAGCAGTACACTTTCTCTTGGAAATAAGATATTTTAGCGGAAAAAAATTATCCTATATTGGGATCAGGATACTTAGGTATCTCCTCACAAAATTTTGTTAAAATCCATCCTGCAGTTTTTACGTGATGCGAATACAAAAGAAAAGCAGATAGACAGACAGACAGACGGAAATGAGTTACTATTTTATTATATTATTAGATGTTATAAGTAATTAGCATAATATTAAATATTACCCCATATTTATGAAAAGTATATTTTAAATCTATTTTAGAACAAATGTTTGAAACAAAAATTGTTCTAAAATACATTTAAAATAAGTTTAATTTCTTATAAATATAGGGGTTAATATTTAAATTCCCAAAAAATTTTATAGATAAAATATATTTAGTAAAAAAATTAATGAAAATAAAAAAATTAGATCTTTTTTTATTATAAAAGTCAAAACGAAAACTTTTTTCACTATGTCAATATATTTTCTTGACAGACTGTGTATCTGTCAAGTACAAAGAGTGCTAAGGATGGATGTTGTGGTCCAGAACATGCATTACAATTTGCTAGTTTTTTTCAATAATAATAAAAAAATAATTATCAATTTTTAAATAATTATCAATTTTCTTTCCCAAAAATTATTGAAAAAATCGTTAATTCAAATAAGAATTAAAATCTTATTTAGAACTTATTTTTATTTGCTAAATATAAAACATGCTTTTCATTAAGTGAATACTGAAATCAATTTTAATTAAAAGAGCTTTGTAAACCATTTTCTCTGCTGATTTTTATAAAATTTTTAATATGAAAGAGTCCATTATTAAATTTACTAAATTATTTTTATCTGGTTTTTCTGTGCATCACAACGGAAAACCACCCAGGTTTCTTGTTGATTTCCCTTTGAATAAGTTAATTTACCACACTATAATGGCACCACAATTAACTAAAATGTATTCTATGGCCGTAAATGAAACTCAGAAATAATTTACTTATTTTTTTGCCATATTCATTCTTTGCATTTATTTAACTTAATTCCTTTATGTTACGCAGTAAAATAAAGATTGGTGTAGTTTATTCCTTTAATATTGTAATAAGATTTTATTAAAACTATAAACAAACATTTTATGGGAATATAATTCGCACTAACAAAATCAAAATAAGATGCTGTATTGAAGCTTAAACACAAAAAATAAAATTTAATACGAAACCACACACAAGTAAGAATAGACAAAAGTAAAATGACAAAGTTAAAAGATGTTCCTAATTCCTAGTGCGACTGACTGACTGACTGTTTGTTTCTTTTTTATTTCGTTGTAAACGATTTTTGAATGAATTAAGTATTTGGTATATTTTTTAAAAATTTAAAGAAAAACGATAAATACTACTTACTCTTTTATCTGGATTCCAAAACATAAAAATTAACATCATGACATTGTAAGGAGTCCAACAGATGAGAAAGGCAAAAATGATTACCACCGAAATTCGCAGAGATTTCATTTTAGCTTTATGTATAAGTCTCTGACGATTAGTCTGACCGGATGGTTTGTTGGTATAGCCAGCCAGTTTTGAACCCTGAAACATTTTCTCACTGTCTGTTAAATAAAAGAAGAAAAATATAGAAGAAACATTAAATATTGCAAATAAGCGTTAACAGAAAATTGTATATTAAGACCGAAACTATTTGTCATTGATACAGCTTTAGGCGAGTGAGAAATGTATTGATAAAAATATTATATTTAAATATAAAAAATAAATATGTATGTACTTAAATATACATTTAATATAACTAATCAAATAGCAACAGCTGTTTTTCCTTATTTTAGTTTTATTTTTTGTATATAAATTGTGCATTTTTTTGTTATTTTTAACAGGTTCTCTTATCTATTTGGTCATTTCATTTTCTGTTGTTTTAGGTTTTCTTCTTTTTGTCATTTCATGAAAATTATAAAGTTTTTATATCAAAAAATTGAAATTAGACAAAATACATACATATGTATGTATGTATACATACAAACACTAGCTGCGCCGATTACGTCGTAGGCGTCCTGAAAATATGTTGATCTATTTTTCTTTGAAAGTAATCCACACCAAATTTTAAGACTCCTTATTTTATAGTGCTTCAATTATGGTTTATGTATTTTTTTTAAAGAAAGGAACCCATCCCTGGATAAAACTGTAAAATTTATATAATTTTTAAAATTTTTGTAGTTTTCTATAAATAGTGTTCAAAATATTCCAAATGCTGCCAAGTTTGCAGTAACTTTGAATCGTTAAAATTGCGAACTTTCACTTCTTATCTCTATTTTCTCTTGGAAATGAGAAAAAAATATCTTATATTTGAGTCAAGATACTACCTCACAAAATTTCATTAAAATTTATGCAGTAGTTTTTACCTGTTGCGAACACAGACAGACGGACAGACAGGCAAAAAAATTCTAAAAATTGCTGTTTTGTATTCCATCAGTAACAGTATTTAAAAAAATGTATTTATATATAAAAATTTTATTATATGTGGGGATATTATATTGTTGGACATTATTATATTGTTGGATAAAACAACAACAAAAACCGTAGCGCTATAGAGCTAACCAATACAAACCATGAAACAATGCGAGATTGAGACGCGAAAAATTTCGTAGTAAGATAAGAAATAATGACGATGACGGGCGTTGTTTATCCCACCGGAGCCGCTGTACGACTCCTTTAAACCACTGTTTAAATTAAATATATTTCATTTGACAGTGGTGCATTTTAAGTTAAACAGTGTTACTGTAGAACCAGTGTAATTGTGACAAGTTACACAAAAAAAAAAAAAAAAAACGCGTAGAATGCTTAGACGCTTAGAACTAAGAAATTTGTTTATTTTCTACTTTTCTACACTTCACAAGCTCCAAGGAAGACGAATTATATTTTATTTTCTATGGTATCGTTATGGTTGCGTCGTAGATTCCATTGGCGTAGGAAAACATATTTCCAAGGGGAGGCAAAACCACTAAATATGTTGGCAAAGAATTTTATGAAAATAAATATATAGTACAATTTTCAAAAATTCTGGGGGGGGGGGGCAGGAACAAGACTGTAGGGGGCATTCCACCCCCCAGAATGAACTTTCTATGCCTATGGTAGATTCATGTCATTGTATCGTTAATTTATAACATTGATGCATACAAAAGTAGAAAGTTAATCTACTTTTAGCGTTGTAAGTACCTAAGCATTCTACGCTTTGTACTGTGTAACTTGTCGTATACAATTAGACTGATTCTAATTTTTTGACAGACGTGTTAAACGCAAAATACGTGGTATGGTCTTTCATTTTTATAGCCTAAATATACCTTCAATTACATGCTTTCTTAAGATTGTAAACAAGATAAGAGACTGATGCTTGTTAAAAAATAAATGAGCTTTCATTAGTCCTTTATTGTTTGTTTCTATTTTTTAATAAATTATAATAAATTAAAAATTTTTTATGTAAATATTTTTTTTTAGAACGCCATGTATAATATAAAAAAACAATATTTATTAAACAATCAATAGACGATTTAATAATTTTTACAAAAATTTTAAAAAGAAAAATATATATATTTTAAAAACCCAACAACGCAATTCCTTTCAAAAAGGAGAGCACATTAATTGACTTGATTAACATAGAAAATTATTACAAACAAGTAAGAGTGCTACATTCGGCTGTGCCGAATCTTCTATACCCTTTACCATGGTGATTTTAATTATACAGACATGTACAGCATTATCCATATTATTGACTCTTTACATAAATTACTCATTGCTTTAAATAAATAGACGACATCGGCTGAGCAGCTAAATGAAAACAAATTCCGTTGACTACAATTGTCGCCGTGTAGTCAGCTACTTAATGATACTGAAGACGACAGCTACGTCGTAAACTCTGACATTGTTTTAGAAATACATATTTTGCTTTTATAAAATTAAATAACTTCTTCAAAGTATGAAATATAAAATAATAAATATTTTCTCCAAAATTTTTGTTTGTATATGAATTTGTAATTTATGTAATTTTGTTAAATTTTCTTCTGTTGAATAAAATAAAATTGTCGCATACAAAAATAGAAATTAGCCTAAGTTGACTACAGCTACAACGGTGGTCGTATAGCCATGAAACATTGCTGGCTTCAAAATAGTCGTTTACCTATAAACGTGTGTATTTTATTTTTCACAGTTTGTAGTCGGTATCCTGATGTTGTCTATTTGTTTAATACATTTAGGTTTTAAAACAGAAATCTCATCTATTTTTTTAAGAATCAAACGCATTTAAAAAAATATGTTACTCTATTTACATATATTCTTAATATTAAAAATATGTTTTGTAACACTCATGATCAAGAGCCCCCACGCACAATCTCAACGAGAATCTCACAGAGAACAAAAGATGTTTAAATCAGTAGCATACCAGCTTTCAACAAGGTAGGTTTGTGTCACTTTGCTAAATATTTAGCAAACCAAATATTTTCATTTTAACCACTGTTTTTGGTTGGGGACTTTTTTAAAAAAAATGTCAAAAATTGTTTGTAAAATTTTTTTTTTAAATATCTTTTAAAAAACTTTTTTTGAAGTTTTAACGCAAATTTAATTTTTTTGTAAAAATATCTTTTTGAAAATGTTTTGTAAATTTTTTTTGTAAATATATTTAAATTTTTTTTTAAATTTTTCTTTTTTAAATTGTACTGATTTTTTTTTTTAATTTAGGACCTTCCTGCAATCTATATTGAGTTAGAATGGTCAGACTAAAGCAAAAAAAAAAAATCCTTAAAAAAAATTGGGCACCCTGTAGGTCTATTGTCTACCTCTGTATCGTCGCGTTTATTCTTAAACCACGTAAGCGCCAAGAAGTCGTTTTTTTTAATTTTGTTACTTACAATTAATTGTAGCCAAATCTGTCGCTTACGTGGTTTTGGCGTAAACAGCAAATTTCTGGGTGTAAATAAACATTTAATTTTTGTATTTATAAAAAAAAAACTTTTAACTTTACTAAAAATGCTCCAATGCTTATTTTGTGATCCAGAAGAACGTTTTGTATATTTTGTATATGAAACATTTCGCCACTTATGCCAATCAAGTACTCTTTGTATGTATGTACTCATATATTATTCGGAATTTAGGCTGAGTAGCACTAATTTTTTTAAACTTTATTGAATTAAAATTAAAAACACAATTAGTTCCTAGAGGGCAATACCGTGGACAAAGCTAAATAGTTTTTAATAATACGCTGTTTCTGTTTCTCAGTAGTGAAATTATAAATTGTTTTCTCTTTCAAATGATGAACTTAATAAGCAATTTATATGCTCCTCAATGTGATTATCGAAGTGCCCAGCTACTTGCTATATTTTGATCAATGCAATTATTGTTAGTGAATGTCGTTTATGGAAAGAAAATATGGAAAGAGTTAAAATACAGCTGCGAATTGTTGCTGTCAATGGCTTCATTTGAAAGCAATTAAGTTGAACATTAATTGCTTTTTGATTGTTTGTTAGTTATTTGGTATCAATTTAACAATTCAACTGCTCTGTAATATAAAAGAAATTATAAATGTGCCTGTCATGTTACAAGTCTGTTTGGCCGGCCTAGTTTTAGCATGTAATCCATTTAAAGATAATTACTATGCTTTAAAGGTAGAAGAAGAAAACTAATTTTGTGTGGCTATGTTGCTTTTATGTATTTAAGTTCTTTGTCAAAGTTGAATAGGAAAAGTTAAAAACTAGATGTCATACCTAGTAATTATTTTTGTTGCTCGTCAAAAGTTTTTGAATTAATTAATTGCTTAAATTAAATTTTATGCATTTACCGAGAAATTTTATAACCGGTTTTATAAAAAGAACGAATTTCGAATTATTCGACCAACCGAGTTTTTGGTTTCGAATTATTCACTAAAATCGAATATTTTACTTTTCTAATGCAATTTTATTGCTTCTATTATATTTTCTAATTTTAATTTTAACTTACTTGAAATGGTGCGAAATGTTGACATGTACGTTCCAAACAGTATACACAACGGCAGCAGGAATGTGAAAACTAGTGTAAATGTTGTATAAAGCTGCTCCTGCCATTCGGCTGTATAAAATCCATGAGTGACACATTGATGAAATTCCTCAATGAACGGACCACGTGCAACTCGAAATATAAAAAACTGCAAGAAAAGACGTGAATTAAAAATGGAAAAATATAAAATATACATATAACAAACGTATTTAATGCTTTTCTCTTGTACTGCTTATGATGAAATGTAACAAAGAATTTTAAAGACTCGAAACAACATGTTCTTTTACAACTACATACTTGTTTATAAAATATGTTTTGAAACGCTCTAATGAAATTTACTTTATTAGACCATTTCTCATTATAATCGTAGTTTTAAATTACATAAAAAATATATTATATGTTTTATACAAAATATTAGCGGTATGCACTGTTTGATGCAAATGGTCTTGCGAAAGTGCAAATGCGTTATATCATTCAAATTAAACAAAAACAATAGGCATTTTGTTGTTGGAGTTCACAAAAAAGCTATGATATTATGCATTTGCACTTTTGCAAGACCAATTAGTTATAACAAAATATACAACTTGTTTTTGGTGCATTAATCTGTTTATACTTAATTTTAGGGGGAAGGGGTACTCCCCATATAAAGTAATTAAAAATTATGGGCCAAAATTGCAAATTATTTTGAGGTGGCCTTCCCCCTTCCTAATTTTAGCTTAAATAAGTGATATTTATAGATTTTTAATTATATTTTAATGCAATTTTATTTCTTTTCGATTTATGACTTAGAAAAAAACTATGTACTCATAGTAAAAATGAAATATCAAAAAATATATTTGGAGGATTTACAAGGTGTCATAAAATAATAATAATAAAATAATAATTTGGAATAATATGATTGTTCTGAACAACGTCTCATATTTTATTGAACTATTTTAAGTTTGTCAATTTATAAAAAGAAAATTTTACAAACTAGAGGCTTCTTAAAAGATATAAATTGCAGCTTGCAAGCCGCATTACAGACGGCTCGAATAAAGCGACTAAGCCATGCGGCTCAGGTTTCTACTGATTTATATGACAAAACAGTAAATATAGAAACAAATTTCATAATTTTAGAACGTTTTTTTGTTTGAAACACAACAATATTTTAAAACTATTATAAAACATTAGGGGCCATATTCATAAAAAATATTTTCAGTCGTAAAGTAGCTCTGGGTCGGGGAACACGCGTCATTGTCATTATCGCCTAAAGTCAATCAAGTCGTCCTTGTTGTTCGGCCTTCGAGTGGTTTGCGTCTCGTTCTCACACTGGCTGATTGGCGTTCTCGAATAGCTGTACTACGGTACTGTTATTGGTGGTTGCTTAATCAGCCACGTGTAATCGTTTGGTTATCGTTTATAACCTATAAATTTTAATTCCAATAAGTCGGACATTGGTGAGCAACATTTTAATAACTCAACTATTAACTGGAGGAGCACCATTAAACTCAATTTTTTACTGGAGGAGAACCAATAAAGTCAAGATTTTCACTGGAGGAGCACCATAAAACTCTTATTAATTTTTACTTAGCTGAATTTGGAGTCTCACTTCCTATATGACGGTATAGGTCGCGCTGCAGATTTTGGATGAAACTAAGTCAATCACACCCTGACGTTTTGGTTTAGTACCTTTGCCATTTATCAATTTTTTTGGGCAGAAACCAAAAAAAAATATACATATATTTTTAATTTATAAAATGTTTATTGAAGAAATTTTATATGGAAATTTGTTTTATAAACCCTTTATAAAAGAAAAATATTTTTTATTAATTTGGCCCTAAAACTTTATGACGATATGACATGTTTGCATATCCCAATTATTTATATTCTTAACAAAATATATATTTTTTTTATTTCGGACCAGCACTCAGGGGATGACCCCTACTCATGCAAAGCATTGTGCCAGAACTAGGAAATTAGGTTATGGGAAGGAGGATAGAGGGAGTAATGTTTGTGGACATTCGATTTGAATTTTCCAACATTGTAGCTGACAGGAAAGACCTCTGTAGGAAGATGATTCCACAAGCGAACTGTACGGCTAAAAAACGAATTTTCTCTGTAATGCATTGTGCGATTCACTGGCCACTCGACCACAAATGGATGAGCTCTTAATGAAAAGCGTGTTGTGTTCCCTAATCTCATCAGAGCACATTCCATTGTAGTAGCGATAAAACAGCGAAACACAACCCACATTACGTCGATGTTCAAGAGAGTCAATAGAGTTGGATACCCTACTGTCACCTATGAGCTTCTTCGCCCTCTTCTGCACGCGGACGAGTAGTTCCAAAACAGACTTTGGAGCACCCGACATGAGAGTTGTATTCCATTTTTGGCCGGATGTAAGTGGTATAAATAGTAAGGAGGCCAGATGAGGTGAAATATGTTTTACACCGTTTGAGAAAACCGAGACACTTGAAGGCTTCTTTTGAGACTTGAAAAATATGCTTAGTCCATCCAGCGCCCCCTACGAAAACCATACTGGCGGTCGCTTAGTAAGCTGTAGGACTCCAGATACTTGACAAGATGAAAATTTAGCATACTTTCCATTACCTTAGAAAGAGTAGAACAGACTGCAATTGAGCGGTAATTTTCAGGGTTGTTAGCCTCTCCTTTTTTGGGGATTGGCGTTACATTAGCTAACTTCCATCACATTGGACTCTCACCAGCATGATACAAGGTGCTGAAAAGAGTCGCTAATGGACGTGCTAGCGTCAAAGAGCACTGTTTCAAGACCAGTGCTGGAATGCCCTCCGGCCCAGAAGACTTATTGATATTAAGATCTGCTAAGACCTTTTTAACTGCACGTGCTCGAAAGAATATCTTTGGCATAGTTACTGATACTCTGTCAAGCACGGGTAGTGGCTGATTGCTTTCCGGCAAGTAGGAATTTCTTGCAAATTGACCAGCCATAAGGTTAGCTTTGTCAGCCGGGTCAGTGAATATTTTGTCATCCTTCAAAAGAGTCGGAATTGAGGAACTAGCATTATCCTTTACTCTTTTGACAAATGACCAAAAGCTCTTACTGCCCCGAGGGGCAGAAAGAACTTTAGCACGAAGACGCTCATCGTGTAGACCTTTTTCACGCCTAAGTACTTTGGCACACGAAGATCTCGCCGTTTTGCGCAGCGAATCAGTGTCTGCGTTTTTATTTTTATGTCAGGCACTGAATGCTTCCTCTCTGAATCTGACTGCATTTTTACACGTCTGATTAAAACAGGATTTCATTCTAGGTTTAATCGAATCTTGCTTTGATGGAATAAAAGCTTTCATTCCTAGCAAAATTATGTTTATAACCATTTCCGCCATGGCATCAGTGTTACTGTCTAGGAAACAAAGTTTCCAATTAAAATGCCGGAAAAAATCGTTGAGCTCAGCCCAACGAGCCTTATCGTATAAGTATTTTAAACGTTTCGTGGCTGCTTTTGAAACGCTTCGAAGTTCAGAAATCGAAAAGGAGGCGGATATGGTGCAGTGACACTAGTTACCTAGAGGTGCATTAACGTTTGCTTCGTACTTTTGAGGGTGCGAAGTTAAAAAAAGATCGAGAGTATTATTATGGTGCCCTTCAACACACGAAATATGCGTTGGCTCATTCACTATTCTTAACAATCAACATCATCATTTGTATTCTTAGTACAAATATCATTATAATCATCACTGGCATATTCTGGAAATGTTTCAAATTATCTATTTTTTTTATTTTTTTATTTTATTTTTCTCATATTTAATATCCCCGGATCAGAAGTAATTAAGTCTGTTAATTATATTTATTTAACTTTTCCCTAGAACATTTCCAGGAAAATACCACAATAGATTATACTCAATACATAACCAAAAATAGCTACTGTACAACTCGCAATAAGTAAAATCGTTTCTTATATTATGTATGTATGTATTTACATATAATTTAAAAATGGGAAAAATATGTAAAATGCTTTTTAACAAATTATTTAAAAAATGTTTATAGTTTAAGAAGAAAAAAAGTTTTTTACTTAATTCGGCTTAATTCACAACTATTTATTTTTATTTCTTCCGAAATCCACTAAATTATAGGGTTACGCGTGAAAACAAATTAACAAAAATTATACAAATTGCACATAAAAAATAAAAACGCGCTTATATAATATTACTAACCATTCCATTATTATGTTTTTATTTTTCATTTCAGATGGCACCGACAACTAATTCCTAAAATACCAAAAATTGTAATTTGTATTTCAAGAAGAAAATCAAACAACTCAAACTTGAAAAGTGTACATTTCGACAACAGTAATTGTCATATTCAAACATTTTGTGCCAGTGATGTGGGATTTTCTTTACTTTTATTGAGTATATAGTAATATTTTAATTAATTACCGTAAAAATTCATATTATTTAGTTTTCCCAACGTTTCGTAGATGTTTTCTCTACTTTTTCAAGGGATGGTCTACTTAAAATATAAAAACAATTAGTTTTAAAAGCCATGTTTCACAATGAAAAATAAAGGACTTACAAATTACATTACAAAAAAGGGAATAAAAACAATATTAATTTTATAATTAAATACATGTAACTTGTGTTAATGTTTGCTGTGTCTTCTTCTAAATTCATTGTTTTATTTATTCTTTGTTGTATTCGCAAACTTTCAATAGTATATCTTTTCCTTTCTTCTTTTCTGTGTCCAGTATTTTAACATTTATACGATTTTTTGGTTTGTTTTAAATAAATATATATTTGAATCAATTAAAAAATTAATTGAACCATAACTGAAAACTAACCCTTTAATAGGTGTGCACATTGCAACGATGCTCTAGTGTGTCAGTAGAGTTGGGTGCCCTACTGTCACCAATAAGCTTAGGAGAGGTCAAAGATTTAAGGTTCAATTTATTTTTTAATTGATTCAAACATATATTTATTTAAAACAGGCCGCGGATAGCTCTAAAATTGATTTTAAAGCTATTCGTAAAAAGATCAAATGGATTGAGGTATCTATTACACCGTTGAAAAATCCGAGGCGAGTTTAATAGTGGACCACGTAACGATGCCTGTGGCACTCCTCTAGACATTATGCAAGAAGTGGAAATATTTTTTCCACGAAAAACTGATTAACTCCAAACACTGAGGTATGAAGTCAAAAGTTAAAAATTTACTTATTTATTTAAATTTCAGCCAGGAGAACTCTGATGAAGGATTTAGAGGAAATTAGGCAAGGATTTTATAAAGCATTTATCTATTTAATTTTTGATTTCCTCCGAGAAACAAAACCACCAGTCTTAGAGTGGATGGAGTTCCTTGCATTATTTACAGATGTCTTCTGGTTTTTTGCTTATTTTCAATTAGAATTGTATTAAAGCATATAAAAATCCAAAAGTTATTAATTCTCCATTTATATTGTTGCGACAATGTGGAAAAAACAAAATGGTAGTTCACAATATACAAACAATCACCAAATAATTTTTCATTTAGATTAAAACCAACAAAAACAAAACATTTGTTGGCGTTACAAAAAAAAAAAAACTGTTCTGGTTATACCACAGCAATTCTAATTCAATTTTATAAAATACATAGTTTGTATACATTCTAGATACATTAACCACTTAGAAAAACCACCATGTTTGAATTACAATGAATTTGTATTACAATGAATTTGTATGCTATTTGGTTAAATTTGTATACGAGTAAAATGTTTAGGCTATTGAATAGATTTTAAGAAAGCTACCATTCATTACCTAAATTAATCAAATGAAGTTATGTATATAAAATATTTTGTACCAAAAATACTTTAATTAATTTGCTTTTAATGTGAATATTTGATACAAGAAATACAGTTTACTCTCCTATAGTGCGGGAGAAACGTTCCAAATAAGCCACGTGTTGTGTGAAAACGCGTTATATGAGTCATAGAGCCAGTTAAGAAAAGAAAAGTCAAGTTGAAATAGTTTTTTAGGAGTAGGCGATTCCTTTTTAATTTCATCCGCCAGGTAAAAAATTTTACCCTGACAGATGAAGGTTATGTCAAATAAATATATTTATCATTTACAAAGGCCTATTGACCTAATTGATTACACAGTTAATTTATGAGTAGATTTTATATAATATAATTAACTCTGGTTTTCTACTTATAAACAATAATTATAATTATGTCGCGCGATTATGTAAATTAATTTTGTTTACAATTTTATTCAAAACAATAGCAAAAAGGCACTTGCCAACAATTTCCTTACAGATATTCTGCAAAAACATTTTTAAAATCTTTTAAATTTAATGAAAAGTTTCGAAGGTTGAATGGTCGAAGGTTGAATGGTAGTATACAGTTCTATAATCTAGATATCTTGAGAACAAATGAACGCTGCATGTACAGCACAATTTTCTTAGATATATAGAAGATGTTCGGTTAGAATGTGAAAATTGGAATACCTCAAGCATGTCTTGTGGTTTAACAACTTTTATTATTTTGTAGAAATACATTAGTGCTCTTATTACTATTATTATAACTTGCCAATAGCTAAAGTTTAGGAATTTAAATAAACAAAAAACTATTTATCGCTCCAACAAAATCCTAAATTTAGCTATTGGCAAGTTATAATAATGGGCCTTAGTCTTATAAAACTTTCGAATTCGGAAGTCAATAGTTTCAGCGGAAACATGAACACTAGATCCCACCTTATAAACATAGTGTATGACTCTGTTAAAACACTTTTTCAGCCTACTTAAGTTGCCCGCTGACGTTGATGAAGAAATTTCTATTCCATTAATACATATCGGCATTATTATTGTTTTTGCAATTGGTTTTCTTATATGCCAAGGTAAATAAGATCCCAAATTATTTATTTTGCGTAAATTAAAGGACAATCTAGCAATGATCATATTTATATGTTTGCTTTTCAAACGATACCTTATCATCTAAGAGTAAACCTATTGATTTTTAATTATGAATATAGACAATATTAGCACCACTTAGCCTTTAATAAATGGTGATAATATTTTTCACCAAATTTCATAGCATACGCTTTCTGGGGATTTAATACCAATTTGTTATCAGTATACCTATCAGAAATAGTACCTAAATCTGTGTTAAATGCATCAAAAAACTCTAAAAAAGATATATTTCCATTAAAAGAAGCGTGAATATAATCAGTATAAGCATAGACTCTACAAAACGAGAGAGATTAAAATATACCATTTTTGTACTTCATACAGAAAAGTGGTGCCATAATCGAGCCTGAGGTATATCTCTATGCGAAGGAATACTCAGATGATCTTTGAAATTCGTTTGCAAATTGATATCTTCCATTTACAAAAGATAATTGGTTATTAAGTATTAAGTTTTCGATTCAATGATGTATATGGTTCACGGAATCAAAAGCTCTATTGAAATCTAAACAGACCGTCACTGTTGACTTTTTATCGTCCATACTTCTCCTAATCCTTTCCAATGCATCTAATATCAGAGTAGCAGTACAATGACCTCATCTTAATCCTGATTGATAGAGTGATATTAGATTGATACATTTTTCTTTAAAATTACATCCAATGTTTTTGATCAAACCGGAGTATACATATTGATCTAAAGGTAGAAATTCCTTTTGGGTTTCGTATTTTTAGAATTTTTACAATTTTAGTTATTTTCCAGCTAGTAGGCTATTTAATAATCATTATTATTGTATTAAGAATATAAGGTTTAATAATTAAGTATAACGTTTTATAAATAAATCATATGCATCATGTCCTATAACCTTAGACCTAATTTGATTCAACGCCTCAATTACATCGGGTTAAAATTATAGCGGTGTTGTCAAAAGGTAGCACAAAGCTTTGATCAAGTTCATTTAGATTTTGATATACTTTCACTTCCATGTAGTCCAATCGTTTTATGTTTATCCCAGATATTACCAGGAGCCCGATTAATAAAAAATTCTTCACAGTGTTGTGTTCTGACCATTTTCGTGATGAAAAGTTTAAGTGATAAAAGAGGTATGATTACATCTTCTCCCTGGTATATAAAAAATTCGAACATCCACAAAGATCTAAACATGCCACCAGTTAAAGCAGAAATAGCGAAACATGCAGTCACATATCTAAAGAGGCTTGCAACTGGTTACTTCCGACAAAAAGGAAGAGATACTGATTTTCTTGGCCGTACATTCGAGGGATGACCTGCAAATGATTGCAAAATCCGTGAAACAAACATTATTTTTGTCTAACACTGGCTGGACTTGAAAAGTATATTTTTATTTTAGACTTAAGATATGAGTAATTATTGTTGGTTCAAAAACATTGAAGATACAATAAATAATAAATGTAATAAAAAAGAGGTTTAACGAGGTAGAGCGAAATAATGTTGCTTAAAGCCGTGTTATATGAGGGCTAGCTGTACTGAAATCCAACAGTAAAAAGCCTGTACATATCAAGTGTAATTTTATATTAAATTAAGACGTAAAAAGCCGTCTGTGCAAGCAAGTTGTATAAAAAGAAATCAATAGAAAAGCCTTATATAAAATTCTAAAGTTATTGTGGAGTTCTGTAAATAGTGTGTAAAATATCCCGCTTTCACAAATAGAAGATGCTGTCAAGTTTGCAGTACCGTAAAATCTCTATTTACTCTTGAAACTGAGATATTTTTCCTATATTTAAACCGCAATACTAAACTTCATCCTCATAATTTTTTTTTTTAAATTCATTCAGGCAGACAGACAAAAATTCCAAAATTATTTGTTTTGTATTCCATTTCGATTACTATCTGCAACAAAAGCAACATAATTTTCAAAAAATATTTTATGTACAGAAATGTTCCTATTACAGTTTTATTATATGTATTGATTAAGACATGAAACTCCATCTGTGCAAGCAAGTTGCATATAAAGAAACCAATAAAAAAGTGCATTCATTTTTTGTTTTGGTTTTGAAATACCATAATTTTGAATAAAAAATACAGCAGTAATACACAACTTTAAAGCTATTTAGTAAAGGATAATGCAGCTTTTCTTGTTGTAGCAATAATAACTTAGTTTGTTGTTAGTAAATAATTAGTATTTAAAGAAAAATCTTGTTCCTAAATTATTTGGCAATTTCAAAAATTTTAGTAAATGTCTTTATTATTTTCTATTTGTAAAAGAAATTGGAAACCAATTTATTTGTGATTATAACTGCTGCAAATACTATTATATAGAAAATTCCAAATATTTGAATTTGTGTAAAAAACGTAAGAACAACATAACTTGTATTTTTATGTACTCGTCAGCAGCCATATTTTTTTATTACACTTCGATTACTTTTTAAAACCTAAAAATAAATAGGAAATCATAACAACATTAAGTTTCTTTTATTTTCAGACGATTGATATAAAATTTCTTGCATAAAAGGAAATATGTGAGTAATAAAATATTATTTTTTTTTTGTTAACATCTCGCATATATGAATACAAATATCCCAATCAAAACATATGGTTTGAAAATAACAACAAGTAAACAACTTACACATATTTGTAACTACTTATATAAGTTGAATGTATTATTTTATTGGGAGATAATTTAAACAGTGCAACAAATAAAAACTATTTAAAAAATACAAGAACTTGACAATATATGTACAATTAAAGGGTAGTAAAACCCTATACTCAGTTTGGCGAAATTGGTAAACAATTTTTATTTATGGGCCTCGAAAGATTTGGAAAATCAGTGGGTCCTTCAAAAAAGGTGTCATCAGCTTTTATCTAATACCTCATTCAAACTAGGTAATGGCGCTTAACTTTATTCGTCAATAATGTAACCGAGGATTCTGTAATAATAAATTCTATGTCAACGCTCTCGCAGTTGATGGTGATGGTGTCATCAGCTGCTGTATTCAAAGAAGAAGTACAGATCAAATATTATTGCTGACTCATAATTCATACCACACAGTTACTTTTTGTAGATGGAATACCAACTGGAAAGCATTGTATTGGTTAGAGTCGCCCTATATGCGGCAGTTTCGGATGCGGCATCAGTGACTGAATAATACGAACCAATACTACGAAAACTAAAATATGGCAACTTCAAAAGAAAAAATCTTACTTTAAAATTTAATTGTTAGATCATCTCTCCTTTGTCGGACACTTTTAACTTGTCGTATACTTATAATAAACTATACGTTATGTTTTGAAATCCACCCTCAATGCTAATGAATTACAATGGTATGGCGGCATACATACGTATGATTAATATTAGTTTTAATGCAAATTACTCATACGTTCGCATTCATTGTGAGCTTAATTTACAAAAGTTTGATTATATTTATTATGTAATGGTAAAATAATATATTTAATATAAATATATATAATATAAATTATTATTAAACTAAATATGTGTCTCGAAATCACTTTTATAAAAAAATATATATAAAAATCTTCAATATTATTTGTTTTACTCAAGGCCAATTACAAAAGTTAATAGTTTTACTGTCACGCCTCGTGGGAGCATAGAGCTTTCACAAAGCATCTCTATCCTGTCTATTGCTTTCGACTTGCTTCTTTTTTGTTAATCTTTATGTTTTTCCAGTTAAGTAGTTGATTAGATAATTAAGTAACAATAATTAATTTCCAACATTCACTCCGATCGTCTTATTAAGTATTATTTTCGAATTAAATTGCTCTTTAATTAATATAATTAAAACTAACAATTGAAATATGTATGTGTTATTTAATGTGTAGTATTTAATATTGGGTATTAAGAACCAAAGAATACTTTAATCATTTATTTATTAAACTGTTGTTATTGGTTTCATTTTCGTTTTTGTTTTTGTTTTTATTCTTCTTCAATTATATTTTAAATATATGCCATAATTTATATTCACCAAGAGTGTGTTTATCTACTAAAAGAAATGGCTCATTTCTTTAATTTGAAATTCAAAATAAAAAAACTCTCATTTACATTTCGAAAAGGAACTCGTTTGATGGATAATTTGTGACGTATTTATTAATTTATTATTTTAAATACCCACACACATAGACACCCAACTTTATGTCACACAATTCTTTTATTATTTTCTTAAAGTGCGTCATCTTATTTTGTATAATATTTTATACGGCAATAACAATTCAAACCCACATTATACTCTTTTTTTGTTTGTTGGCATGGTCTACTTTTTGAGTAATACACTTTACTTTAGTGCATCCTACAGTCCGATTTTGGAAGGTTAACATCATAGGTTCTGCTTTTTGCCGGATGGATAGGTAAAATTTGAAAATTGGCGCAGAAATTTATCAGAATTGTGGCGGGCTATTGAATCAATTAAACGATTGCGTTTATTCTCGATTGTAACCAAATATTTCATTTATTTAATATTATGCTGTATTACCCATAACCTTTTATAATGAAAATGCAATTTATTTGTTGGGGAAAAAGCTAGTTTATAAAAAAAACTCTATTAGTAAAATTCTAAAAAACACAAGAAGATGTCTGTTAATAGAATAATATTGCAGCTTCAACAAAACTTGTTGAAGCTACGTTTTTATTTTTCATTACTGTCCACTTTGTAGATAGTTTACGTACCTTAACTCTTCGTTACCTCAAAGCTAAAAATCTCGGTTTTATTGATGACTAGCTGTGCTCACCAATTCGGCAATCCACAGCAAAGACCCTTACATTTTTAGTTCCGCCTTAAACTATGCTGCATATCCGTTTATGTATTTTTTGCTTTATAAAAAATTAATTATGCATATCCGGTTAGTTCAACTGCGTACTTTCACCGCTTATTCTCCACTTTATTTTGGAAATAAGATATATTTGTGGAAAGAAGTATCCTATATTGGGATCAGGATACTTAGGTATCTCCTCACAAAATTTTGTTAAAATCCATCCAGTAGTTTTTACGTGATGCGAACGCAAAAGAAAAGCATACAGACAGACAGACAGAATAAATAATAAATGTATAGATTTCAGTGGTAATGGCCTCAACTGGACGTCTTGAACGAGGTTTGTCATGGGGATGCAACGTTTAAATTTCTTTACGCAGCTGAAGACTGCTTTTAACGCTGGTCCAAATGCCTCATGGGTTTTTTATATCTTTTGTTTTGCAAAAATAACAAACAAATTTTCAAGCAATCTACTGTTAAGAAAACGAATTTTTAACAGTTTTCAATCCTGATATTATTTTGTTAAATATATATTGCCTTATCCAAGTAGTAAGATATCATCTATGCGATAAACCTATACGCACATACATATATGTAGGTCCAGATATGTGGGACTATGTAGTTGCCATAGAACTAAACGATGCTTATTATAAAACATCGATAAATTCTACAGGTTCCTTGGAAACTCCAACAGTTGTTATTGAGACACATAATATTTTTCGGCTGTAAAGATTATAATAGTGAGTGTGATATTACAAAATTTAAGGATGTGATTAAAAACGGTTAACGATTTAACGGTTATAAATGAACAACAAAAAATGCTCTGCCTACGATCACACATGAATGAAAGTAACTAATTGATTTTTTAGTATACATATGTACATCGACGGTGAAAACCGAAGAATTAAAACGAAGTACTGAATTAGCTTATTTGCATAAATGCTCTTTTACATAAATGTTTGCATTTTTTTTTAAATTTATGAGTGCTTATTTATGAAATTTCTCATATGAAAAGTTAAAAAAATTGTAAATTCTCATATATGAGCACTTGTGTGAAAAACAAAATACTTTCAATCACTTTTGAATAAATCTTTTTACTCATAAATGAATAAACATAATGTATTTTCTAGTCTCTCTCAACATGCATGAAAAGAAGCAGAAAAACACTAAAATATACATTCTCACACATGATTGAGCAGTGAGGGAGCATTTCGGTACTTTGGTTCTAATAGTAAGTGCGATATTACAAAATTTAAGGTTGTTATTAAAAATTCTGAAGTCATGTCTTTTAAACTGGCTTAAAACTAACGATTTGCAAACGATTTATAAATAAATAAATTAAATTTATTAATGACTCTACAAATTAAAACAAAAATATAAAATGAAATAAGTACACAGAAAAAATTTCAAAATCATTTTAATTACTAAAATGGTTATTAAGTCAAGCATAAAAATGTTCAATTTTGCACCTCTTACCAAAATGATTAATTAATTATCAAAATTGTAAAAGTTAAAAATTTTTTTTCTAATTAATGTTTCTCTACTTTTCAATTAAAGGTATAATAAAAAAATCTTTTTGATTTGATTAATGTGATTGATTGAATGAATCAAGAAATTAATTCAATGAAAATAAACATTTAAATCAATTCAATTACTTAAGTTAATTAATAATGAAATTAAAAACAATAAAGATAATAATTGTATTAAGCAAAACAGTTATGGAGTTTTTGATTTGAATTAACTAAAATATGAATAGAATTAACAATATAGTGTAATTAAAACTAGAACTAAAAAACAATTAAGGGCATGTAGAAATGAAGCACAGATTTTATAGAATATTTTTAAAAAACCCTTATTTTTAAACAATGTGATGAATTTAGCTCAATTTTAAGAATCCTTCTTTCACTAACTTAGAATATTTGAATTTGAAATGCAGATTGGAAGATTGGAAGATAAAACCCAAAAATTAACTAAGGACGTAGAGAAAACCATACATAAGAAATAAAAGAAGAACTAACAAAAACGTTTTTTTACAAATACAAAATTGAAATAAAAAGTTTATCACAGCCATTTTCATTTAAAGATCATTTTGATTTCAAAATCAATTACCATCACACACTTGATTGTTTAAAATTAATTTAAAATCTGCATAAATTTTACTGGAAACCGAATAAAAAATAAACAATTTATTTATAATTTTAATAATTTATTTATTTGTTCAGTGTTATAAGTAATATACATTAATAAAATAATTCTTGCAAAAAAAAACCGACTTCAAAACAGATAGAAGGGCACCAATTCTAAACTAAAAATGTAAGAAGTAATTTGTAAGAATTAGATTCAAACCAAATAAAAGATGCGCCAGAATTAGAGGGAAAAAAACTAAAGATAATGTGAATGTCAAGCCTCTCCCTAATACTGTTCAAAAGTTAAGCTATTTTCACCAGCATCCGTCTTTTATGGGGACACCATTCAAGCCTCTGTCTATAATGGTTTCAAAGATAGGGGCACACAGATCAAATAACATCACCTATTCGGATACCCTTTAATTTACAATGTTAAATTAAAGACCTGTTGTTATAGAGGACTTGGCCACAAAGATTCTTTTTAAATTTCAATTCTCTGTCTATAACGGTTAAAAAGTTTAACCATATATATCAAATCACATGAACTATTGGGACACCCTTTACATTATAATTCCAAATATTTATACTTGTTATCATACCAGAGAAAGTAGTGGACATTCTGACTAATTTTCAAATGTTTAGTCTATAATGGTTCAAAAGATTGACCCAAATAGGTCATATTATATCACCTATGGGGACACCCTTTAAATTTTAAATTAATTTTTTTTATTAATTTCTGCTGTTGAGAGCTATAGCGGCACGCAATTTTTTTAAATTTTAATTTGGTGCCCTTTACGGTTCTTAATACACGTAAAATAAATGTATGTTGTATGGGGATACCCTTTAATTTTTAATATAATGAACTGTTTCTAAAACAGGACCGACCTGAAAGCATAGCCTTTGTATGTATGTATGTATGTATGTATGTATGTATGTATGTATGTATGTATGTATGTATGTATGTATGTATGTATGTATGTATGTATGTATGTATGTATGTATGTATGTATGTATGTATGTATGTAGGTATGTATTTAAAATTATGAAATTAAATAAAATTATATAAAATTTAAATTTTTAATTTGCCATAATCTGCACAACTTCAAGTCCACTACTTAATTTGCTATGTACTTGCATAGGAAAACTATTATTTTATTTCCGAACCGCATTTTTACGCACACACATTCTTATTTGCGCAACAATTTTAATAAATTTTTTATTTTTCCAATATTAATTTTATATTTTCTTAATCAAAAAATCTATACATCATATTTGTCAACTCATTTTAAAAGTATAAAAAATATAAATTAACAAATTTATTGAATAAATTACCACTATAATTACTATTAACATAAAAATCAAGTAAAATGTTAATTAATAATTTTTCTCTTTTTTTGTTTTTGTTCAATTAATTTATTAATTTAGTCAATTAGTAATTGTATTGAGTTTCAGTATGATATTAAACACCTCTTTTATTAAAAATAAATTGTTAATATTTTTTTCTGTGTAGGATAAAATAAGAAACTTTGTCATATAAAAAATGCATAAATTTTCTAACAATTTGAATTTTTCCTTTCACATGTTTTTGTACATTTCGGGCAAAAGTAGTTTTTTCACAAGTTGACACTTCTGCCATTTTATTCTTTAAGTATAAATCTCCTACGCATAAACATTTTATACTTTCATCCATTCAAAATATTTGTTTGTCCTTTTTATTTTTGTTTCGGGGTTAATGTATCATGAAATTATAAATTTTAGGTTGTAAATTGTATGCACAAGAACGAAAGTGGCTGCCTGCCACACACTCCTGCCAGCTTAATGAAAGTAAATAAAGTCTAAAACTTTATGTTGCCAATAAACATCTACAACACGCAGCGTGTGATATTCTGACAAATTTTATTAAATTTAAATTAATATTACTACAGTAAAGGAGACATGTGGGAAACTGTAAATGAGATTGTAACCTTTTTCTTAAATATATATATTTTTTTAAAAAAGTTACGGCTAGATAAACATGAAAAAGAATATAAAAATTTGTTTCTCTTTGCTATAAAGACTTTTAGCTAATTAGAAATTTAAATTTGTTTTAATAAAAAAATATATTAAAGATTTATTTTTATTTTAAACTCATACTTTCCATTCACATTTGTTTTCTGTTTAATTAAACAGCACTGGAGTCCTGTTAACACTTTGTTTATTGGTTAATACTTTTAACACTTTTAACACCTAAACTTTATCTGAATGCACTAAAATTTACACACACACTTTACTTTTTAACATTATTATACTTTTGTTGTTGTTGTAGTGGCCATAGAAATACCCCTTCTGTAATGGATGTGTCTAACAATTACGGTTCAAGAGACACGATTGTGTGACAGACGGACAACGTCAGGGAGATATTAATTGGTCCCGTTGGCACCCTTTCGGTTCGAAACCCTACAATTATAAATATATTAAAAATCAAAAAATTAAAAAGTTGATGTCTGAAGGTAATGGTATATTTCTTATGACTATTACGGTCATAATAACTTTAAATGCTCTTGAATAGAGATGTACGCGTTGAGTTTTTTTGACTTACGCACGCAAGCTGTCGGGGCAAAAGATTGTGTATTTAGACCAATTTTCATGGAAAAAAAATTTCACCAGCTTTCAGTGGCTGTCAAAAGCAAAGTAATAGACGTAGCTTGCTCAAAATCTGACAGTAGTAACACACAGCACTTTACAGAAGCTCTATTAAAGTGAATTAAAATAAATAATTAAATTAAAATAAATAATTCACGGAATTATCAAACTGCCCTCGTGTAAAAAAATATTTTTTGTAATGAACTATTTAGGGAACCCCTCTTTTAATTGGGAAATTCTTTTACAATTCTGTATGTTATTTTCTTTCAAATTTGGGAAGATTCAGGAAAGATTCAGTCTAGGGGTGCCAGATACCAAAAGCCAAATAACTGGACAATGGAAAAATGTCATCTGGATTTTCAAAAAATAACTAGTCAAATTAAATGTATGTATGTATGTTTTGTTTCAAAAGAAGCAAAAGTAGAAAAAGATGAAGAAAATGTGATTCCATTTGAGAGTAATATTTTAACCTTATCAAATATCTCCTAAGCACAACATTAAATAATATAATATTTTATTCTACTTATAATAACACAAGTATAACTAAAACTTCCATTCCATTCAACTAGTAGAAGCAAAATGAAGGGTGTGCCAACAGATTTCTCTACACTAATTGAGATAATGTTCTGGCATTTAAAAAGAATTAGTTTAATTTATTGTGTCTTGTGTATTAATTATTATTTATCTATTTTATCAAGTTTCACCATTTATGATAATTAAGAATTTAACAATTAAAATCCTTGTATTTATTTACTATATTCATGAATCTCCTGGCTGCTTTTACAAGCAGTCTGCGCACCCTTTCGATTAAATGTTCATAAATCATTTTCAGCACTTGATTATCTTTCACTCGTTTCAGATTAAAAATATTTGTTTTGAGAAGGGTTTGACTTCTTGATTAAATTCCTTACGAAGCAATTATGAAAAATTTAATCTTAAATGTTAATTTCAATTGTAATTGGGATTAGGTATTAACAAACTCCTCAAAAGTTTTTATAGTAAACAAAGTTTGTGACAGAAAAATGTGTCGTGTTGACTTGTAAATAAACACAATTTAGGTTTTGTACAGTTAACCTAACTTCAGAAGAGTATTTGAGAGCATTTTGCTATATTACATACTGCAAAGTTTTGGAACATTTGATAAAATCTCGAAATAACCCATAAGCCCTCTGGAATGTTCTGAAACATTGTCGACTTATTGTTACAAATAAAATGTTGAGTTCTTATGTTTCAAAGTTTATCCTTTTATTCCAACTACCACTCAATCTCATAACAGCAATCTGAGCGTAGCCAGATACCCCAGCTAGTATTTTCTATAAAATAGCTTTCCAGGAACATGATAGAGTTTTTCGCAAGAAATGTTTTAATAATCAAGAAATGTATTTTTTTCTCCAACATTCGACCTTTCTTTATATTCAAATTCACTTTGTTAAAAATTTACCCTCAGAAAAAATTCTTAATTCAGTCAACTTAAAAAAAATTTGAGAATGAGTTGAATCGTTAATGATGAAAATTCGGGATAAGTTTAAAACGAATATCGCCTTAACTATAAAAATTAGTATTTTACTAGAGAAATAGGAATTCGCACAGTTTTATTTTATTTTGGAAACCTAATTTTATAGCAAACTAGCTGTGCCCGCCACTTCGTTAGCGTCCTTGCAATATTTTGTTCAATTTAACTTTGAAAAAAATCCACACCAAAGAACTTTACTTTACTTTATATAAAAGTTCTCATCCTTACTACTATAACTGCCGCCTTAAACTATGCATATCGGTTAGTGCTTCAGCTATGGTTTATGTATTTACTTTATATTTATGTAAAGGGTCTCATCTTTACTAAAATAACTGCGTACTTTTACTAGTTTTGCTCCACTTTCTCTTGGAAATAAAATATTTTATTGGAATCAGGATACTAAGGTACCTCCTGACAATACTTTATTTAAATCTATTCAGTAGTTTCGACGTGATGCGAACACAGATAGACAGACAGACATACATACAGAACAACAGACAATGAGTTACTGTTTTTTTATATGTATAGATTGTTATAAGACCCAAATTCAAAACTTAATCTTTCACAGCATCTATTCTGTAGATATTACACATTAATTCATATTTACTGTTCATTGATAGGGACAGGTTCGAGTTCTAATACTTTCTATAAAAGGTTTTGTTATTATGAACCATTAACTATAATATATATAGATATTTAAGTAAATTATTTACTTTTTAACGTAATGTGTCCTCTATTCATCAGTCACGACCCACAAATTCTTGCACTACTTCTAACTTGACGAGTTCCGTTATAAATGCGATTAGAACAATTGTCACGAATTTCCTGCAGGGTACTTAAATGTTAATTTAATTTAATGTGAAGTAAAAAAAGTTTTCATACTTTTTTTTCTTTGTACCGCACTAAAGCAAAAGTTAAAAAGAAATTAATTACTTTTAAAAATTGAAAAAGTTTGTTATTTGTTTTTTTTTTTTTTTGTTAACTGAATTTGAGTACTAATTGTAAATTTGAAAAGTTTTCCTTGACAAGTTTTGTATACTCTATACAAAACATTAACGGATTTTTGTCAAAACTTATTTTAAAATAGTTAAATTATAAAGACAAGAAATAATATAAAGATTTTTGCGTTTCTTTTCTATTTCTATTTCTATTTTTATTCATTTTTCCGTTTCTTTTCTAATAAAAATTTAGATTTTTCCTAAACTATAGTTAGTACATACAATTTACAGAGTTTTAGTTACGTATTAACTCTTCTTCTCAAAAACTATATTTCATTTATGAAGTTTTATTTTATGTACCTCTGATTTGTTATTTTGTGAGCTTTATGTTTATGTTTTATATTCAAATAAATATAATCTTTTTATCTAGATAAACACCAAAATATTTTACGTTGTTACTCCACTGTATTGGTATGCCGTTAATTTTCAGTTGATCTGTGGGAGAAAAGCTGTATTTTCTCCCTCTATTAAAAAATACCGTTGGGTCTTACTCTCATTAAATTTAATTTTCCAAATAAGAAATTAGTTTACTGGTTGTCTAACGCTAGTTGTAAAATATTAACAACTAACTGAGCGTCCTTGAAATATTTTGTTCGATTTTGCTTTGAAAGTAATCCGCATCAAAGACCCTTACTTTTTTAATTGCCGCCTTAAACTATGCTGCATATCGGTTAATGCTTTAGTTATGTTTTATGTATTTACTTTCCTACTAAAATAACTGCTTACTTTCACTGCTTTTTCTTCACTTTCTCTTGGAAATAATATATTTTTGGGAAAAAAAGTATCCTATATTTTGTTAAAATCTATCCAGTAGTTTTTACGTGATGCAAACAGGAAATGAGTTGTATAGATATTCTGCCCATAATCGTGCAAAGAAAATAGACAGGTGTCATCAGCATAAGCAGCGCATTTGACTTCATTAAACCAAAACAATATATGTAAATATATATAAAGTAAAGATCGTAAAACTTAACTCTGGGGAACTCCTGCTGGTTATTCTACTATTTCCAAATATGTTTCATTGAGGTTTATGAAAAAACTTCTATTCAATAATTTTTATAGGATAGAAAGGAATGTCATATTGTATCATTTTAAATATCAAACCATGCAGTATCGAAAGCTTTTTTAATGTTGAGTGCCATCAAGACTGTTGAGACACCATTATTAGTTTAATAATGGTGTATTTGTATGATTTCATAAACGTTTGACAAACGGTGCTATAATAAGAAGTAAAACCAAACTGAGTTATTGGTGTAATGTTATTTTGCTTAAAAAATAAAAATAATCTTGCTTTGATGGCTTTTCTAAGGCTACTTAATAAGCTTGCTGGACGATAGCTTTTAACAGAATTTGGTGGCTTGTTTGGTTTTAAAACGAGGACGATCTTAGCCGTTCTAAAGGTTTTACGAAAATATTATAGTTTCAAACAGGAATTTATAATAAAACATAAATATATATGTACATATGTATGTGGAACCGCAGAATTTACTAAGTTTGTTAACAAAATATTTTTAATGCCATCTAAACCGGAAGCTTGTCTAAGTTTTAGCTCTTTACTAGTAGAATGTAATGCTTTTTCTGGATGTCAGCATTTTTCGCATCTATCTACTTTGGGTGGTGTTAAGTTGTAAACATAAATATTTTACTAAATATAAACTGACGCTGAGTGATGTGAATTTTTTTTGTTTGACCTTTAAAATTTTATCTGTCAAGTATAAAGAAGTCTAGAATGGTTAAACCAGCCATGCCAAACCAGGAAACACTTGATTCACAATATCCAATGTGGCTCCTGCGGTATTTCCGATTGCACCATCTTAAACACTTTTGCAAGCGTATGTGCTTCATTCTTTAATGTCAATATTTTTGTTCAGGTAATTTGGGTGGCCAATGTTTCATCACGTAAAACTAAATCCACACCACCCCACCATATTTCTTAGTTTGTTTAACTTGATGCCGTTGAAGACTATCACCTGAATAGAATCGGTTCAGTTTAAGTTTATCAGGATAAATAACTTGTTTCCAATCTTCAACTCTTAATTATTGAATTTTTATATATGTATGTATATAACTGCAGACGTGCAGTGACATGTTCATTTTACAAAGTAAAAATGGAAATAAATATTCACAAGTCATAATAGCCACGTATACCAATGATATATTTAAACAAAGATGAACTCTATCCAAAACACTTGCAAATTATCGTCATTTTACATAAAAGCAATAATAAATAATAAAAAAATATTCAACATAAAAGCAAAAAGACATTAAATAGATTTGTGTGGTTAAAATCGAAATAATCTTTATATTTGCATTTATTTTTATTTCTAACATATTTCTAATCATAAATTTTATTTTATAAAAAATTATTTTTGTACAATCTTCTTGTCGGTGCTAAATAAATAATACCGACAAATAAAAACAAATATGTATGATTTATTGTGAAAAAGGGGAAAAAGTCAAGCAATGAACAGTGGGTATGATAGAAAAATTAACGGAAACTCAATGCTGCATCAGATGTATTATTCCATGGACTTTATAATTCAATAAAAATAACAGTATAAAAAAAGGAATGTGTTTCTATTTAATTTAAATTATTTTGAAAATTCTAGACACCCATTGTAATCATCAACATATTATTTATTACCAGAAATTAAATGTGAAAAATAAAAAATAAATGTTTTTAATAATTTTATTTTAAGTTTGCTGCATTTATTTTCGCACCAGTTCCATTTGATATTTTAAAATTAATAAAATAATTTATTAGAAATAGTCAAATTTAATAAAAAAAAAATTTGTCACGATAAAACTTTCGGGCCCTTTTGTTTTTTGCGTATCACTTTTGCATTGGATTCGACTAACTGTATTGTGTTACGGGTTTTTAATGATTTTATATTACTACATGCTGTCGTTTTTTTTTTGTCTAGTGTATCTTTATCACATATGGAAAGATTCAATTACAATAAAAGTTACAGGTAATGTGTAATTGCATATTCTTAGTTACACATTACAAGTAATTGTAATTTAAAGTCAATTACAGATACTTGCAATTGAAAATTTTCAATTACACATTACATGTAATTGTAATTGGAAATTTTTAATTAAAACTACAAGTAATTGTAATTAGGCAATAATCATTATTTTGATTTTAATAAAATTCTGTTATATTCCTTAAAATTTTCCATAAAATGTAATTTTAATTGATTTTTTTTTCAATTTCAATTACAAATTACAAGTAAATGTAATTTTAATTTTATATTATATTTTATAAACTAAATTTTCGAACAAATGATTTACTGGATAAAATATTTTTAGTACCACTGTGCACCACCAGACATAAGTTAAAAAATCAAACAACAGGTTTTTGTACCTTTTGCCATCTAAAATAAAAAATCATCAATGATAAAAAAATAAAAAAGGTGAAGGACTTTTTTTGTCAACACCAAACCACATGTCATTAGTTAAAGACACAGCTTAAAAAAAATCTCTTTTTGGCTTGGTTGATAATTAACAAATATATGAATTTGTTCGCCTGTATATCTAAATCTAGATAAAAAGAATTGTAATGAAATTTTGACCTTTTTAAATCAGCTTTAAATCTAATAATCGTTGTTTACGTTAAATATTACAACTTTTTTTCCGCATTTACATAAATAAATATGTAAGACTAAATTGGTGTTACATATTTAAGCGCTTTAAAACCATTATGTCATTAAAAGCTTTTCGTGTGATTGGTTTTATTTAAACTGCCCAGAAAACTGTTAACTTACCATTACATTTTCGAAAACAATGAATATATAAAATTGTATCTTCGAAAACACTAAGCAACAATAAAGAAGTAAAAGTGCTATATTCGGCCGTGCCGAATCTTTAATACCCTTCACCATTGTGATTTTATTTTTACAGACATAGGTAATAAATTGATTTAATTTAAGAGACAAACGCAGTAAAAAAAGGGAACTTTTTTTAACTAATCGTATACGGTATATATCGTCACTTGAAATTGCCTATGTAAAATTTTTTGTAAAAATTTTATAAATTTTGTAGAAAATTATTTTTTGTAAAAATTTATTAGAAAATTTTTTGAAAAACTTTTTTTTTATATTTTTTTTTTAAATATTTTTTTAATTTTTTTTGTAATTTTTTTAAATTATATAGAAAATTTTTTTGTAAAAATTGTATAGCATATATTTTTGTAAAAGTTTAATTCAAAATTTTGTGTAAGAATTGTGTTTACGTCTGAACAATGATGATTTTCCATCCCTTGTTGATGGTTGAGAGTGGTGCCAAAGTTAGTGGAAAGTCTAACTTGACTTGCTTTTTGTTTGTCACCTAACCTTTCTGTGTATTATTCTTTTAGTGAGTTATTTTCTAAGGATGGTGTTTGGAAGCTACCCGCACTCCCCACATGTTTAATTGTATTGAATATTTTTTGTAAAACTTTTAATGAGACTGTTTTGTAAAAACAGAAAATCTTTGTAAAAATTTTATTTACAATTTTTTGTAGAAATTTTATAGAAAATATTTTCGAATTATTTTCAAAAATTTTTAAAAATTATTTAGAAATTTTTTTATAAATTTTTAGTATAAGTTTTTAAAATTTTATTTTGAAAAGTTTTTGTAAATTTGTATGCAAAATATATATATAGGCAGTCTGAAATCACTATAGTCGAGAGTAAAGGCTAGAGCGAGACTTAATGAAAGTATTTATTATTATTTATTTATTTATAGATTACAAATTATATTCCAGCTTAATTTACCGAGCATAGTAACAAAGACCTTCACATGCTGTAGTGAAACACCCAGAGTCTTTGGTGGGAATCGAACCCACAACTCCCAGCACACTACCTACTAGCCTACCGGGGCATCCTAATGAAAGTAAAGTGGTATGCTTAAAAATCCCACATACATTTTCAGTTGGGTAAATAACCTAAACACTGCCGTACATTAACCAATGCTAAATTATGTGAGGATCATCCACTTGGAGCAGTTATATCGAAAATTGTAGAAAAAATTATTTCGTTGCACAGTGTAATAATAAAATTAAGTTTTCATAAAAGTAGAAAAGTAAAATAATTCAAAGTAACTAGAACGGAACGTCTAGATGTCGCAGATATACTTGTTATTATAGAAATAATCTCCAAAAATATTTCTTCTTTTGTTACCTAGTGTTATTAAAAAAATGAAAAGTTTATATAAAAGAAAAAGAAATAATTCCTTAGCAACTAGATACTAAAGGGCATTCAACTGCTTGTCTATGGCTTTCGTAAATAAAATAAAAATATAAACAAGATTAGTTGTTGTTGGCGATTTTATTTCTTCTTAAATAATGTTTATCCGTTTTAAGATTTCCTTTTTTTCCTGCAGGACGTTATAAAAAGTTTTGGTATTTGGTCTTTGAAGATAATGGCCATAACTTTTTGTTCTTTTCTAAGATAAAAAAATATTTCCCAACTTCGATTAAACAAAAATTACAGCAAAGCAAAACGTTGCAGCAAAAATTCATTTTAAAATGTTTACAACCAATAATAAACTTTAAACTTTGCCGTCTTTTTTCTAACACAATTTTAGAAAGAGATTCAATTGAAAACACATTCAACTTCGGTATTGTTTAAATACTTCTCCTCTTGTACAATATTCAGTCTCTATTAGAAGTGGGAAACCATGCAAGGCCAATTTAAAACGTGCCTAATTTTATAAGTGACTATTAGCGCAGAAAATGGCATTTTTTTCTTTTTGAAGTCGTTATTGTATTTTGGTTATTAAATGAAAAAACATTATATTAATAATTTCATTTCTTTGTAATTGGAATCGGAATTTACTTAATCAAAAACGTTTCTAAGGAAATACTATTTATAAAGCTATGTAGGAATGAGCTAGGAAAACGATAACAAAATGATGTCACAGCTTCAGGAAAAATGTATTATGAATTAAGTTTGTTATTATTGTGTGGTTTTCTCATCAGCTCACAGAAGATTATTAAATACAAAACCATGATTAACAGTCGGAAATAGCGATTCAGTGATTTTGATACACCCTTGCTATCTAGCGTGGACCAGAGGTTGGGCAACATAATTTATATATTTTATTAATCACATGTTAATTTGAACTCGGGCGTAAAGTTTTGTATTTTATTTCTAGGCTTTTGTCGTAATTAAAAACTAAATGGAATTAAAGCTGCCAATGCGAATAACATAAGTGCATATTTTGGCAAGTAGGAAAGAACAACATCAGAAAATGTTTTTAAAAAGAACCAGAGTACCGAAAAGCTCACTCACTGCTGAATAATTATGTGTGTGTACCTCTTAGTTTTTTTCTACTCTTTTCATACATGTGTGAGAGACTAGAACGAGAGACTAGAATGAGAACGAGCTAGTTCATTACTTTTCATATATGAATAATACAGATATTCTTCGTTTTTCACCTTTCATGTATGAATGCTAAAAATAAAAACAAACAATTACACTCATTTATGTGTGATCGTAGGTAGAGCATTTTTTGTTGTTCATTTATGACTGTGAAAAAATTTATAATTTTTTAGAAATCTTATTTATCAAATATATCATAAATATTGAAATTGCAAAGCTCATAAATGAAAAATTCTGAACCCTGAAAAGAACAGAATCAAACTATTAAAAAAATATTTAGAAATAAAATTAATCTATGACGTGCCTAAATCAACGATGGCAAATCTAGATAAAGATATTTTAACATTGATGCATAGCCAGATGCATAGCTAAAATTTTAGCGGAAATATCCAATGACAATCAAGATGATGACGTAGATTTTTTTATAGTGCTGTTGATCAGGCTAAGCTCCCTATTACCCCATTCACAAATCTACCATGGTATTTTGATACGTGCACAAATAATAATACAAGTTCTTTTCTCTGAGCTCTATAAAAAAATTTTGCTAGGTTCAGTGCCTTTTCTGAAGATCAAATTAATTTTTAAACTGAAAAAGACAAAAATAGACACAAATCGAATCAAAAATCAAAACCGTTTTGGCCATAATCAATGAAAATATAACTTTAGTAGATAACGAATGACCTGGTCAACATGACCAAGACTAAATTTTGATAATGGTGAGGATTCAGATGAGGAAGGTTGAAATACGGCTTCTAAGTAATTAATTTTCCTATTAAAAATACATATATGAACTAACTGTTTACTGGAAATAAATTAAATTAATTACCCAATTAATATTTTTGTAAATTTTTCAGTACTGAGACCTTTTAGGACCCAGACCATTTAAGCAGTGTTTGGCTTTAGTGACAACATAAGTTCAAATAAAAATAAAGAATTTGAAACGTAATTTGAGGCGACATTTATGGTCAAATATTTCTCTGTATAGCAGTGCTGGCGTTTATATGGTTTTATCTCTATTTTATCTTGGAAATGTGATATTTTTACGAAAAGTGTCTTTGAACTCAAAAAAATTTGACTAAAATACATATATACGTCTTTGCGTGATGTAAACACAGACATATATACAAAAAATTTGATTTTATTCCATTTTGATTACTATCTGCACAAGCAACAAAGTTCTCAAAAAATATTTCAATGACAGACACGGTCCTCTTCAGTTGTATTATATGTATGTCTGAAGTATGAGTAGTTATGTAACATTATATTAATAAATTTTATTGCGATTTCCCTTATCTTTTTCGTTGTACTTAGATGGAACGTATAGCAAAAGGAACTTCATTTCAAGGTCGGGTGTTTTCATGACACTTAGTACTACGTACTAGAGCGAACGGAACACTGGGCGTATGATTAATTTTAATTTGCTCCTGTAGATTTTCGCATATAAATTAAAATATAAAATAACCTTGAAATATAAACAAAAAATATTGAGGTTTGTAAGACTGTTTTTATGTAATAATGTGTTGATTGTAAGAAAATTAAATTATTGTAAAAATTACCAAGGAGAGTCTCATGCATCAATATTAAGTCATGCTTTCGCAATGTAGGCTGAGAGCTATTGCAAGCACAAATTTATTTTCTTTTGTTTTTAATTTTTGTTTCACGGTTGTTGCAATCATTTACGGGTTATCCCTCTGACGTATGGCCAAGAAAAGCAGTATCTCAGTACTCACACAAACGCGCCAGGGGGTTTGGGTGAGATTCAAGTTTCTTTAGATACTTTACTGCATGTTTCGCTATTTCTGCTTTGACTGATGCCATGTTTAGGTCTTTGTGGATGCTCGAGTTTTTTATATACCAGGGAGCAACTGTAATCATACGTAGAATCTTATTTTCGTGCCTTTAAATTGTTTCTACATTGCTAGCTGAGGCAGTGCCCCATAATTGAATGCCATTACACCAAATTGGTTTGAGGATCGACTCTAAACTTCTACTGTCATACAAGTCGATTGAAGTAAAAGTGGCAGAAAAATCTCACTAGTGATTTTTGAACATGAACGTATGAGGTCTTTGCAACTCGCTAAGAGTTTTGTCGGTTACACATAAAAATCCACATGTAGAAAATTGGGCTTTAACAAACTTATACAGTAAATTATTCTTTTTTTATCAATTAAGGTTTTATGTGGTTTCAGCTTAAAATGTGTTAAAATAATTTTCTTTTTTTTTTAATTATATATTTAATTACAAAAGGAATAGAACATTAATTATATTTTAATCTGAAACCAAACAACTGCGAAAATAGCGAAGAAACAATTTTTTCTGTGTTTATAAAACTGAGAAAATACCCATCTACATACCTGTGGTAGGCTCAGTAACAGCGAAAGAATATAAGTTCCGCCCAACAAACGATAACATCTTTTGGCCATATTTAATGATTTCATAGGATATTTTACAGCAATCCAACGATCAATTCCAATTAAAACCAAAACATACGTTGACAAATACAAACTGAACATTTGAAATAATTTCACCAGTTTACATGTGATGTCGTTAGCCAGCCATTGAACGGTATAACACCATGCCGCTTCACCGATTATACAAAATCCGGTCACCAGGACATCTGCTATTGAAAGGTGGAAAATTAACGAATATATTGCGCTCCAGCTGTGGCGCGAGCTGCGTCGTGCAAGACGGGTTTTGTAAATGTTCCACATGGTCAAAACATTGCCCAGCAGCGAGAACAAGGCCATAATGCTAAGGACGTACACCTTAATCATTGCCGACTTTGACAGTTGTGGAGCGTGTTCCAATCGAATTTCATCATCTTCTATGGCAGGCCCAGCACTAGCTGGTATATAAACATTGGAATTTGTGTACGTTAAGTTTGCTAGGAATGCATACGAGGAATCTGTTATTTTCATGGTGGCTGGTAACTGTGTATCGGGATGTTGTTGTAACCATTGCAAGGCTGTTGTTGAAAGTAATGATGCAGCATTAATGGAGGATTTCTTTAACGTCGGCATAAATGTGTTGGATGGAGGGGGTGTTGTTGCAAGTAAAACATTGTTTTTTGCTGATTCTTGCTGCAGAGACGATATAAATGTATGTGGTGTGGTATGTGTTGTACTGCTGCTTTTATTGTTGTTCAGAAACTGCATTGAATCGTTGGTTAGTTGGAGTGTACCTTTTGCTAAATTATTGAAAAATCCCCCAGCCACATCGACTGCATCGTGCATTGAAGGAACTCTTGCTACATCAGTTTGAATGTTTATGCTCATTTTATATTCGTATTTGTTTTTATTAAAATACTATTTGCTTTGTTTCAAAGAGCTTCAATTTGCTTTCATTGCATGTTTATGAATTTTGGTATTCAATGTTAATTAATTCCATTAGTGTTCCATAAGTAACTCGTTGCGAATTGCAGGATAAGGTACAAAGTCTGAAATTTGAAACGAAAAAAAGCAAAAGTGTGTTATTGAGTTTAAACCTTGTATGCCTGCTAAACATTTAAAGAGACAATTTTAAAATATACATTTTACAATATTCATTCACTTTCTTCAAAAAAATAAAAATAATTAAAAATAAAAAAGTGTAGAGGATGGGCTGACTTATTTCTTTCCATATTTTTTCTGTATTTTATTGAAGCCTGAACAACTAAATTTATTTGCGCTCTGCTGATAATTTTTCTTTGGAATTGCAGTTTGTGCAATTATTTTTTTTTAATTATTTAGTTGTTTTTTTATTGAATTAATTATATTTGCTTCATGAATTATTAATGAAGTCATTGTTTTTTTGACCTGCGTTTAACAACAAATACAACTAAATAAAACAATTCATATAG
Source organism: Phasia obesa (assembly GCA_949628195.1). Taxonomy (NCBI): domain Eukaryota; kingdom Metazoa; phylum Arthropoda; class Insecta; order Diptera; family Tachinidae; genus Phasia; species Phasia obesa. The sequence goes on from OX451217.1 coordinate 3,198,870, forward strand.
TAAATACCTTTTAAATACTTGTTTTTGTATTCTAGATTTTTTTCAAATTAGAACAACTACAACAAAGCTTTTACATGCCATGGCCTTTATGATACTCTTGGGACTGTTTGGGCACAAGTAACGTTTGGAAAAATCTTTGCAGTGCGAAATCAAGTTTAAAAATTTTATAGTGTTCTTTGTAATTTTTAAGGTTGGTAGGTTTTTGTTTTGAAAGAAATATGTATCTTTATACCCATCACCACAGGTGGAGGTATAAAGATATATAAGTTTGTCATTCCGTGTGTAATTTCTATAATATTCATTTCCGACCCCTTATACATAGAGAAGTTGATGTCGATGTCCGTCTGTCCGTCTATCCGTCTGTCCGTCGATCCGTCTGTCCGTCTATCAGTCTGTCCGTCTATCCGTCTGTCCGTGTTGATATTGAAATATCATTTCCCAAGGCACCAAACGAGGTACAGAAGAATAAAGCGTTTCGAAAATTTTAGGATTGCAATTCAGCAATATCAGACGATTCTATTCGAGGCTGCGGGAAAAAATTTTCAAAACAATGTTTAAAAAATATTAACAAGAATATTTAAGAAAAAAATTACAAAAATTCTTTACTGAAACTTTTTGTAAAAAAAATTTTTGTAAAAATTATCAAAAAATCTAAAAGTAGAAAATTATATATTTTCCAGAGTACCGAAATGCTCTCTCACGGCGTGTTAGTGTGTACATTTTAGTTTTTCTGCTTCTTTGTATGAAAGGCTAGAAAATATTTTGTGTTTGTTCATTTATGAGTGAAGTGAATAAATGAGTAAATATTTGTGAATAAATGAGTAAATATTTTGTTTTGCTCATTTATGAGAATTTGTAATTTTTTTAATTTTTTATAAATGAAAAGATCGTATAAAAATGTTTGCATAAATGTATGTCTGTATGTTGGTATGTATATACACATATTTTGTAATGTGCTACTGCCGGCGTATGCACTAACAAAATATTTTAGGAATATCATTTATGAGAAATTTCATAAATGAGCACTCTAAATGAAAACGTTCATAAATGAATAATAAAATCTACACCTAAGTAAAAGAGCGTTAATGAGAATGAGCTAATTCATTACATGTAACATATTGTTACGAAAGAAGAATTTATTCATTATAGGCTCTGAATCACAATACTCTCGAACAACAACAACATTAATGGTTTGTTTTCTTACAATGATGAAAGAAAGAAACAAACAATAAAGAGTAACGCCTTAAACAAACATTGGCATAAATAAACACACACATTAAATAAACTCTCATCAGTTAAATACACAGCCGCATACATAAACACAAGCATAAACAAATAAACAGCCACACATACAGGTATAAAGAAATAAACAGCCACACATACAGGTATAAAGAAATAAACAGCCACACATACAGGTATAAAGAAATAAGCAACCACACAAACAGAAAACAAGAGCAATAACAATCGAACCTGCCAGATCTGTCTGGAATAGAACATTCTGGTGCTTTTAAATCACCTACATAAGTGAAACGTGCTGGCGAGTAGTATAGCAGTATTAATTTAAAAGTCAAAGAGTTCAATTGTCGAATTTTAAGAGTGTTTAACAGTTTGCAGTATTTTTGAACAGTGGTATTAATAAATAAAGCGACTTACAGTAATAACAGTGTGTATTTATTTTGCAATTAAAAGAACTTAACGTAAAGTAAAAACGTAACAATATGAATAATACAGACATTCTTCGTTTTTCACCATTCATGTATGTATGCTAAAAAACAAACAGTTACACTCATTCATATGTGATCGTAGGCAGAACATTTTTTGTTGTTCATTTATGACCGTGAAAACAATTTAACATTTTAGAAATCATAATTATGAGAAATATTATAAATGTTGAAATTTCAATTCTGAATCCTGGAATTATCCATAGAAAATGAGAGATAAAAAATAAAACATCACGCTTCCCTTCTAAGAGAAGGGAAGTAGGAATATCAAACAAAAAACTTATGAAATAATTCACATTTTCTATTACCAAACAGTTATGATATACATAAGTTCATACTATTTTTCTGGGTAATTATTAATCAGATATTGGTAATTAACTGTTATTAGAAGAAGTCAGTTAGTTATTTGTCTCAAAAAAACCTAACAACAAAAAATTGTGTTTTTATTCCTGTGAAGTATAGCGAAGAGTCCTTTCTCTACCTTCTTGAATTTTGAAACAAAAGCAAATCTTATTTTTAAAAGCGAAATTGTAATAATAAATATAAATACAAACATGTAAATACCTATGTATGTATCTATGTATGTATGTTTGTATGTATGTGCAAAGATGTTTAAAATTTAAATGGAATTTATTTGTTTAAAAATATTTTATGTTGAAGTTGACATTATTAAAAAAGAAAACTAGGCACGTTTGTCATCTAGTTGTCGTTGCTCCCTTCATTTACATAAATTTTTATGTATTTAAAATTATAATAAATATTTACACAGACAGGTATACGGAAAAACTTTTTTTATTTGCAAAAGTTCACAGAAAACATTTTCGGTTCAAAATGTTAAATGCTGTCTCTTGACAGCAATACCAGGAATAATATTTCTAAAGTAACTTGAGCAAAGTCAGTGTAGGTTTTTTTGAGCTTTAAAAATATACATAAAACAATCAGTCTATTTATTCTTACAATTTTCAACAAGACATATTATGTTTGCCACACTTTAGTTATAGAATGTAAATACTATTTATATTTTTTCTTCGAAATGGGAGCTTTAAGTGTCAACAACTTCACGCTGCTGTAGCAACCAAACGGCTAATGGCAGCTTCAATCTGTTATGTTGTTTACAAGACACATCGCTTGTTGTCGTAATTATTTTTGTTTCAGAATATTACACTTTACACGGTCCAAAGGTGAAGGCTAGAATTCAATGTAGTCTAAGACTAATCTAATAATCAAATCAATTTCCAAAAATCTCAATTTGTCTGTTTGTAGCATTAAACACATTTTTAAAAATGAACTATATTAAATCGCTATTAAATCGCTACAAAAAATAAAAAGTGGAGAAATCAAAACGGCATTTTTGCTTTGCTTGGCAGAAAAACACTTAAGTCCGATTACGTGATATAGGCCATTTAGCCTGCTGTCAATTTTATTGAAGTTGTTTGAAAAACTATTCGTTTCATGTTTAAAACCTTATCTTAGTGGGTAAAAAATTGTCCCGGACCATCAGTTTAGTTTTCGAAAAAGGCATGGTGCTATCGATGATTCTCATAGATGAGAATTTACAATTTTGTTAATTTTTCATAAATGAAAAGATCGTAGAAAAGTATTCGCATTTGCATATATGTATGTATATGCACATATTTTGTAATGTGCAACTGCAGTTACAACCCAGCAAAAAAATGGGTTTTTGGAAGCAGTTAAATCTTTTCCTGCCATACAAAATCTCTTAACAGTATTTTGCCTAAATAAAGGCAATTTTGTATAACATAAAATGTTAAGTTTTCAAAAAAACAGCGAATTTTTTACATTTCGCCTTACAGTAGTGGATACTTAAAAGCACAACTGTAAGGCAGAGATAAACAAATTTCGAATTTACGACGAGTTACGAGGAGTTACGAGGAGTTAGGAGGAGTTACGAACCTAATACCGTATGATTTCAGAACATCTATACTGCGCTGCATTGAGCTCTTAAAAGGAAATGCTACTAAGTGGGACATCGTGAACAAATATCTTGTCATACGTAAGCAGGTTCGTAAGCGAGAACAACACGTTTTTCCCTTACAAACCTGCATACGACGAAGCGGGTCGATTTGTATGGAGGCAAAAATCTCGCTCAACGTACAAGGAAAACCGTATTCTAGGGATCGAAATAAGAAACTTTGCCCAAGGAACCATACCTGTAGAATGAATTTTGAATTCCACTTTGAACCATTTAGAATGCTCCAATCGAGTCCAAACGTATGACGAACACCCACTAACTTTGGAGAGCCGACCCATCCATGCCAGTGGCACATCCCCTGGAACCACCATTTCATTCTGACTAAATAAATTTCTAAAGAGAAAAATAAACTCCAAAAAGAAAAAAAACATAGCCATTTCGCTGATTTTTTCTTGTAAAGTGCCAAAAATGGTGATTTTTTTAAATGTTTGTATGGGGTACCCCCGAGGGTGATTCTAGGATGTGTGCCTTAATGAGCACCCATAAATGAAAAGGATCATAAATGAAAAAAAAAAATTAAAACACTTATGTAAAAGGGCATTAATGAGAATGAGCTAATTTATTACTTATCACATATGAATTTTTAGCAATCTCATTTATGAGAAATATCAAAAATGTTGAGATTTCCATGCTCATAAATGAAAAATTCTGAACCCTGGTAAATTGTTTTACATATTTAATTAATACATAAACTTCCGGAAAACTTGAATGTATTTAAATATTCTTTTTCACAAATAAATTCCTTTTCACAAATAAAATTCTTTATTTCCAAACATTTTTAGGATGTCTATACTAGATGCGTATAAAACACAATGAAAATATTACTATAATTGAAAAGATTATTTGAGTGATGATATTTAATATACATGGCATGAGCTTTGTACTTGATGTGCTGGTAATTCCAATGAATTTTTATTTCATATGCTTGAGCGCTTGCAAAAATGAAGTTTACCAAAAATTGTCTGCGAGATATAATGCAGTATGATTATCTTGATTCTATAAATTTATGAATGCAAATGGCGTATATTGCACTTCATTTGTTATTTCTTAAGTGATGTTGAATGAATTCAATTCCCTTAAAATATATGACACATACCTTGAGGATTGTATGTTTTAAAACCACAAAACTGTTCGGTTAAGGAAAATAAATACCAACCCAAAGTTAATTAAGTGTTGCCAAGTTCGTCATTGAGATTAAATAAAAAAAAATTGAAAACTATGCTGTTATGCGATTGCACAGAAAAAAAAATAAATGCTCCAATTAATTAATGTAATTAGTTTAATATACAAATATAATTACTTTTTTAATTGATTAAATTACATTCCTTATTCAGAAGGAAAAATTAATCTTCAAATTAATCATTATCATTAATCATCATTAAAATCATTAAAAATTTAATTAAATTTGTATTAATTAAAACATTTATTTGGACAAACATTTTTTTCTGTACTATGGTGGCTTCTGCTTAATATTGTATAGTAAAACTGTATCAGCGCATATTCGTTGTATAAAAACTGGCGCAAGTCTTATGTCGGTTACGATGAACTGTTGTTTTGGCATTTGTATTATTTTTTTAATGACATATCCTGAACGGTATATCTTGAGAGTAAATTCAAATCTTTGGGGTAAATTTAAAAGTGTTTGCCTTTTAATCAACTGTTGTTTTTACCAGATTCAAACACCGATTTGCTTGCATTCTTTTTAAATTATTTCCACAAAATGTTTGTGTTGAGTTGAATTTTACTGATTCGTTTAATTTTCCATGTTTCAACATGAGTTGACTGACGATGGCATTGTTTAAAGGGAATCGATCAAATATTGTTTGCCATAATTCCATTACCAAGCCATTGTTCTATTATTATTTGTCACTTACACAGCATTGTGCATAATGTGATTAAGGCGTTTATGTTTTAACATGAAAGACAAATACAATTAATTCGAAATTTATTGAATCTCTAATTAATTGTTGTGAATAAAATGTGTTCTACTTAAATCTGGGCGCTGTACATTTTGATTTTTGGCCTAGTAGTGTATTTTTATCGATTGTATTTTAATCGAATAAAAGTTCAAAGTATATTCGAGTGGAAAAAATAATTATTTTCGGTTTATGGTGTCAAGTCCTCCTCCTCCTCAAGTCCTCACCGCCCCCGCCCTTTCCGAATGTGCCATTTAATCGAGTTTTTTATTTGAGCAAATAATTAACCAATTTTACAATTTTAATTTTTGTCGATTAATCGATTAAGGTTTTTAGATTACTCGAATAACTTGAATTAATCGCGCATAAATAACAAATTTGTATCCAATGAGAAAAGACAACCATAAAAATTAATTAATAATATATTTTATTAATGAAATCTTGTAGATGATTTTTAAAAATGTTTTATTTTTTTAGTTAAAAAATTATTTTCATTTCATGAGTATGGGGCTTGTAGGTTCGATTTCCAAAAAGTATTTCACTACAACGAGTGACGGTCTTCGTTAGTATACCCGTAATTAAGTTAACATTAAAACAAAGATACGAATTATTTCAAAATATTATGATTTTGTCGTTATACGAAAAAGGTAAGGAACGCGTTTTGAACCATTTTTCACAAAGTGCAATTAGTAAATGTTTACTTTTGCTCTTCAAACACACTTATATAAGTATACATGAGGAATCCTCCTAGTAAGAGGAATTCTGAAGCACGCTTTAACTGATACTTATATACATACATTACAGTTTACAGTTTATATATTGCACACAAATAAGAAGATTTAAATTATTTAGCAAATAAATATTAAAAAATTAAAAACACACGTACACATAAATATTCAGTTTATATTTTTTATTACGATGTTCAAAAACTGAATAAAAAAAGTTTGAAAAAAAGTCATATTCGATTTATGAAAAAATTCATGGGTTATTTGTATTATTTCTTCTCTGTAAGTTTACCAAACACTTCTATTTTGATATTATTCTTAAACGAACAAAAAAGAAGTAAAAAGTCAGTAAAAAATTTGAGATTTTAAAGAAATTTATTTTAGTCGATTTTTGGATTTGTCTATTAATCGATATAATTTTTTCGAGTTGGTCTTTAATCGAAATTGCAATTTTTCTTCTTCGAACAGTTAATTGTCTTAAAATTCTACTATTAATCGAGCGATGATTGATCGAGTGGATGCCAAAGGCACATACTGAATTTTATTTTAATATATTAAATGGTACGACCTGTAGAGCTTACATAAAAATGTGTCATACACAACCACCCACCCCACCCGTTGAAATTCCGGCAGCGATGATTCGATGATTCATGATTCAAGTGAGAGTCAGAGTCACATACGTTGGGTTCCGTACTATGTTCAGTACAACTGTAAAAATTGAAGTTGTTATATTTTTCGCATCATATAGGGCACCTTTTAATTTTTAATTATTTTTTATACTAGAGCGAGTACTAAATACCCTGTGTAAATATCAATATTCGCGACACCTAGGGAACACCATTTTATTCTTATTAAATTTATTTACGTTAAATGTTATTACAGTTGATATTGCTAAATATATACGGTGTAAATTTTAAGTTTCATCATATTGCTGTTCAAATATAAGGATTTCCTATAAAAATATCAGGGGCCTACCTATTGCGCTTCAAAAAATAAGGCTATATACGTGCATATCAAGACACTGACGGAGTACCCTTTATTTATTTAATTATTTGTTATAAAGGCCAAATTAATACACCTTTTGTGAAAGTTCCAAGAGTCTACCTATTATGGTTAAAAAATTAGGCTATATAAATTCAAATCACGTCTCTGTCGGAAAACCCTTTAATTTTGGTATTTGTTATAGAGACCGGTTATGGTTCAGAATTTAGAAAAATTTCATGCAAATCACGTCACTATCGGAACACCCTTTAATTTCTAAGTTAAATTTTGTATACTTGTTCATAAAGCTAACGTAGTTTTAATTACTGTCTGCAAATTTTAAGTGGTTGCCTCCTACAGCTCAAGAAATAAAAACATAAACGCAAACACACGTCACTTTTGGTACACCCTATAAGTTTTAGTGATTGTTGCTTTAGCGGCCATACGTATACACCTTCGTGAAAATTTCAAGAGTCAAATGGTTCAAAACTTAGGCCATATACATGCATATTACGTCACTTTCGGAATACCCTTTAATTTTTAGATTTATTTTCTTTATACTTGTTTATATAGCGAACTAAGTTTTAATTATTATTTGTAAATTGTAGGTGTATACCTACTACAGTTCAAGAAATAAACACATATACGTGAATAACACGTCTCTATGGGAACACCCTATAAGTTTTATTGCCGGTTTCTCAATGTCGAAAGAATTCGTTCTTTTGTACAAGTACATTCAAAACAAAAACAAAATTTTTGATTTTTTTTGTTTGAAATATAATTGTAAGGAAGGACGAAATACATATGTCGACATTGTGAAACTTGCCCTCAGTATTCTTGCTATAGCGGCAACAGTTATACATACATCTGTCCAGAGTCTACCTATTACGGTTCCAGAGATAAAAGCCGGTGACAGACAGAGAGACGGACAAACATTGTAGGGAAAAAATAGAGTTACATTTTCACCCTTTGGGGACGGAACCCTAAAAACAATAGCCAGATCTGGCCAGAAATTTATGGGATTTGCCATTAAATTATGTCTGGATCTGGCAAGATGTCACTTTTTAAGTACAAATCACTAATATATCGTTAACATAAAATATATTGGGCGTTGGGAAACTGTCATAAACAAAGCGAGAATTTAATAAACAAAATTATTTAGTAATTAAATGCGCATGAAATGTATATTCAAAGAAAAGGCGCATAGAGAAACATGCCCCAAACTTCATTTGAAATAAATAAATTTCATATTCTGTTGTATTATTTTAGTAATAAATAAAACATTACTCTATTTCCAATTAAAAGTTATCAAAAGCTATATGCCTCCGGATTTCGAACGAATTTAATTTATTAAATATTGTAAATATGAATATTAATGTGTTTTAAGAGAAATTTTCTTGAAAAGTTGCATTTTTAATTGTTTTGTATACATGTTCATACATACTGTATGGTTATTGATTCAATTTTTTTTTAATTGTTGCAAATGCAAAAATATGTGATTTTCTGACATTTAATTACTTTTAATGAAGACCGGTTATTATAGTTATTTGTTTAATATACATGTGTTTTTTTTTTTTTTTTTTTTGTTCAAAAGCAAATTAAACAAAATGAAACATGAACTTTAGATCTACATTGATTATTTTTTGTAGTTTTGTATCTTCATCCTCGTGGCAACTTTTTAATAAAGTGGTAAACAATTTACCGGGGTATTAGTTTTAATAAGCTTACTTCCCTTCGTTATTTTTAAAATAACTTTTTTATCGAGAGGACCTGATAAAATACAACACCCAGTCTGCACCAGCCAACAATTTAAACAAAACTTACACATGACGCTGGCAGAGCAACGGAATTAATTTGTGCATGTTGTTATACGTGGCAAATACGGGTTTATGTCATTTTCTGTTTGAAAATAATTTTCTGTTTTCCAACAATGCTGTTTGAATGCTTATTGTACAGCAGATAGTAGAAGTACGGTTGAACAATAGATGCACATAGGAGTATTTTGGTACTTTTTTTTAGTTTATATAGGCTTTGAGTGCCCCTAGTTTAATGAAACTCGGCAAAATAATCTCGTATGGTCATAGACTGTTAAAGCTAGAAAAATCGCACTGAGGAGAAAAAAGTGCCCCTTAGAAGAGCTAATCCTACCTCTGAAAAATTAAGTTTTTTTTAGTTTTCCCATATTTTTGTTTAGCTAGCTTAAGAAACCTTAAGTTATACCAAGGAGATTCTAAAATGGTATTTTTCGCCCCGCCCGCTTTTGTGGGCGGTGACATAAGATATTATTTGCAAAAATAATGTAATTATTGAAAGAAATGGATTAAATGCGCCTTAATACCATATGGACAGAGGGAGGTATCCCCCAGTTCCAGGCCCCGAAACATCCATGTGAATTTTTTTAAATTTTAATAAATAATTAATCCAAGCTAAAATTTTAAAATTTATCTTCACACACATCTGTAAATAGTGTTTAAAAATTTCCGCTGACAAAATAAAAGTTGCAGCTAAGTTGGCAGTACTATTATAGTACTATATCGGTAAAATTGCCTACTTTCACCACTTGTTCTGTACTTTCTCTTGGAAATTAGATATTTTTACAGGAAAAAATATCCTATATTTGATCCGAGACACTAGGGTACGTCTTCATAAAATTTTATTAAAATTAATCTAGTAGCTTTTACGTGATGCAAACACAATATAATAGTAGAAATAAATTGTATTTAAAATAATAATAATGTATTTAAAACAACTTTGATCCACAAAAAGGTTTCTTACTCGCATCTACCTATGCAAGATGAGCAAAAACAGGAAAAGTTGAAATTTGCAAAAAAAAAAATCGCAAAAAAATGGCGCAAAACGCCCAGCGTTTCATTAACAGTCTAGGAGGAGAGATTTCAAATTTTATAGTAATTTATAACATTTTTAGGATCGCGATTACCCACACTTTATAAAACTTTTTCACTTTATTTTTTTTACAAAAAAGTGAACAAAAATTCGATTTTTTTAATTTCGAACGAAATTTTTTTTATCATAAAAATCTAAAATGAAATTTTTCTAAAAATTATATAAGTAGCTGTTAATATAGCCTTTCACAGAAAAAGTCAATACAAAATCTTTATTCGTTTAGCCACAAAAAATATATATTTCAAACCTCTCAAAATCGTAAAAAGGCATTAAAACTTTCCTGATTTTAACAGTGTCCCAAAACGACAAATCTCAAGCAAAAGCCTTGAAAATTCACTATACGATGCAGAATTTTGTTGTCTGTCGAGCTGCGTACTTAAATTTTTACATTTCTTAAATTTAATTTTAGGCCTAATGTCCGACTAGATTGGCAAATACCCCTCTCCGAGATGGCGCTGTTTGCAAAAATATTGTCAAACTAAAATACAACAACATTGTCAGGTTATAAAACAGCTTGTCTACATTAGCCATCAATTTGTCTTACAACAAATGTTTTAACAACTATGTTAAGACGTGGAAAAATCATTAACATGGACACTATTTGATGTTATTGTTAATGTTTACTAAGTGTTAAAGTTTGTCATTTTATGTCTAATCTAGACAGGGGATAGTTGGTTGCAAACAAGCTGTTATTATTATTTTTTTAAGGTGTGATGACATTTTTGCTACTTTCTACCTTATCTAGCGATTTTATCACTATGTTTCGTTTAAATAAAGATAAGTTAACATTACTGTTCATTGCAGAGTATTGCGTTCTTATTTAGGTTTGTCAAAGATAGGCTCTAGACAGCGTTATGTCTTGCGCTTGTTACTTGACCATACATCATTTATATAAACCAATTGTGTTCTATTCAAAAGGTTATAAGTCTGGCGGAAAATTTGGGAAAACTAATTAAAAGCATATCATGTTCCACAGTATTGAAAGCTTTAGAGTAGTGATCTAAGAGCACTATATCACTTACTTCTACTTCTAAGTGCACTAAAGGTCTCACTTCTGCTTCTATTGCCTAAAACCTGGTTTCCTGTTGGAAGCAGACCACTCTTGTAAATAAAATCTATTAATTGTTTATGTGAAAGTTTCTCTAAGACTTTTGAAAGGAAACTCAAAAACAATTAGACATAATAATTGTTTTAAAAAAGTGAGTAACACCAGATATAATAATAACCTTACAAATTTAAGGTGCATCCCACAGCGTTTGACTATATTTAATAAAAAGCCGAAAACACGGCATACTGTGTAACGAGTCTGAAGAAAAATTATAGAAGTTAAAAATGGCTTGAATTACAGAATTCTTAGTAAACGCTCTGCATCAACCTATACCCATCAATAATTCCCATTTCACTAATAGATTTTCCAGTTTTCTTAGATTCGATTGCAGATCCAAAGCATTTGGAGTCATATTTAATTTATTAAGATTTCTACTGGCAAAAAAGATAAATTTCGTTTACTTTTTGAACACACCTCGTATAAATTAATTATTTATTAAGATGAAGTGTGTAAAGTATTTTGTACCGCAGCATATAGTTCTCAATCTTGTTTTCTTTATGTTGGTATAGCTTAGAAGTGCTAGTATAATTGTTAAGTGAATATGTGTAGTTTTAAAATAAAATCAAATTACTTTTTAATTACTTGCCCTAACATTTCAATTCCAATTCCAATTCCAACTTAACAAATAAATTGGTATTGATCACTATAATTAAAATAAAATCTTTACATTTCATGAATTACTAAAGGTTAGAAATATTGTTGTTTTATTAGACCTTGCGGCATTTAAATACAATTGTTATGTTAATGAAGCAGTTAAAGCGTGATACAAGCTGTAGCAGATCAATAAATATGCATTGAATTGTTATCTTCATTCCTTTTTTCCAAACTGTAAAAGCAAAAAAAAAACCACAAAAAGGGAATATAATAATTTTAAATATAATTTTAACCTTTTTATAACTTAAATTTGGAATCAACCGGAAAATAATTATACTCTTAGTTGAAGAGAAATTAAAGAATAGTTTTTACGTAACAAAAATATTAATGTACACGGAAGAAATGGAAAGACTACTTCAATTAATAAATTTAATTAATTTAATTAACATTATAAATTGAAATTTGTAAAATTCTAAAAATTATTGTAATCCTCTGTAAAGGTGTTTCGGATATTTTGATAACAATGTAATTTCACAAAGTAAAAATACAAATTAAATTTTATTCAATTGGCTATTTGAGAGTTAGTAATTCATATTTGTCATTATGTATTTTAAAACAGCGCCGTCTGTTGCAATATCGTGTTTAAAAAGTGAGATACCGGAAACTGCAGTACCTTTAAACTGGAACTTGCGTGCTTTTACTGCTTTTCTGCAGTTTCTTTAGGAAATGAGATATTTTTGCGGAAAAAAGTATCCTATATTGGAATAAACAAAATGTTGCTTAAATCCATCCAGCAGCTTTTACGTGATGCTAAAACAGACAGACAGGAAATTACTATTTTATTATATGTATGGATTATTTTTATATGTATAGATAACTAAATTTATGTATTATGTAGTAGTATTATTTACTGTTATAGTATCTATAAGGATCTTCAGTCTATAGACTCAAATAAATAAATAAACATATAAATTAACGTCTGTTTTTGAACACTGAATAAAGAATAAAAACCGACATTGTTTTTCAAATTTTTATATTGCACACATTCAAAAAGTGTCGAGAACTTAGGTGTATTTTCAGTTCGGATCTTTAATATATGTACATATCGAAAAGCCAATCACTAACAGTCACCACTCAAAATTCAAAAATGTACAAAGAGGGGCAAAAACCTTTGTTTAAAAAATGGTTGTAATTTTATACTAAAACTGAGTTCGAGACATAACGGTATTCTTCCAGTTAAAATAGACAATGATTCCAACGAAATTTTCGTGGTCGATAGAGGTTTGATCTGCGAACTGGTTTATGAAATGAAAACGATTTTGAAAAATTTTGAGTTGTGGTTGGTTGTGTTTGAGAGTGCGATATCACCGAACAATATCGGACAAATAATTCATGTTTAATGATAGCAGCTCTTCAAGATCATTCATTTAACTGAGAAAATCATAAAACAAACTCATAAGTAGAATTTGAATTTTTTTGTTTATTGCAGGGGTTATTAGATTATTTTTTTATGTATTTTAATTAACCTAAAATTTTTTTTATTTCAGTATAGTTTATCTGTGTGTTGGTATTTTTAGTTTTTGTATGCTAAAAAAATTTTTTAAGCACAGTTGAAGTTATTAAAAAATTTTCTCCTAATGACACCTGAAAAAATTTTTGTTCCCAAAATTTTAACTTTTAAGCAAATTGCGCACCATAATGTTATGTTTAAACAGCTGTCAAAGTGAAACGTAATTATAAAATGCGCGATAACAAACAAAAAATTAAAATGAGAAAGATGTCTTTAAGGTTTGGATTGGACTAAGCGTATCTTGGAGAAAAAAATTATAGCAAATAGAAAAAAAATGTGTCCCGCAAAATGTTTCTGTGCTTTATATTAGCAGTATTAACTAGCTTGACATTCTTATGTTTTAGAAATTAGAAATTTAGCGAAAAGTTTTACTGAATATTAGAATTTTGCTGTTATTAAATCAAACAAATATAAGATATATATTGATATTATAATATTATATATATTTTGATATTTACTTCACTTTTAGACGTTGGTTCGTCTATAGCATCCACGAGTTGTTAATAGAATTTTATTTTTACTTTATTTTTTATTTAAGTTGTTTTTTTATTCAATATTTACTTTGTTTATTTTTTGACAATATGTACTTCATAATAAGAAATACTTCTTTTGTTAATGTTTTCAAAATTATTTTCAATAAAATAGATTTACACAGCTGTTTCACGGCAACGTATCAGTCGTGTTCAAGCTACTGGTAGAGTAATTAAAGCAAATAAAACTCCCACGATATTTTAACAAGCGACAGGATGTTTTCTCCCAAATGTTGGAGTATATTATTTGTACATAAACAAACATACATTAATATCAAATACACTTAAACACTTGTGCATAATAAACATTTAATAAATTTATTAAAATTTTTTGATTAGTTTTTATTTTAAGTTATTAAAAATTTTAAAGTAAAATTTATTAAAAGAAGAATACAACATAAATTTTATAAGTATTTATATCTTATTTATTAAATTTATTTTAAATAGGTACTAATTATATTATATTATTATTTTCAAAATTACATTTAAATCTTTCTGCACTTTAGCTTTTTAAATTAAGTATTTTTTCGCTTTATATGGATTTATATTTATTTTTTCGCTTTATATGGATTTATATTTAAATCTATTTTTTATCTAAACTTTAGTTGCAAAAAAACGAACCATTTGTTACCGCTGTCATTTAAGAACTGACTAAAATGAAGCACCTAACATACATAAAGTTCCCTTAACATATTTATTGTTGTTTTCTTTTTCGATCATACTGCGACATGTATGAAGCGAACATTTTGCAGGTTAATATGTATGTAGTTGTAAAATATTTGTTTGGTATTCGTATAGTGTTTTTCATCAAAAGGAATTCAATACACAACAGGAAGTTTTATTTTAATGTCCTGTACAAAAAATTATACGTAGTTTTTGTTAAACCCCTGAAAAGGAAATTTTGAATGAGAGTTTTTTCGTTAGTATTTTACCATGATATTTGTAATTAAAAAAATATTATATAGTTTTTACATATTTAAACTCTCTTATTTTATTATTTCTTTATAATAAAAAATTCCACCATCGGATGAAGATGGATTGAAAGTAAAAACTGTGTTGTCAACTCAAACCTGCTCATTTCGAACTTAAATCATGCAAAGACTTGCACCCGCATGATTTAGTATTATTAAAATCCACGCTCTATCAAAGCTAATTTTGTGCTGGTTTTGTCCTCATAACCGACCTACTAAACAAAACAAGTAGCAAAATCTCACAACAAACCTATCAGATAGACAGACATCAGTATATGGATTTTGAAAAACATAAAACAAGCTGTATGTGAGGTGTTAGAAAAATTCGTTTTTATTTAAAAGGCCCAGGTATGTCATTATTCACAGTTTGTCATGTTTATTTAATTTAAATTAATTCTGATAATAATGAAAAATTATTATATTTTTTATTTAAATATTATATATAAAATTTTATGGGTTGTTTTACAATAAAAATACAATTTATTTTTAATTAAAAATTAAAAATTATATATTTTTAATTTAATTCAACACTGTTTAACTGTTATTTATAGTTGGACTACTGTGGAATTTAGAGCATCATGATTGCACAACCGTGTGACCACTGCAAAGAAGTGTTTAACGTTGTTTATAGGAGCAATACGAAGGAGTTTTTGTGCGATTTTTTAACTGTGGACGAAACTTGAATACATATAAAAACAAACATCAGACAAAAAAAAATCAAAATTGCTTGGGCAACACGTGCACCAAAGAAAGCTAATGCACTCGTTATCATTCACATCGATTACCTTGAAGAAGGTAAACCGATTATCGGTGAATATTATTCAAATCTTTTGAACAGATTTAGTATTGATTGAAAGTAAAAAAGATCTCGTCTAGCGAATAAAAAATAGCTGTTTCCTCAAGTCAAAGCTCAGGTGCATACTTGTGTAGCCACTGTGGCAAAAATCTATTAGTTGGACTGCGAACTTCTACCCTATTTAGCAGATACCCACATTTATCCTCTTGCATTTACATACTTACAAAGCAAAAAAAAAACTACTAATTTAAAAACAATCAAAAATTGACCTCCCGAAATCTGTATACACTCCTTGCTATCTTCCTGCTCGCTCTAATATTTATTTGGAAAAAAAGATAAAGAGAATCGTTAAAGCCAAAAAATAAAAAAATAACTAAAAACGAAAAATTTTTAAAAGTACTTTCAATTGTGCCTATTTTTTTGTTTTTATATTTGAAGCAATTGCTGTATTTACATAAAAAAAAGTTTCAGTAAAGTTTAAAATATTTTTTTATAATCTCACAGGTAAAAAGAGCAGTAAAATCAGTCTGCACTTGCTGCAAGAAAAGTTGGCTTGTGTGCATCAGGCTTAAATCTTTTATAATGTTTATTGAGCGTTTCTTTGTTTTGTATATATCGATTTAAAAATTATGGTTACCGTATATATCGCCCGCTGTTGCGACTTTATAATATTTAAGCATAACTAGAACATGACATTGTTAATGTTTCAATTTAATCTGTACAACAATTTAACTTAATCTCGTTAAAAAATTAGTTTCTTTAAGAAAGCAATGTTTTTAATAGAAATACTTATTCAATTAATCTCTCGTTTCTCTGAAGGTTTGTCCTAGGTATCAAGATCCTTTAAGCTTATTACAGAATTTAATTATAAATATTCCATTATCCTTTAATACTTATTTTCATCTACTCGTACATTAATTTGTTCGCTTTCAAAGTGCGAAGCTTAAGTTTAATACTGACAATTCAAAGAGTAATTGTTGGTCACGCTGATTTTTGTTGTACGCGTAATCTCCTTGTTAAAAGAAACCAAAGGACAATTTTAAAACATTTTTTCTTGCAAATCTTATGTTCATGCTTCTTTGTGTTTTAAAAAGAAACTTTTTCACAAACTAGTGAAACCAAAAATCATTTTGATTTCTTTTTAACAGGCAATTTACTTTTTCAACTGTGCGTTAATTCCCTGTGGAAAATTGGTGACTATTGTTTCAATCGTACGCATTCCATGACTTGTCAAATTAGATGTGTTGCAAGAGGCTAAATCAAATGACTTTTTTAAAACTGTTACAAAATAGACAATTTACCTAGAGCGGTATTAGAATTATAAGTATCGGCTTAAGTCCTATAACGGAGTATTGCACAGTTCCAATTCCGGGGCACATAGGATCCGTCATACGTTATACTTTAAAGCTCTCAGTGAAATCAAAGTAACAACGGAAGAGGTTGACATAATGAGAACTTTGTTGACGGACATTTAATCAGAAAAGAAAACACGAGAAAAGCTTTTTTCTCCATTTTACTCTATTAAATTAAATTATTTTGTTGTATTTTGTTTTATATTTGCTTATACTCAACACAGAAATTTAACTTTGAGAGCTTTGTTTCTCTCTATTTATAGCTTTTAACGTACGTCAAAAGTTAAAAGTTGCCCAACTTTTGTACTTTGCGTTGAAGGAGGCTTTTCTAATGATTGTGACAACACTCATTAGAAAAGCTGTATTTCAACTTTCTTGTACGTTTTAAAAGATGACGTATAACGTATGTCGGATTCTATGTGCCCCGGCCTTTAGGACTCGAACCGATCACTATCAGTTGCGAACTAGTCTCGTAACAAGTCATGTTTTAGTTGTTTTAGTTTCCTTAGCTCTAGTTGGCAAGCATTTTGTTCTCATTCGGAATATTTTTATAACAACCAAAAAAATGTGTGGGAAACCCAAAAAGGTAGTTTGGACATGAAATTACTTCTTATAATGTAACACCAAATTAAAAAAAAAAGTTTTTATACTTAATGTTTAAAATGGGTTTATTACGCTTTTAACATTTTCTGCACAGTGTGCAGAATCGAAATATTTCGGAAATAATTCAAGTCCGATTGATTTTAAAAAAAAAATCGAACTAAAAATGAAGAAATGTTAAGCGAGGTTCCAACATTGCACCGCCCCTGCTAAGTGGATGCTGCCGAGCCTCAAAACCGGCCAAGTTCAGATACTTCTCTGCTATAAATTTTGGTTGAATCAGACTAGCCCTTTACAAATGGCTAAATTATTTCCAAAATAGTTTTCCCCACTGCGCATTAATATATCCTATGTAATGCTAAAAATTTTATTTTTCTTTCTAAAGTCGCTCTTTTCTCCTTCGCCAACACATAAAATCTGGTAAAATGTAAACAAAAAAATAAGTAATTAAGACAAATTCTAACCTAGCTGGAAGAAGGCTTGAAATGTTGAGCCCATTGCAATTAATTATGTGAAATTGTTATAATTAAACTTATTAGAAATTTATTACAAAGATGTGTATTTTGTAGAATTTGAGTCCAAATTCAGAACTCTGTTCATACAATTTTAAAATTTCATATACCATCCCTGACAATATACTCGTACAATATGTTACGTACCCTTTCCCTTCCCTCATGTTGACAGTTTTAAAAGCTTAAATATTCACTAAGATGTGATAAAAAGTGAATTAAGATTTTTCAGCATGAATTTCATTTATAAAGTGACTAGCTGTGCCTGCCGCGTTGTGAGCGTCCTGACAATATTTTGCTCGATTTTGCTTTGAAAGTATTCCACACCAAATTTCAGGACTCTTACTTTTATAGTGATTCTGTTATGGTTTATATATTTACTTTATATAAAAGTACCCTCCCTGGATAAAATTTTAAAAAGTAAAAATACAAATCAAATACAAATTTTATAATTTTTTTTAAGACAACACAACCTGCGAAGGTTTCTGCTTTGGCAGGAATCGAACCCGCAACCCCCAGACTGATAGACTAGCGCACTACCAATCAGTCTAACGAGGCACTCCGTTGCCATCTGTTGCGCAATAGTGTTTAATATATGCCACTTTCGAAAATAAAAGGTGCGCAACCCTGTTTAAAATATCCCAGTTTTAAACCGAAAATGTCAGTGCCTTTAACCGGAAATTGCGTACTTTCACTGCTTTTTCTCCACTTTCTCTTGAAAAGGAGATATTTTTGAGGAAAAAAGTATCCTTTATTGGTATCAGAATGCTAAGGTACCTCCTTCAAAAATTTTGTTAAAATCCATTCAGTAGTTTTTACGTGATGCGAACACAAATGAGAAGCAGACAAACAGACGTAAATGATTTACTATTTTATTAGTTACCATCCGAATATTATGCTGGATTTAAAGAAAATTAATAAAAAATATCATTTAGTTATTGTTATAACTTATATTTGTATGAAAAAAAAAAAAAATAAAATAAAAGTAAAAATGTTTAACAATAAGTAGGCGCCGCAGTGCCGTTCTTGGAATATTTTTCCCGACTTAGAAAATCTTTTCAATTGTTGCTGTTATTTGCTTGTTGTATATCTTTAGCTTCATATTAACCAAAAAAAAAAAAAAAATATAAATCCTATTTATTTTTGTTTTATTTTTTTAAATAGTTTTAAAAGTTTAACAATTTATTTACACTCATACACCTATTTGAATATATTTACTTTGAGCCGGAAGCTTTTAGTTTGAAAAAAATGCTTGCAGTTTAAATTTCACAATGAATTTTTTATGACTTATTCCAATACAAAAACATAAAAAAATCTGCTAAAGCTTTTCAATATTTTCAAAATTATTAGTTATTACTTTGGGAGAGAAAATTCCTAAAATGAAAAATCACTAAATGTGTCAGCTCACACCGATAGAATAATCGAAACAAATGAATATAATATATCAAAAATGCAAATGGCAAAAATATTAAGAGCAATGTTGCATAATTCAATATGACATCTTCTGTTTTATTTTTTTTTCAAGGCGAAAAAATATATACATAAATAAAAAATTACACACAGATGAAAAAAAAAATATTTATCATGAAGGAATCAGGACAAATTTTACTCATACCGGCCCACTTATGCCATGTTTAGTCATGCATGATCATACTTGATTAACGCATGATCAAACATTTAATTCTATATTACAAAAAAAAAGTTTCTTAAAAGACAATTTATTCTAGAACCCATTCAGGCAGGCTGCCACGTACACCTAATTCTGATTTTACACGGTAGATTGGTTCCAGAAAATTCCGTGTAAAAAAAACCGTGTAAAATAAGACATTGATCATATACATAAATAGGTGATTGGTTTCTTATGTCTAAAACTTATTAATGTTAATGAAAAACGAACAAGAAATTATGTTTAATCTCACACGTATATGCATGTACATATAATGTGTATTTGCATCTTTAGTGTTTGATGAAGCCTTAACAGATAGTTTCGTTCCAAAAATCAACGATTGCCTAATTGAATTTTAATTTTTTTGTAGTTCTTACTGTGACTTCGTTTAAACCGAACATTCTCCATTTCGAAGGCGATATAAAATTTCACTTTTGTTTTCTAAAGAAATGGCTTTACGTTGTAGTTTTTTATTTGTATTTTTCGACGTATTCTTTTAGAGATGCATTGATAGTTCACAAAATATTAACACATTTCAATTGCTCTAACAAGTTAAAATGCTTGTATGAACAAAAAGGGAATTCCTCTAAATTTTTGATATGAACATATTGCGCAAAACTTAAATTTTACAAATAAAATCTGAACTTAAAAGATTTTGATGGAATAAAATCGTGTAAAAAAAATAATTTTTTTATTTTCAAACCGTGTTAAATCAAAACCGTGTTAAAAAAGTCCGTGTAAAATCAGAATTGGGTGTAATTAATTATTATCATACGGAAAAGAAATCTAGGGTGTATTTGCTGTGTTATTTGACATTTAAGTTAAATTTGTAAACAGCTGATAATTTTGGATTACATTTGTATACAGGGAAAAAAATTTTTGCACCTATTAAAGGTTTTAATCAGTTTCAGACACACATTTAATTAATTTTTTAATTGACTCAATTATACATATAATTAAGAATAAATATAATAATATTCTAATTTAAAAAAAAAATAATTGAATTAATTCAAAAGTAAATTAAAGTTGTAGCTGAAACTAATGAAAACCTTTAATTGTCGCAAACATTTTTTTCTGTGTAATAAAATACAAATTAAAAGTTGCAATTTTTTTTTAATTTTCTTTGACAGTTTATTGCTAAGTACTTATGCCAGTTTGAATAGAGTTTGAAAGAAGTCCCAAATACAATAATTGTGTATTAATTTTTCCGGTTTCATTTGCATTTATGTTCATGTTTGCAAACATAAAAACTTTGCTTCTGTCTCACTGTGCCATATGGTACAAACTTATTTGAGAACAGTTGTAGGGGGCTTAAAAAATACAATTGTATATGAATGTTAAAAATAACTCTGTCTGTGGTGAAACAAAAGAAATGTAGAATAAATATAAAAAATAATAATACTAAAACAATGCCACATAAGTGTGAGTATCATAAAACAAGAGAAATTAGGTTTGTTAAATAATAAAGTAGTTAATTTCGAATAGCTTTAGAAAATTGTTAATAAACTAAAAAAATATATAAAAAATAACAGAATAAAAAAATTTCTTTGTTTTTTTGAGTTAGTTTCGGTTTGGCTTAATTTTTTTAATTCATCTCTATTTTGTGTGTAATATTATTAGCTATAAAATGTAAAAAGTTATAAACTTTATAACTAATTTTACACAATGTCAGCACTTTTTTGATACACAAAAAATATAAAATGTTTGCATTAAAAACTTTTCAGCATTAACTTTGCTGTAGGTCCACATGACCTTGCACATGTTGCCGTTTTTATTTTCAAAGTTAACTTGCTTGAATCCTAAAGTTTCTTTGTGAAGCCTGAAGTAGGGACGCGGAGGAGATCCCTAGGGCTCCTGCAAATCCCCACGTACCTTTCGCGACTCCCGAATAAATTAATTTATTTTAATAATGTCACAGACCGATATATCTGCAAGGTGTTGAAGCCTCAGACCGCCTTGTTTACAGGGAAAAGGCAGAAAAGGTGCTTCACCGTCTCATCGGCCTCCTCATCCTTACAACTTCTGCAGAAGTCATGGACAAGAATACTTCACAAGTGGTGGTTCGGTGGTAAGGTGCCTCGGTTGGCTAGTATGTAGTGTACTAGTCTGTCTGTCCGGGGTTAACTCTGGAATTTTTAACCACAAATTGGCAGGAAGACAAAGAAGGAGCTTGGATATAATCTGGGTGCCTACAAATGGTTAACTGCGTTAGGGACAAGTCACGGACTGTAAAGAATTATCTGGCGAAGTTAAAAATCGCGGTAAGACTATACTGGCAGACTCTGCTGGGAAAAAGACTAATATAAGAAAAGGCTTTGGACCACGGACAGACACATATTATATGGAGACCTTGCCTTAAGGAAATGTTAGCAATTACCATAGACTCTGTGATGCGGAAGAATGTCAGCATGTATCAGTCACCAGTCTGAAATCACAACAGTCGAGAGTAAAAGGCTAGCGACAGCACGATACTTAATGAAAGTAAGATATTCGTAAGGGGGTCGAAAAAGGATCCATGGTCTGCTTCGGTATCCCCCTACAAAAAAAGTGGTGGTTTAATGTCTATAGGCTTTCCTAAGATAACGACGCTCGGCAAGAAGTCCAGAAACTTTCTTGGATATATTTAAGGTATCTAAACTGGAAAACTGCATTAGCGACAGGTCATGGTAACTTAAAGTATCACCTGGCCAAGATGAAAATTGAAGATGATACTTGTGCGCCTGACAGAGGCTAAGACGATATTACACATTGTATATGGATGTCCAGCACTAGCTAGCAGATACATATAAATGTGGATGCATAGAGACCTTAGCCTTAGACAAATGTAAGCAAAATAGTTGTAAATTACCAATCTGTTACCAGAAATTATTGTGCAATAAAGGGAGTCTTAAGACGGACACATAAAATTAGTAGTCTGCTTCGGTACCACCCTTGAATTAAAATAATAACACTTTTGTAAAAGCTTACCGCCTTCCTCTCGTACTACTCAAATCATTTTGCTGTAAACATAGCATGCTTATAACGATTCTCCTTATATATACCTACATAAATACATGTGTATGTAACACATATTCAAACATACGTATATACATATATTCAAACATATAATTTGAACGCGGAAAACATATAATCTTCACAAGGGACTTTAATCTTAAGAGAGCAAGTTTATTTTTAAGACAAACCAAAATTACTGCCGCTACAGCAAAAAACACAAATGAATATTTTATTTAATTTTATTACTTTGTTAAAGTTTTCTTTAAACGTTTGCTACACACGTCCTAATCTTAAGCAGAAGGAAGCACTATTTGTCCTTTTGTGGGATCAAAACGTACTGTTAATAAATTATATTATGAGTAAATTATATATCTCTAATTTTTGCTTAAACAATTCTTTAAATATATTTATGTATTTATTTGCATAATATTAAGTGCTAAATTACTTGAATTTAAAGCAAGTTAAAATTTGTATATTTTTTTAGTTTTTAAATACTTGGAAGAAAGCATTTTTCCTGATATACCAAGCAGTTTCATATAGTTTCAAATCAGCTTTCGTGGTTACATAAAATTGTGGTTTGATACAAAATATTTTAATATGATTCAGCTAACTAATGCGCACACAATAGGGGGAAATTTAAACAGCAGAAACAAAGCAAATCAAATTACACAGTTTAAGTAGAATTTATTTAAGATTAAAATTCAATTTAAAATGACAGCAATTTGTTTAAAATTGATTATATGTTGTTAACTTTTGACTAACTTAAGCCCATTATTGTAACTTGGCAACAGCTAAACTTAGGATGTTAAGTAGACTTTAAGCTAAAAGTGCCCGATAAGCTGTAACAACGAATAATAACTGCAGGTCACTTTATTGCTCTCTTTAGACAAAGTTACCTTTAACTAACACGTCTGTCAGTTTTCGGGTTAAAATGGATTCTACTAGATGCTTTCTCAAACATGGTTTTGAAAATTAACAAATCGTTCATTAAACTTTTTGTATCAAATAAATCTAAATTTCAGTAAACAATATTAATTTCAAAATAAATCTAAAATTTACCAAAAACAAGATTTTACTAATAAAATCTACATTTCACAAGTAATCTGAATTTAAAAAAAAAAATGTTGACGCCAAAAAATTTAATTATTAAATTGGAATTAAAATGGAATTTTCAACAAATTTAATATTTAAATCGAATTTTAAGTCTTACCGAAAAATTAACACTTCACCAAAAAAATCTAAATTTCACCAAAAAACGAAAATTCAACAGAAAATATTAAAAAAATGTCTAATGTGTAAATAATAAATATTATTGAGACATTTTGTTTATTTTAATTGTTGAAATAAGCCCTGTACCTTTAGGCACCTGTATGGCCATTTTGGCCTTTTTGCAGCTAAATTTTGCATAACTTTTTGCAATTAGCCGCAAATTTATCATTTAGCAGTTAGCATTTTTCAATTATTTATTTAGTATTTTATGACATTACATTAGGGCGAATTTATTTATTTTTGACAGCTGCCAAGGCGAATCCATAACAGGTGATTGCAGTGGCGAAAAAGCTCATCATATGCATGAAATCGAAAAGTCAAACTCCATATAAAAAAATTATAAACGAAATTTGACAACTGCAAAGGTGGCTTGACAGCTGCCTTGCACAAAAAAAAGTAAAGCAAAAAATAATTAACTTCGCCGTGCTGCCACTTAGTAAAATAGATTCGCCTTGGTTGAGTTAATAAAAGTCATGACTTGACGGAATTACTACAAATTATGACATGTATGTATTTGCACTTCAAATTATTCCATAATTATAGACTGCATTATTTAAAATTCTGATAGAATTTTAGACTAGAGTCACCTTTTGGTTCATTAGTCGAAAAATAAATGTATTTTGAAAACGGTAAAAATTTAATTATATTTAAAACAATATAAAAACTAATCGATAGAACGAATACTTTTTTGAAGTTTTATTCGATAAATAGAAAAATATTATTATTAGTAACTATCGAACTGATTCAGTAACACTTACAAAACGGAAATAAGCAAACTGCGTATTTTTAGGGTTTAAGTATTAAAAATGTTTTATTATATTGTAAACATGAGTCAGTTTTTGATCACTAACCCATAAAAAGGAGGAAATTAAAAAAATATTCACATATTAAATTAAATCAGAGCTTATCTCTATACATATGACAAGATGATTCATAATAGAATGAGAGTCACTCAAAGTTCAGTTGCTCTTACTTACCTTTTTCGCATGACGACAAAATCGCATTTGAAGAAAATTTTAAAATACATACATATATACACACATACATACATACATACATACATACATACATACATACATACATACATACATACATACATACATGACCTGTTTTTGCAAGAATTGTTATTTTCTCTTCCTTTTACAGTCAGGGTTTAGTTTAGTTTTTCCACAGTATTTTTTTTTTTCTAGCATTTAATAACAAATCCCTTGTGTTTTATAAATTGCAAACATTTCATAATGTTTCGGGGAAACAGGAAAAAATCAAAGTTCGTAGCAAAAAGAAATCAGAGAAATTTAAAGATTACAAATTATCTCTAAGAAACATGAATTATCAAAATCAACAATTTGCACAGTAGGGAAATAGAAGGAGAATTTTTCAGCAACTAAAACTAATCCGTATAGAGTGGTTGACAATTTAAAGGAGACTTTTAAATCTCTATTCTGTAATTTTAGATATTAGTAAAAAATTTGTTTGTTATATAAAACGAGTCGAAAATTAGCTACTTGCTTAAAATTTCTCAAAAGAGTACAATTGCCACAGATTTTCAAACACACACACACATGTAAAGTAAATAAATCCGAAAATAGAATGTGCAAAAATCTGTCTATCTTGTTTATGTCCAATTGGAAAAGCATTAAGACAGAGCAAAATGTCTGCCCTGTTTCTGTCTATTGTAATAATTCTTGCAAAAAAAAAACCGACTTCAAAGCAGACAAACTTAAAAGCATGTTTCTTTGAGACGGTAACTATTGCGACACCCTGTAATTTCCGAATTCAAATTTTATACTAGTTATAGCGGTCGTAGCAATACAGGTTCGTTGTAAATTTCAACCTTCTGTCTGTAACGGTTTAAAAGTTTGGTCATATACATCAAATTACATAAACTATTGCAACACCCTGTAATTTATAATTTTAAATAATTATACTTATTATAACAGATATAGTAATGGACATTCTGTCTAATTGTTAAGTGTTTATCAATTACTGTTTAAAAGATAGGGTCATATATATCAAATGACGTCACCTATTGGGACACCCTTTAAATTCAAATTTTAATATAAATACTTTTTAAAGAACACTTTGTAATACAGATTCTTTTTAAATTTTAACTTTATGTCCATATACATCAAATTACATCAACTATTGGGACACCCTATAATTTCCAATTTTAAATATTTATACTTGTTGTTATTCGAGACATAGTAGTGAACATTTTGTCTATTTTTCAAGTGTTTGTCTATAACGATTCCAAAGATGAGGACATAATGGTCAAATAACATCAATAATGGGGACACCCTTTATTTTTTGATCCAAGTTTTATACTTGTTTTAATAGCGGACTAAGCAATATAGGTTCTTTGTAAATTTCAACTGTCTATCT
Source organism: Phasia obesa (assembly GCA_949628195.1). Lineage (NCBI taxonomy): Eukaryota > Metazoa > Arthropoda > Insecta > Diptera > Tachinidae > Phasia > Phasia obesa. The sequence goes on from OX451217.1 coordinate 3,225,451, forward strand.
ATAACAGTTGAAAAGTTTGGCCATATATATTACTTTTACATTAACTATTGGGACACCCTTTAATTTCCAAATTCATATTTTACACTTGTTAGTTTAGCGGACTTAGCAATACAAGTACTTTGTAAATTTCAACTGTCTGTCTATAAAGGTTCAAAAGTTTGGCCATATATATATCAAAATAAACCAACTAATGGGACACCCTTTAATTTCTAATTTTAAATATTTATACTTATTATAACAGACATAGTAACGAACATTCTGTGCAACTTTCAAGTGTTTGTCTATAACGGTTCAAAAGATAGGAGAATAAAGGTGAAATTAAGTCACCTATGGGGTCACCCTTTAATTTTTAATTTTATTTTTTAATTACTTTTTGTTGTTGGGAGCTACTGTGATACGCACTTTTTTTTAATTTTAAATTGGTGACCTATAATGTTCATAATACACGTAAAAAACATGTATGTTGTATGGGGACACCCTTTAATTTTTAATATTTTGAACTTCTTTTAAAATGGGACCAATCTGTAGCCATAACCTTTCTAATAGTGCAAAATTTTTAAATTCGGTTTAGAAATGACTGAGTTCTGCGGGCACAAACATAAAAAAAAAAGCAACATTCAGACGAATTGATAACCTCCTTCTTTTTTTGAAGTCGGTTAAAAAGAGTCTAATTTCAATAAATCAATGGCGTTATTGTGGCAGCGTTCTCTCACATATTCGCGTATGTTCTGTAATCCGAAACCGAGTGAAATTGAAATCGAATAAATTTTTAAAGAAAAATATAGCTTAGTTGCGCCTATTATTTTAAAACATTAGCAATCAAGGAAGTTATGTGAATGGTCTTTAATCAAATATATAAAAAATAATATCAAATTGTTGTAGGATTTTAAAATTTCATTCGGATTCAATTTCACTCGGATTCGGATTACAGAACATACCCGATTATGTCAATGTTAATCCCAACGCCTAAGTATAGAACTCGTGATCATGCTCTAGTAGCTAACCACTTGAGCTACTGAACCCTAAAATTTGAACAAAAATCCAAAAAAAATTTTAAAAATTATGAATGTTTTTTTTTTCTATTACCCGTGTCGTGCTATCTATCAATTATTAATATTAATTTTTGTTAATAGAATTTTTGTATCATATTTAAACAAATATAATTAAAAACGAATATTTTTGGGATTTATAGGCATTGTTGCTTGTTATAATTTTTATTGCGGCATTTATTATGAGTAAAGTCACAGGTATTAACACATTTGCATATTTAGGTGACCTGCTGGGTGTAAAATTACGACGTTTTTAAAAATTTTACATACGGGAACATACACTTCAATAGCAAATTGGCAGAAACTTAGCATGAGTGAGCGTGGCACATTTCCCAATGGAATTCAAAATGTGTCCTTTTTTATTACCCTGAATTAGCGGAAGGATAATAAAAACCATCAGTTTAAAGGTCTTATGGATTTTATGTTTTTAATTTACTTTTTTCTTTTATTCAAAAGGTTTATTTGCTTCTCAGTTGCAAAAATGTATTTAAATCATCCTGTTATAAATTTTTATTACTGTTTTATTTTTATATTTAATAATAGCAATTTCAGTCGAAAAATTAATTTTATCACCTTTGTTACACAAAAAAGACACAAACACAAGGCTATGATGAGTTATGATGTGTTTTTGCTAAGAATATATTCGTGGTAGGGGATCATATATGTACATACAATTGTATGGGAGTAATGCATTATAATGATTTTTTAAATGCCTCTTTCATTAGCATTAGTTTGTAAATAAATCTAATTAGCTTTTTTCCATGTTAACATTATTTTCAATAGTGAGAATGGTTTTTAATGCATCACTTTCATTGGTAATTATTTTCAAAAATAAAATCATTATTATAAAACAATGCTTTCAAAGCATTATCATTAACATTCGTGTTTTTTTTTTTGGAAAAAAGGACGAATTTAGAGCGATGAATGTCAAGCCTTGTTAAGCAGTCGTATAATTGTGCCGTACACCTTTTCTTTCATATAACCCCAAAGAAAGAAGTCCAACAATGTCAAATCACATGATCTTGGCGGCCAATTGACTTCCCCACCACGTGATATAACAAGGCCATTGAATTTGTCACATAAAAAGTAACTGCCTGACCGGCCTCATTTTGGAAAAAATACGACCCGATGATGCTGCCAGCCCATAAACCGCACCAAATAGTCACTCTTTGCGGGTGAATTGGTTTTTCGGCAATCACTCTTGGATTATCATTCGCCCAAATCCGGCGATTCTGCTTATTGACGAATCCACTGAGGTGAAAATCTGCCTCATCACTGAAGATGATTTTCTTCGAAAATTGACCTTTCAACGTTGCCATTTCTTGCCACTATTCTGACTGTGTATCTTTCCATGGTTCAAATTGAGAAATGTCAAATTAAAGGCAGAACAAAACTTGACGTTTAGGTATGGTTCACATTCAACGTCGGACCCTAAAATTTAACCACCCGATATTAGGCTTATACGTCTGTATGATTCAACTTTTGAGTGGTATATTCCTGGTTTAGGAATCGTAGTTATTAAAGAACCTCTCAATGTGGAGGAAAGTATTCAAGATGTAAAATGGCCTTAAAAATAAAAAGAATAATTTTGCGGGCTTTACGGGGCAACTTAAGCAACATGTCTAAATTAGTTATTGTCCTTTTAACATTACTAAATTGTAATCTTAGCGGTATTACAGCACTATCCTCGACAGTTGGCAGTCGATATATTTGGAGTAAAAACCTCTTGCAAATATCTAACGAATAAATTGACAAAATTACCCATATTCGTAATAAATAAAATATATTTCAAATTTATTTTAGAACAAATTGTTCATACAAAATTGGTTCTAAAAGTTTTATTTATTATGTAATTACATACATACACACATACATGGGCATTTGTGTTTATTTTTAATAAAATCTGTGGCAATAAGGAATAAGTGCTTAAGTCGACTTAAGCAAAATTTTAGTTACTGGCACCTTCGTAATCTCCGTAATCAAAATTACCCCTGTGCAAATTTTCAATTATTTTGTACCATTTTTAAGGAAGTTATAGCGAAATTACTTTCTGCTTATCTTTTTTCAATGTCTAATTGCATTTGGAAAAAAGGTTAAGAAACTATTAAGTTATTTTTTTAAAGCATAAAAACTTCTTTCACAACTTATTTATTGCAACGCCAGCATACTTTTGGTAGATATAAGATTTTTTCCAAAACATACGTTTGACTCTCTTATGTAAAGTTTGAAGATAAGCAATTTAAAAAAGAAATTAATTTTAAAGTTTAAAATTGCTCTGCTACAAAACTTAAAAATCAGACTTATGCACTTTTTCCTTATTGCCACAGAAATATCAGGAACGATGTGAAATAAATTAATTTTTTCATATTTCGCAGATTAATGCTGACAAATAGAAAAAAATGCAACCGTCAGAAGTATAATATGGCGAGAAGAGAAGAACACTGTTCACCACTGTGTTATGGTATCATGCTGGTTGTTATTTTTGTATTGCTAAAACACTTTTTTGGTTTAAACATTAAATTCCTTTTCACGCTTGAAACAAAAGTAACTACACAATTTTTACTGAAATATTATTACAAAAAAAAAAAAAAACAAAAAATATGTAAATATGTGAATGCAATATGACATTTGTTACATTAAAAAATTACTCTTCGGGACCATGCTATTCTAAGGCAATTGAAATTTATTTAATGTTTTTTTTGAAAATTAAAATCCTTAAGAGTTCAGTTCGTATGCTTTAATATCATGTTATTTCTTTTCAAAAATAAGCAATTTTTTTTTAAACATCATACATTTTAAAATATTCACGTGCACTGAAGTTTAGATGAAAAAAAAAACAATATTTTATCTTGAGAAGGTTAAGGGCACCTACAAAGAAAACGTTTAGCATAAAGTGTTTTATTCATATCGAGGTAATAAAATATATTTATTATTTGTTCAAGCAGATATTTATTACCTCAAAGTATATAAGACATGTGTACCCATGAGAGTTTACCTGAAAGGGAATTTTAAAAAGTAGAAACATAAATGTAAAAAGACATTTTAATATATTAAAACTTTTATGTTCTTCATCCTTTTAATGTTTTTATTTTAGCAACATACATTTTGTTTCTTTTCTAAACACACAACAGGGTTTTTGCACGTACAAAGTAGATTTTTATTTAATTGGTTATAGATTGGATTTCCGGTGTTCCTTAGCCAGTAAATCCATTGGCAGCATACTTGCTATAACAATTCCAACAGTTGTGTTGTGGATACTGTTTTCATTCTCCCAAGTAAGGGACGCGAAAGTTGACTAGTTGGCGCTTCAAAATCCTTCGGGTCCCAATAAAGACGTAGATAAAGAAATTTTGTCCAAATCGTTAACATTCTCATTTCTGATTATAAATCTTTTGGTTCACCAAATACAAAATAAGAGAAATTGTACACATTCAAGCCGGTCAATGTAGAAACCAAATCAAAGCCTAGTTTTCGAGAATTATCTCTGATAAACTTGGTATCAAAGCTAGCGGTACCTATCCTGGAGATAGGTTTATAATTGGAACATGGTTCATTATAAAAAAGCGTCTATTGGTAAATATGTACCTAGTATTAGATACAGTTGTAGACCTCTACCTCCCAACCACCCTCTCAGTACATAAATGAGTTGAAAATCTAAATAAAACATATTGAATCCACACCTTGAAACTTACTTTTGATGTCGTTGAATATGTTTGATGTCTTTGTTACCCTGATCAATTGAATGTCGATCTTCTTTTTAATGACTGGTTTTGCTCCTCTTACATCAAGAGGCTACCAGCAATATCGTGCTTTTACTGTTCCAGAACTGACTCAAGAAAGTTTGATGAGTGATTGTGATACTCGTCATGATCGCTACATAATTATAGATGCATTGGAATAATAGTGAAAATATGAAAATAAAATGAAATTCACTGAAGCCGAAGAAATATTAACGTAAAGATCTTCCTAACAACAAAAAGAAAGCCACGCTGACTATTTTCCAACGCGATTTCCATACATAGTATAGCATTGCATCATTCAATAATAAAAATATAAATTTAACGTTCAATATTTGATACGTCTTGTATTGCGTAAATCGTGGGACACCCTTATAATATAAAATGTGCTTCTTATATTATTTGGTAATACTCTTCTTTCAGTCTCATGTTAAGATATTTATTGCATAACTTTTGTGAAAGTGTGTGACTTTAAGATTTTCTTTGTAGAGACTTTAAGAATTTTGCATCTTAAATTCCTTTTTAAATATTTAGTGTGTAAAATTGAATCCTCTTAACAATAAGATTCCTTCTTTGAAGTTGTATCTGATTGTGGCAAAAACATATAAAATAGTCTCAAATAAATACATAAGTATACGAGTATGTGCCAAAGGTCGTTGCCACAAATGGTTTGACAAGAAGCAGCGAATCTTTCCTTAGAAAATTGTATATTTTTTTTGCTAAAAATGGTTACATCAACCCCTTTTTACTCATAAGTATTTTTTAGTATACATATGTTTTAAATGCCCTGTTACTCGTATACATATGTATGTAATTGGCAGTTCGTAAGAATATGCGTAGCTTATGAAAGTGTGTAAAATTTCAAATAAAATTTGCCACAAGTTTTTTTGCAACGAAATTAAAATGTTTGAACTTTGTATGACCCTTTATTTCAGTGAGAATAACTACTCAATAATAAAATAAATTTTTGCTTTCTTACACTTAAGACATTATGTTTATTCGAAAGTAATAATAGGATGTAGATTATTGTATTATTGTAGTTTTACCACCTTCAAAATATTTTGTTTTGATTTTCTAACGCAATCAAGTGTTATTTAATTTCCTAACATAAATAATATTCTTGTTTTGATGAAGTGGAGTACAAAATGAATCAACAGATGAAATACATAAAAGATATTTACCAATATTATTGAGGCACAGAGGCGATAAGTCAATTCGAAAAATATACAACATTTTATTCGTGCCTAACACGTGCGTGATATTTTTTTGTTACATAATTTTGTTTTTTACTACAGCTACTTTTACACGACATGGTTTTTTATACCCTTTACCACAGGTGAAGGTCCATGTATAATTTCTACAATATTCATTTCCGACCCCATAAAGTATAAATATTCTGGATCCTTATATATGGAGAAGTTAATTAAGCGATGTCTGTCTGTCCGTCTGTGTTCAGGTTGAAATTAAATTTGTCAAGACACCAGAAGAGATACTGAAAATTTAAGCCCATCAATCTGCCAGCTATAGTGTGGAAAATTCCGCTAATGCAATTTAGAAACATCAAGCCATTACATTCGAGCCTGCGGGCATAAAACCACGCCCACCAATATTTTTTCACGTTGTTTTTTTACGGTTGTAATGATTATCTTTTTGTTTTAAGATTGATTTGCATTTAAGGCCTTTATAGAAAGCAATACACATAGAAATAGCCGATAGATCCACAGGATACCCAAATTTTCCATAAAATTTTATATAAAATTTTACAAAAAAATTTGTTTAAAATTATAAAAAAAAATTTCTATAAAATTTTACAAAAAAATTTCTATAAAATTTTACAAAAAAATTTCTATAAAATTTTCTATAAAATTTTACAAAAAATTTTCTATAAAATTTTACAAAAAATTTTCTATAAAATTTTACAAAAAATTTTCTATAAAATTTTACAAAAAATTTTCTATAAAATTTTACAAAAAATTTTCTATAAAATTTTACAAAAAATTTTCTATAAAATTTTACAAAAAATTTTCTATAAAATTTTACAAAAAATTTTCTATAAAATTTTACAAAAAATTTTCTATAAAATTTTACAAAAAATTTTCTATAAAATTTTACAAAAAATTTTCTATAAAATTTTACAAAAAATTTTCTATAAAATTTTACAAAAAATTTTCTATAAAATTTTACAAAAAATTTTCTATAAAATTTTACAAAAAATTTTCTATAAAATTTTACAAAAAATTTTCTATAAAATTTATACAGCTCTTCATCTCTATAAACCAAAGGCACATACTGAATTTCGTTTTAATATGTCATACGGTATGACCTGTAGACCGTTCACAAAATATTCATGATTACTATACTTTACCCTATACTACGTATGGTAAAGTAAAAAAAAATTATATTTTAATGTGACAAAACATTTGACATTTGAATCGAGTGGTTTGCATTTCCCTCTCGCACTGGCTGATGGGCTTCTTCGAATAGCTGTGCAGTTATTAGTGGTTGTATAAATCAGACACGTGCGAAAATTAAAATGTTTTACACAAGTCGAATCTGGGAACTCTCACTTTCTATGAGAAGGTATAGGTCGTTTTGCAGATCCTGAAGGGGGCGAAGTATCCGCCCAAAATAGCAATATAGACCTAGTGTCTCGTGTCACTTTTTATTTAACGAATTAGACACATCACTGTATGTGTCAAAGGAAGAAGAAGAAAAAAGTTGGTTAAGTAATGCATTCAATAGATTTAGGATTTCCATAAGAGTAGTTTAGGCGATTAGACTTTACCAGCATTAATATAGAACAAAACAAAGTTAAACTAAACTGTTGTTATTAAATAAGTGGTCCTTTTATGGTTCCGCATCCAAAGGGAAAATGAGTTTCCCTATTATTATCTCTTTGAAATATTCACAGAAGATGTATTAAGATGTATGTTTAAAATATGTTTAAGATGTATGTTTAAAATTCAACTCAGTACACTTTTATAATATTTATTATCTAATTTTTTAAAAATATTTTTTCAGCCCTACTGACTTCGCCTTTCTAACGCGATACCTTTAAAACTCCAAAGAAGATTAAAAAACAGAGTTTATGTGACTTAAATGTAATTTTATTCTGGATTTACCGAGTTACGCTTATGTACGAATATGTCATTCAATCTCCTTATTTTATGAAGTAACAAAAACTAAAGCCAATTTAACAAAACGGAGTACAGCTTTTAATTCTACGCCCCAAATAGCCTAGTACACAACTTTCAGTTTCTCCAGTTAAAAAGTGGACCTAAAATGTGTGTTATTTTTGTAATTTTATTTATTAAAAATATAATTTAAGCTTAAAATTTAAATCATCATCATATCTTTCCTTTTTTTATTTACGTGTAATTCTCTTTGAGCGACCACAGATATTATATTGGACCCTCTATAAATAACAATTTTGCTTTATTTTTTCACATCTTGGAACAAAAAGAAAATCCAACAAATTTAAAATCTTTTCAGTCCTTTTTTCAATTAAAATAAGATTCCCAAATGATGATAAGTGATTTATTCCTATTGAAAATACATCCTGATCATCGTAGCTTATGTTGTAAATGTAAATGTAAATGAAATTGCAATTTTGTTAAGACTGATAAAACTAAAGTTGAGGATGAATGATGAAAGAAAAATGTGTATTAAACCAGCTTTTTTTATAAATATTATTTTATTTTAAATTATTTTAATATCCATATGTACATTCGATCCAATTTATAATTTATAGCTAAATGCACTTAGAGAAAAAAACATGTTTATTGTATGGTTACAAGAACCATCTTTTGTTCTCTGTAACAATATATGTTTGCGATGAACAACTTGTAGTTCGTTTAATCATTACTATGCCCACAATTACTTAGCTTCTGTTACTATTTGATCATTAAATGATTACTACACCCAAAAAATGCAACATGGTTGCCTAGAACTATATAATTCTTAAATATCAACCAAAGTTTTATTAATATTCCAAAATAATATTGTATTTATAGCCATAATATATTATTAGCAAACACATTATGATAAGTTTACCCCAATTGAACCACAGAATGACTAAAAACAAACATGTTTTTTCTCTGCTTATAATAACTCCAAGCGGCATAGCGACCGGTACCGCTTTGGATACATCCAGAGCGGTTAGTCCATCCGTCTGCTCATTCCCAAAAAAGTCACTATGTCCTGGTACCCAAACGAGAGTGACATCAATCTGACGACACAGTCTGAATGCATGCGATAGCCTATTCTTGTGATTATATTTTTTTTAAAGAATAAATCTATAAAGAAATTTGAAATATTTTCTAACAATAACATTTCGTTTCATTGTTATGAAAATTTAATTAAACAAAAAAATTTAATAAATCATAAATGACTCCCACCTTTTTTTAAAAACAATGCCGTGCGAGACAAGACCCATATTTAAAAATAAGATATTTTTAATTTAATTTTGTTTAACAAGTGTCCTTGACAAGTGTGGCGAAAGTGGTTTTTGCCATTACAAACACTTACAACAAAACGTTAACAACCCCCTTTTCTCGGTTAGTTTCTTTTTATAATTGAGTTTTAATTCCTCTGAAAATGGATCTTTTGTTGTTTTTATGTACACAAATATTTGAGTTTAGTTTTTTATTTTCTTATATATATTTTGATGTTATAAATTTTATTTTATTATTAAACATTTACCGGTTTTATAGGAATTAACAGAATTTAAAAATCTGTTTTCAATTACTTTTTTAGAGCAGCGAAGAATATAAGTAGTTTTATTCTCGACTAGCTGTGCCCGCCACAACGTGGGTGTTCTAACAATATTTTGCTCGATTTTGCTTTGAAAGTATGTGGAATACTAATTGTAAGACTCTTAGTTTTATAGTGTTTCAAGTATTGTTTTATATGTTTTCTTTATATAAATGTACCCATCCCTGGATAAAATTCTAAAATTTATAAAAAATTCTAAAAATAATTATAAAGCTCAGCAAAAGGTGTTTAAAACATTTTAATAACAATGTAATTCCACAAAGTAAAAATACAAATCAAATACAAATTTTATTAATTTTTTTTTTTTTTTTTGAAAGACAACACAACCTGCGAAGCTTTTTGCTTGTCTGCAGAAAACACCAAAAGTCATTGGCAGGAATCGAACCCACAACACCCAGACTGATAGACTAGCGCGCTACCAATCAGTCTATCGATGCACTCCGGCGCCATCTGTTGCGCAATATTGTTTAATATATCCCACTTTCAAAATAAAAGGTGCGCAAGCGTGTTTTAAATATCCCAGTTTTAAACCGAAAATGTCAGTGCCTTTAAACCGGGAATTGCGTACTTTCACTGCTTTTTCTCCACTTTCTCTTCGAAAAAAAGTATCCAATATTGGCAACAGGATGCTAAGGTACCTCGTCACAAAATTTTCTTAAAATCCATCCAGTAGTTTTCAGGTGATGCGAACGCAAACGAAAAGCTGACAGACAGACTGATGGAAATGAGTTACTATTTTATGATAGTATGTATAGATATAGATATACATAGATTGAGTGACAGATTTTTTATAAGTGATAATAAGAACCAACGTTGGGATTTGTGGTAAAATTAAACCAAATTTGGTACAATCGTCACATCAGTGGTACATTGGTACACTTTATAATTTTTTAAATCAATATTATATACAGCATTTCAACGTTTTCCGGTAGTATTCAACTGATATATTTTTCCATTCATTCTAGTGAGAAATCTTAATGTGTTTTTTTATTAATTAGGTTACTCTTCAATTATTCTTCTAAATAATTCCAGGCATGATCTATCTGATTAAGATACAGTAGCATTGGTGCAGTTTCAACCACCGATAGGAAATTGTAGTGTAACCAGCTCCTAATATTACAATCCTTTTGCTTATTAAATAGGTTTGTATTTTGGCGAAATAATTGTTGGTAAATTAGAAACACAAAAATATAAGTTCAACCAGTCAAGGTCAATTATCATTACTTCAAAATATCCTATTATAAAATTTTTGATATGTTCTATTTTAATCTCGAGTTACCATTTTTTACTTCCTTTTTTACTTATTGGCAAATTTGGGTACAATTTATTTTTGTACAATTGATTGGGGTGTTACAATTTCTACATTCATTGTTAGATTCCAACATTGGTACTCGTAAGAACAGCTTAAAACAAAAACTATTGTGGGTTTCAAATAAAAGCTCTTTTGTTTAAGTTCACAATTTTAGTTGTCAAAATAGCTTGTATCAAATAGCCTATATAAAATACATATAAATTTAATTTTAAATAAAAAATTTTATTTTTATAAGCCATGTTAGAAATTGACTTGGAGTTTTTAAGAATTTGTTAAGCGAATATTTTTTTATATAAAAACTATAAAAATAAAATATTATTTTTAACTTGCAAAAAAATGGTTTTACCAGAGTTACAAAATATTTATTTTAGTTTTTTTTTTGTTTTGCGAATACAAATTTAAAAAAAAAGCTTTTATTTCGTACCTACAATACCAGAAAAGGATTCTTAAGTATTATTGACAAGTAGTGTTTGAGTTACAATTAACGAAATTGAAAATAGCACATACAAATATACTGCAAATGCTGTAAAAAATTCCACAATGCAGGAAATTTTTATTATTTAACCCAGGGTTCAGAATTTTTCATTTCCACATTTATGATATTTCCCATAAATGAGATTTCTAAAATTTTATATTTTCTTTTACACAGTCATAAATGAACAACAAAAAAGGCTTTGCCTATGATCACACATGAATGAGTGTAACTGTTTGTTTTTTGGCATACATACATGAAAAACGAAGAAAATCCGCGTAATTCATATGTGATAAGTAATGAAATAGCCCATTCTCATTAATGATTTTTTACATAAATATAGATTTTTGCTCATTTATGAAATTTCTCATAAATGCGATTTTTACCAAGAATGATAGAAGACAAGACGTTAGATGACGTTGTTCGGCCAATTTAAAGTTGCCAAGCCTGTAATCAACAAATTGCTTTAAATAAATACGTACAAGAAAATCTATAGACACAAACATGTATACATACTTTTATGCAAATGCTTAATGCGAACATTTTTCTACGATCTTTTCATTTATGAAAATTTAACAGAATTGTAAATTCTCATAAATGAGCACTTGCATGAAAAACTAAATTTTTTTCATTTATTTATTTTCAATGGAAAAGAAAAAAAATTATCACATCACTCATAAATGAACAAATACAAAATATTTTGTAGTCTATCACTAGAAGCAGAAAAAAACTAAAACGCACATACTCACATATGATTGAGCAGTGAGTTAGCATTTCGGTACTCTGATTCATTCAAACGCAAGCGAAAATTTGTTTTTAAAGCCTGCCGCCAGCAGGCGTAAAAACAAAGTCAATGCAGCTCATGGGTTTTTTTTTATAAAAATTCAACACCTTATTAAATGGTGTTTTTATTTCTTTTTAAGTTCAATTTTATAATTGAAATTTTTAATATTACTTTATTTTCATTTTGTGTTGTTATAGCGGCCTTTGTTATACATTGTCTGAAAAAAATAACAAGCCCTATGCAGTAAGTGCACTTAGGTGGCGATATAATTTTTAAATTGGCAACAACATAGTTGACCATTTTGTTGACTATTTTTCATTGCCTTTTAATTAATATTTAAAGAATGTCAGAATGGATATTTAAGACACTAAAGTTAATTGTGTTTCATAGATTTAATAGAATTAATAAAGAGACTTCCTGAAAATATAAATGAATTTAAAGTTTGCGAAGTTTCGTTTTCAAACTGTTGCATTCGTTATCACTAACAGAATTTTTTGTTTTAAATTTTTTTATGAATCTCACATATTTTTGAAAATACGTATTACCATTAATTACTTGGAACGATTATATTAATGGTTATATTCCTCATAATGTAAGGAGACAGCAGGTTCTTAACATTTTGATGTGTTGGTAATTCCAATGAATTTATTATATTTAATTATTTTTTACTTTATAAGCTGGTTCTTCATGAATAGAAAGAGCACTTTCAATAATTCGATAATGAGTTCCAGCAAAACTCATTTGCGAAATAGGATACAGTGTGATTTTCTTGCTGCTATAAATTATATAAATGCAAGGAGCGCTTGTTGAACTTCAGCTGTTGGTTCTTAAGTAATATTCGTATTTGTTATCCCAACTACAAAGAAATGTGTTGCAAAAACAAAAAAATGCAGGTGTGGAACGGGACATTTATGTATAAATTTAAGAATTTTATCCAGAGATGGGTACGTCTATAAATTTTATTTTTGGCAGCAGGATATTTGATACACTATTTAGAATTACGTATAAATTTAAGAATTTTATTCAGGGATGCGAACCTATATATATAAAGTAAATATATTAACCATATATCAAGCACTATAAAAGTAAGAGTCTTAAAATTTTATGTGGATTACTTTCAAAGCAAAATCGAGCAAAATATTGTCAGAGCGCCAACGACGTGGCGGGCACAGCTAGTAACTTAAAAGTAAATGATAGTTTAATGAGAAGACCAATACAAAATATAAAAGCTTTAACAAAAAACACTAAAAACAAACCACGACATTATTTTCATAACTTCCCTTCTATGATTGGTTAGATTCTTGGCAATTCTTGTTGACGTATAAGGTAATTAAAATAAAACCACACCCAAGAATCAAGATATAGTAATTATAAAACAATTTTGATATTTGATAGTTTCATTGAAACACATATTATAATCCTGAAAATCGCTTTATCATAATCCATCACTAATCACAATATTTCTTACTAAAGGCCGGTGCACTAGAATCCGTCATACGTTATACTTTAAAGCTCTCAATTGAAATCAAAGTAACAACGGAAGAGGTTGACACAATGAGTACTTTGTTGAAAGATATTAAATCAGAAAAAAAGCACGAGAAAAGATTTTTTCTCCATTTTACTCTATTAAATTAAATTAAATACAATTATAGCTTTCAACGTACGTCAAGTTAAAAGTTGCCCAACTTTCGTACATTGCGTTGTCGGAGACGTACTGATTGTGACAACAATCATTAGAAAAGCTGTATTTCAACTTTCTTGTGCATTGAAAAAGTCGACGTATAACGTATGACGGATTCTATGTGCCCCGGCCTTAAATTAGTTGTTCGGAGAAGTCGTTGACGTATGTATACACATATTTTTTTTGCTCATACATACAAGTCATGAAACTGAGTTTGAAACATGTTCGATGTTGTTTTAATTTTGAGTTGCAACATTCAACAAAAAACTTCAATTTGTTAATTTTTGATATTTGTATATTTCTTTGAATACTTTGCTGTTTGTTTAATATAACGAAAATGAAAAAGACTTAAATACTAACACAAGCTTACTACACACAGTCCTTAACCACTAGGCTTCTTTATATTGATGACGTCTAACAAGTTACATACATATTTATATGAAAGACAAGATATTTGTGCAATAATTGGTAAATTTTTTCGTTTTCCTACAAAGATCCAAAATCTTTATGAAAGAAAAATATTTTCTATACGAATTGTTTAACTTCAACAGTTAAAGAGAAAAATATAACAAAATTTTATTAAATAACTATCTGTGCCCGCCACTTCGATAGCCTTACAATATTTTGTTCGAATTTGCTTTGAAAGGATTCCACAATCCGCTTTTTAAGTGCTTCAGTTATGATTTATGTATCGACTTTAATAAATAAAAAATAATCAACTCAAAAAAAATAATTTTTTATATATATGAATATATAGGTATATATTTTTTAAAGAATAATATAGCTTTTACTAAAGAAGGGGTAATCCCCTTCTAGTATACGAAATAAACTGAGTAGAAATTATAACACAGTTGCCAAAATAGTTAACCGTATAATAGTTGAAAAACACCTATAGCGGAAAAAAACAAATTACGTGTAAAATTGATCACCCTTGTAGAAGATGGAGGTCCTTCAATTTGATCTATTTTATATCAAAATTTTGACTTTAGCTTATATGTTCTAAATTCTAAAAGCTGAGATCGGAAGAATGTTGTACTAAAGCTATATACATATACTCCCAATTATTGCTGAAGGTATTTTATGAGCCCTAGTCCTAAAATAAAATTCCAATTTTGGGATTTTTTGTCTTTAATTTGTGAATTTAGGGATTTCCTTTACCTTAATGTTAAAAATTTTATTTGAATGGTTCAACTATTAAAAATGTTGTTGAATATTTAATATTTTTATTTTTCTCAAATTGGAACATTTTTACCAAATACATGTCAATATGAGCAATTTTGTTTTTTTGCTTTAGTTGTTGAAAGTTGCTCATTTTTACAAAAAAAAAATTGCAATCAATTTAAAAAAAAAATCTTAGAACAAATTTTCCAAAAACTATTTACAAAAAATTTTTAAAAAATATTAAGTTACAAAACATTTTGAAAAAAATTACATAAATTAAAAAAAAAAAAAATTTAATAGAAGCACAAGAGGTTAACACAATATCTGGCATTACTATGGTGAAAGGTATATAGAATTCGGCATGGTCTAACTTGTTAGTATGCAATTTGGATTTTTCAACAACACCATCGATTATTTTTGTTTCCTATTCTTATTGTTCATGTGTAAACAAAACAATTGCTCGTCAAGACGGCGTATAAGAACCAAATAGCTTTCCGGTATTCAAATTTAATTTACAATTAAATGGGGGGTTTAATACTAAACTCATCTGCACTGTGGCTATATGTTTATTATTTTTGATTTTTTTTGTTATGTCTAGTGTTTAATCAAACTATTTATGCCCCCAGCAAATGTGTAATAAATTTTTTAATGCCAATAAAACTTTTATCACACCAATAATTTAGCGCGAACATTGACACACACACATAAAATCCTAGCGAAAAGTTGCGCAACCATCATTAATATCAAGGACTAAACTAAATTATAATAGAACACACAACAAATTCTAAAAAATGTTTAATCAACTTTCTTCCACCTCCCTGCAATAAAAAATTATTCTAAAAAATATCCTCGTAGTGCTCCGAATTTTGTGGTTCCAAAAAACGAACTTTAAAGACTGTCAACTGATTTGCCTTACTCCTGTCAGACATCTTGAAGCTAACATGAGACGTTCAAAAGAAAATGTTGTCAGATTTTTTATTTCAGTCGTTACTTGTTCTTACTCTGCATAAGTGTTTAATAATTTTTATTGTTTCTACTGTTTTTCTTCAATTTACTATGGACTTTTTGTAATGTTTTCGTATGTTTATTGTCATGTTTATGGACAGGATAATAAAACTTATTTATTATTAGCACGTCAACAGCACGAACAACAAAAACAAAAAGGAAAAGCCACCAACCCAGAGATGTTTTGTAAAGATGATTGAAGGCGAAAGAATTTTAACTTTAATCTTGTTTTGGCTTTTATTTTCTTCTTTTTGTACTTGTTTTTATGATTCCTTATTAAATTATACGAGTAGGTATATTGTAGTTGTATATGTGTGGGTGCATCACCAAGTAAACGTGTAAAATTGTTTTTAATTTCACGAATCGGTATAATTTTCATTTTATATTTTAATAGACGACTTTGTGGGTGTATCGACAGCGTGATGTCTGTTATTTTATACGATTGTCCTTCATGACTTTTGTTATCGAGCCTTGTGTATATTTTTTGAGATATTATTTTTTTTTTAATCAAAAAACAATGAACAGTGTTTTTTTAATAAACTTTTTTATTGGCGAATTAAAAAGCCACAACATAAAATTCCTTTTTGCTTGCAAATGTTTTATTATTGAAGTTCGAAAACGATAAGTAAATGTTCTGTTTATAAATAAACGGCCTTCGTATGAATTTCATCGCACAGTGGGAAGGTATCATAATATTTTGGAAGTAAAACGGTCAGCTACAGTTATAGCCATCGTCTCAAAGTTTTAAACAGACCTAATAGAAAGGAATTTGAGTTTTAATAAAACAGAAATTGTGGGCTCTCCGATAAGGGAATCTTAGACATGTAAAATTATTAACAAATACGATTATCATTTTTAGGGTTTCATTCACAAAGGGAAAAAACGTTACCATATTGTTTTTGCTGCAATGTCTGTTGGTCTGTCAGCGCCTTCTACCTATAGAACCGTAATAGGTAAACTCCTGAAATTCTCACAGTATAAGTCTGTCCGCTATAGCACCAAGTACTAAAACTTATAGGGTATTCTGAAAGTGACATTTTATATGCGTATTTGTCTCTATTTCTTGAACTGTAGGAGGCATACACTTAAAATTTACACACCTTGGGCACGTTCATAAGACGTAACTGTTGTCAACTGTTGAGCAGTTACGTCTTAGAAACGGCTTGATAAATATACTGCAAGATAAAAAGCCGATAAATGTAACCAGTTGAAAAGATAAAAGAGGAACAAAAGAAATTATTTAAATAACTAAATTAATTACTTTAGCTGAAAGTTATGAATAAGAAACGGTATAACTCTCTTCTATTTAAGCTATTTAAGCTGAGCACAACATGTTGACTTTAGGTAGCGAAAATATTTTATGATACAAAAAATACCCAACTGTTGAGTTGAGCGCAATTAGTCAACAACCCGTTTCTAAGACAAATACTCAACCGTTGCGCAACAGTTACGTCTTATAAACGTGACCATTAATTAAAACTATAAACAAGTATAAAAGGTAGACTCTTTAAATTTTCACAGGTGTATTACTATTACCGCTATAACAAATAATGAAAATTAAGGGGTGTTCCGACAGTAACATGTTTTTTACGTATATTTTGAACCGTAATAGGTAGACTTGATATATCCATAGAAAGTGTATTACCATCGCCGCTATCACAAATAATAATTTTAAGCGGATTTCGACAGTGACATGTTTTAGACAACATGATTTTTTATAACAATTATTAAAAATTTAAAGCTGTTTCAACAGTGACATGTTTTTCACTTTGTTGCCTTTTTTTCACTAGCAATAGGTAGGCTCTTGATATTTTTGAAGGTGGAGTATTACCATTGCCGCTATAACAACAATTACAAAAAATTAAGAGCTGTTGCCATAGTGATGCTATTTTTGCAAATATGACTTAAATTTCTTAAACTTAAATTTATAAATAGTTATATAATTATAATTATGACCGCTATAGCAAAAAATATAAACAATTAAAAGGTTTTGCGAAAGTGACACTAATTTACGTATGTAGGGATCCTTATTTTTGAACCGAAATGAGAACACACTTTAAATCTACACAAAGTACATATATACAATTTGTCCTCTATTATTAAATGCTGTTGTGAAAGTGAGACGATTTTGCTCTAATTTTATATTTGAACAGTTGACACTTAAAAATTACACACATATTTTACAACGTAATTTGAAGCAAGAAATAAAAAAATTAATAAAAATAAAAGGGTGTTCTCTAGAACTCCCGAATTTGGAGAATTTGGCCTTGTCTTCTAAACGTTACAGACAGACACTTTATATTTACACAGGGTATTTCGTACTAGGCTCTAAAAATAAAAAATAAAATAATTAAAAATTAAAGGGTGCCCCATAAGATGTAAAAAAATTAACAACTTTTATTTATAAAGTTCTACTCAACATAGTACGGAGTCCTACGTGTATGAGTCCGACTCGCAATTGATGGTTTATTTACTCTTATACAAAAGTAGAAAGTAAACCTTTTTTTTACGTTGTCAGCATCTGAGCACTCTTAACGCCGAAGCACAAAGAATACGTTATACGTCGTATTTTTTAACGTACAAAAAAGATGAAATACAGGTTTTCTTATGAGCGTTGTCACAATCAGTACGTGTTCGTCAACGCAAAGTACGAAAGTTGTGCAACTTTTGACGTACCTAAAGCAGTTTGGTAGCTATCAATTGGTTTTTCTTTGTTTGGATTAAATTTTTGTGTTGCGTGAAAGCAAAAATTAAGTAAAATACAACATAATAAATTAATTGAATGAATAAAAATGGAGGAAAAACGCTTTTCAAGTGTTTTCTTTCCTGATTTAATATCCGTCAACAACAAAGTATTCATTGTGTCAACCTCTTTCGTCGGTAATTTAATCACAGATGAATGCGACAAAGTGTAACGTATGACGGCCTTTAGCATTACACGCGGTATTCTGTCTAACTTGTCACATAAAATTTCACTTTTATAGACGCTTACAACGCTTTAAATCATAAAGCCTTCAACGCGTTAATGCGTACAGCGCGATGAAGTTGATTCAGAGCATGAACGTCAAAACGTTTGAAGTGCATGCATTCCGCTGCACATGTCTTTGCATATTGTTTGTTTTAACCATTTTTTATAGCCGTGTGTGGCTGTTAAGAAATAGAGGTTTTTTTCATATTTTTTGCAAGTAACAATAAGCAGAAAGCTTAAATATAAAAAACTTTTTTGTTTCAAATTACCGTCTAATGTAAAATTTAAAAATATTTTTTAAATATCGTAGGCGTTATTTATTAGAAAATACATCTGAGGTTTTCTTATTTTACTTTTGTACACATTAAATAACTTTTGTATATATTTAAGAAGAAGAAGAAGAAATCACCAATATAAGCAACAATAATTCATACTGCTGTTTTGTTTTTCATATTTAAACAAAGATTTCGACAATACTGCGTTTCTGGCTTGATACAATTTCTCATCCTTTAAGTTGAGAAGGTAAAGAAAAGAACTAATATCCTTTGGTTCTAATTTCTTGTGCACACTTTAATTTTATTGGTACTGTGTGTAGCAGACAATGACTCATGACTCATACGTAAGTGAATGCACACTCGTATTATGTTGAATCGTGTGCCTCGTCAGCCTATCGTTTAGTCTGTTTACTTTCTGCACGTTGTGAAGGGAATATCATTACATTAGCAAACAAAACTCACTGCGCTAAGAGAAATGAATGGAGTCATGCATGTCCTTAACGAAAACCTCAACTAATATATCCAAAATGTGTTGTTTGTTCAGACTAAACAACAAAACAGGGAATTTTTTCTTTTGCTGGTTTGTGCGAATATCTGTGTGCATACAGTGTAGTGTAAAAGTAAGTAGGCCAGTTTTTAGAATGTTGAAACAACAATAAAATTAAAAAATATTTCTACTTGTTTTAATAGTTTATCCATTACCCCATATTTTATTTTGCAAAAGTTGGTACAGCTTAGATAAATAATCTAAAGAATTTTTTTTTCCATTTGCTTACACTGCCAGCCCAAATCTTT
The DNA here is from genome assembly GCA_949628195.1 of Phasia obesa. Taxonomy (NCBI): domain Eukaryota; kingdom Metazoa; phylum Arthropoda; class Insecta; order Diptera; family Tachinidae; genus Phasia; species Phasia obesa. Next base: position 3,245,463 of record OX451217.1, read on the forward strand.
TATAAGCTCATAATTTTTCGATTTTATAATTATGGTGGAATGGTTAGATTCGTTGCACATTGGGGTATTTCGGCAATTTAGCCGTGTATTACTTTTTTTTAGCTTGTATTGTCTCTGAAAATTTAAGTCCTAGCCCTAGATTAATGAAACTTGGCAGAAAAATCTCCTATGTTCATAGCTAAGAACTAATCCTACCTCTAAAAAACTAAAAACTACCTCCGAAACACCCATGTAATTTTTGTGTTTTAGTGTTTAATTACCCGCTGGCAAAAATAAAAGTTGCTGCTAAGTTTGCTGTACTATTGAATCGGTCAAATTGCGTACTTTCACTACTTGTGCTCCCTCTTTCTTGGTAATGAGATATTTATACGTGCAAAAAAATCTTCTATGTTTGGACCACGATCTCTCCATAAAATTTTATTATAATTCATGCTGTGAATTACGTGATGCGAACAGAAACAGACAGACAGGATGAAAATCAAAATTTAATTTTATGTATAGATAATAAATAATTTACATTAGTAACAATAAATTTTATTTAAAATAAAAACAATTAATTTATTTAAAACAACATAGATACCAAAAACATTTTATGACCGACAAAAAGGATTCTACCTATGCAAGATGACCAAAAAGGAAAAAGGTGAAATTTTTATTTATCATAAAAATTTAAAATAAAATTATTCTAAAAATTAATAAAAGTAACTGTTAATATAGCCTTTCAGAGTAAAAATAAATCAATACACAATTTTTATTCGTTTAGCCAATAAAAACGTGTGCGATTTACTCAACTTTCCTGATTTTAACAGTGACCCAAAACCACAAATCTAAAGCAAAAGATTTGAAAATTCACTATACGATGCAGAATTTTATTGTCTGTCGAGCTGCGTACCTTTATTTTTTATACATGTATCTAAAAATTAATTTTGGCCTAATGTCCGGCTAGATTGGTAAAATACCCCTCTGTGCATTGACATGCTAAAATATGGCATAATTTCTTGACATTTTGTATTTGCTTAGTAGTCCTTCTAACTGTCACTCTGTAACTGCACTACTGTCCAATTTTAACATTGGCTATTTTTGTATCGCACTGTATAGATATATTTTAAAGTAGAACGGAGTGTATGTACGTCGTATCGTAAAATGATGATGCTTTTGTTCAAATACAACAAAACAAACAACTATTTATAAGAAACCGTCATCAGCAATAAGGAAAAAACTCTGAATTTATTTAATTCTACGGATAAAATTGGACAATGTCATAAATGACATGCTTTTCTATATTTGATCCTGTACGAGGAAGTGTGAAACTTACGATAACAAAAAGAACATGAATGTAAAACAGGAATATATTTGATTGTGGGAGTAAAAAATCGATGGATATTTTTTGTCATAAATCTAATTTAGAAATTAATATGGCTTGAAGAAAAAAAAAGTAAATCGTGGATTTTGAAAGGATCTGTTTCAATTTCTTATGTCTGTTTTTTTTCCATTGGTTGTTTTAAATTTTTTTTTTTTTGTCGTGTAGTTAATGCGAGAAACTGAAAATGCAACAATTTAAAATTGATAATTCCTTGGATAAACAATTTATTTCAAAAAATTCAATAAAAATTTCCGGCTCCACTTCATTCTGTGTTCTGTCAGTATGCAGGTTTAGGTAAAATGGGTCATAAATAAATCTGCTATTTACAATAAATTAAGTCAAGACCGTACTTTTTTATTCATTTTTGTATTGCATTTATTTGCAATAGATTGTGTTAGAAGTATTTTTTAACAAGAGGTACATGCTTACAACTATGTCTCGTAAGATTACTGTCACTTGCTTTCCATTCAGTATGTGGTACACTGTTAAAACGTAAACAACATTGCTTTAATTATGGAGAGTTTGGACCAAATTTTATTTCATAGTTTATTATGATTTTTGAAAAAGAAAAAACAAAATACTGTTTTGGGGGAAATTTGTGGGAATACTTCCCTAGTGCAGGCAATTTATCATAAGTGGCTTAGTGGGTTAAGATTAAACTTATGTCGATTTTAAATATTTATTATAAATCAAGGAAATTGTATGAGAAGACTAACTGAAGGAAGAAACACGATCACGAAAGGCACGGAACACAATAGTTCCGTTTTCAGAGAGTATTTAACCGAAAAGTCCATAATTTTCTATCATGACAACACTCGGCCTCATGTTACGTGTCTCGTTAAAACTATTTGGAAAATAGTAAACAAAAGAAGAAAAGAAAATAGTTCAGACAGGGGAAGGAACACCCGTAAATTCTGTAAATTCTTTAAAACTTATTTTGCAATTTATGAAAATGATATAATTTTAATATGAAAGTAAAATTTTTTACAATGAAACTAACTTATATCCTTTACCACGGGTGGAAAAGGGTATTATACTCGCATATAAGTTTGTCATTCCAGATGTAATTTTTACAATGTTCATTTCCGACCTCATAAGGTATACTTATGTATACTTACATACTTACATAAATTTTCGATAAAAATTTGACATAAAAATTTCGATAAATTTTTGACAAAAAATTTCGATAAAATTTTTACAAAAAATTTCGATAACACTTTTTTTCTATAAAATTAAAAAAAAATAAATTTTCTATATCTTTATATTTGTAATAAACAAGTTGAAAATTATAAAAAACAACCGAATGTATATTATTGTGAAAATGGGAAACATAACAGAGTATGGGGATATTGAACATTACTCTGGTGAAAGGGTATATAAGACTCGGCATGGCCGAATATAGCACTTTATCTTGTTCAATAAGATTTTTGATTTTCCTGCAATATTTTTATTTCGTGAGTTTTTTCTTTTTTATTTTTGCACATCATGTTCATTTTAAATTCATTAAACAATTTAATTACAATTTCCAATTATTTGCGTTGAAGAAACTAAAATTTCTAACAATAATTTTTTAATAAACAATGAGTTAAGTGTAGTAAATAAGAAAAAATTTCAATAAAATAAAAGAAACCACATACATTGCTATGTGTTGTGTGAAAACTACAAAAAAAAAAAAAAAAAAAAAATTCCTTCTTGAAAAATGTTACAAGAAAGAACAATAATGTTTTTGCATTTCTTTCTTTCTTACACTCTCTATTTTGTATCCTAATTCAGTACAGTTGTTAATTTAATAGTATAATAGAGCACAATTGTGTAGATTTGAATAATTCTTCATAACAAAAAAAGTATTGTGATTTAAGCTTCAGCGAATAATTGTTTTATCATCACTAAAAGTGGTTTTACACGACGTGTGTTTGTCATATGATACAGGCGGCATAAAAAGACGACAAGGCGGTGGAAATAAAAAAGGGTAACAGCGTCAGTAATGGTTCGAAAGGTAAGGGCTAGTATTCAACATGGAAAATCTCCAAGTAGCTGCTCATGGCATGGGCCGCATATTAAGAAGCTAAAATACGGTTAAAGCTCTACAACAAACACACAAGGGTGCAAGATTCAACACCTGCCAAAGAAGGCATTTGCATGTTGGTAGCGACATGCAATATTTACACAAAGCAATATTTAAAAAAAATTGACATAATTACAGCGTTTTAAATAAGTAATACTTTAAGCGTCGAACCGTGTATTTACCCAAATTTATATGTATAAGGAAGTTTATTAATACAAAACACAATATCGCTAACAGGAAATTAAATCTATCAAGAAAGTTTACCTATCGAAACGTAAAATACGCCTGTAAAAATATTTTTTCAGCAAACAATAACTATTCCATTTCTTCATTCAAATAAAAAAAATTCATTTGTTTTATCAATAGTATTTTATCTTTGTGTTGCTACGAGTATACTTTTGTATTTTATTTATACTTATAACAAAAAAAAAAATTAGGTATTTCCAAGAGAAGTACTTCCCACATAATGACTTACTAATGGGATTTCCAAATCCGGTTACTCGATTTCCAAACACATTACATTAAACTTCAAATAAAACTAATTTGTAGTTAAACTAGTTCTTATAGTTTAGAAGAGAACGCCTTGAAAATATTTCGAAAATATGTCATTATTTCAAATAGTTTTTAAAAATGTCTAAGATACCTACACTTTAAAACACTTTTTTGGAAAATTAGATTGATGATAGTAGGCAACACTATACAGAATATTTTTGAACTAAAATTAGACAACTATTTTTTTAAATATGTCTAATTACTTTACTCAAATTCTGTTTAATTGTATCCACTTTTTTATTTTTAAAATTTTTGCTTCAATAAAAATGGATAAAATATGTATTTTTGTTTTTGAGTTACATTTATTAAAACAATTTTATAATAAAATCATTTAGTTGGTAATACAGCTAGGAAGTCCTTTTACCAAAAATGCTGAAGCCACACTCGATAACCATTTTTTAAATCTTTCGCTCGGTAATTTCGTGTGTGTATGTATTAAACCTGAGCATAAAACGTCTTGTTAGACAAACTTCATAATGTTCAATAATGAATTGGTCTTTTTATACCCTTCACCATAGGTGGAAAGGGTATATATAAGTTTGTCATTCCGTGTGTAATTTCTACAATATTCATTTCCGACCCCATAAAGTATATATATTCTGGATCCTTATACATAGAGAAGTTGATTAAGCGATGTCCGTCTGTCCGTCTGTCCGTCCGTCCGTCTGTCCGTGTTAGTATGGTAATGTCATTTGCCAAGGCACAAGAAGAGATACAAAAAATTTAAGCACACCAATCTGTCAGGCATAGATTCGAAAATTTTGGTATTGCAATTCAGCAACATCGGATCATTCCTTTGGAGGCTACGGGCCAAAAACCACGCCCACCTATATTTTTTTCACGTTTTTTCAGGTTTTTTTTAATTTTTTTCAGCTTTAATGATTCTGTTTTGCCTTTTTTTCTCAAATAAATATTAGACTGCGATAGGTAGATCGCAAGGAGTGCATACAGATCTCGGGGGATCAATAACCCCCTGCGAGGGGCGATTTTTGTTTGTTTTTAGATTGGTAGGGTTTTTCTGCTTTGATTTGTATTAGTGACCTTAATAGAAAGCAATACACATAGAGGTAGCCAATGGACCAACAGGGTACCCACTGTGTCAATATGAGGAAAATTTTTTTTTGTAAGGATTTTTTTTTGCTTTAGTCTCACCATTCTAACTCAATATAGACTGCAGAAAGGTCCTAAATTTAACAAAAAAACTTTCAATAAAATTTAAAAAAAAAAATTTTTTAAAATTTCCAAAAAAAAAATTTTCAAAAAAATTTACAAAACATTTTCAAAAATATATTTTACAGAAAAATATAAAAAAAAATTTTTTTTAAAAATTTTCCAAAAAATTTTCGAATAAAATTTTACAAAAAATTTTTAAAAAATTATTTTTACAAAAAATTTTTACACACAATTTTCGAAATATTAAAACAAAAATTTCAATATTTCTTTGAAAATGAAAATCATGACTGTAACATAACATATAATTAATATTAAGATTATACGTATGTATATATGTGTGTATATAGAGTAACATATTTTTTTAAATGCGTTTGATTTTTAATTTAAATGCGTTAGATTTTTAAATAGATGATATCTCTGTTTTAAAACCTAGGTGCATTAAACACATAGACATCAGCAGGATACCGACTACAAACTGTCAAGAATAAAATACACACGTTTATAGGTAAACGATTCTTTTGAAGCCAACAAAGCTACCACCGTTGTGGCTGTCGTCAACTAGGCTAATTTATATTTTATTCAACAAAAGAAAATGTCACAAAATTGTAAATTACAAATTAATATACAAACAAAAAGTTTTGGAGGAAATATTTAAAAGTTTTTGAAAAAGTTTTTTAATTTTATAAAAGCAAAATAAGTATTTTTACAACAATGTCAGAGTTTACGATGTAGCTGTCGGCTTCAATATCATTAAGTAGCTGACAACACGGCGACAATTGTAGCAAACGGAATTTGTTTTCATTTGTCTTCTATTTCTTTACAATATGGATAATGCTGTACATGTCTGTATAAATCAAATCACCGTGGTGGAGGGTATAGAAGATTCGGCACGGCCGAATATAGCACTTTTACTTGTTTTTCTTGCACTTGATTTCATGTGTATACAAATATTGTTGTGCTCTTAAATAAAAACATACAATAGCATTTGCTCTTCTTCCAACCAATGCAATATTTGTTGTTGTTTGAAATAAAATAAAAATTTCAGTAGTGAATATTTTGTTTCAATAGTGTCTCTTGATATGAAATACTGTTATAGCAGACAACATGTATGTAAATGTATGATGTTAAAAGCAAGGGTTTGTACTTTGTATTTTAGTTATTTTATATTAATTTGCGCGTTGAGTGGTTGAAAATAGAAAATTGTAATAGATTGAATTTTTTTTAACTTTTATTGATGAATAAAAAAATCTAATTTAATTTTTTCTCTCAAAAATCAGAGATTTTACTCTCGAGAAAATTTAAGTAAAATGAACTAGTGAACAATATGAAATGCTCAGCATATTTATTGCACTTGATAAAATTGTCCGGTCAAATCAGATGCACTGATTTTTGCACTGTTTGCTCTTTTGTTCTCTGTTTTTACTGTTTAGTAATATTCGACTACACATACAATCAATATTTGCGTTTCAAAAACATGCAATACTGTACACTTTTTAACATGTTGCGCTCACGTTTAGTATGTATGGACACATGTGTTTAATTGAATAAAGAAAAAACTGCATGAAAGAAGCTGTACCCAAGCAATTCTGTGAAGTGTTATCCTATTTACATTAGAACACCTAAAATTTATCTTTGTAAATTTGTAGTGCTTTTTTAACAAAACAAAACTTGGAAAAAGAAACAGTTATTTACATTTCTTTTGAAAAATTTGTTTAATAAAAAACAACAATAAGTGATTGGGATACCTTCTCTATTGCTGAAATGAAAGTATGTATTATACTCGTACTCCCAAGAAAACCATTGTGTTTATTTTCACACATGACATTAAGAGTTAAAGTAATGTACATATAAATTCCTTCTTTTCCTTATGTTTTCCTAGTCGTAAAGACTCAAAGAACACTTTCGGATTTTATGGCATTTTTATAAAAAATAAATTACTTGCTTACAAAAATGGAGTTCTATACGTAGAGGATCAACTCATAACTAAAGAAATATAAAAATTCAGCTTAAAAAGCCAAGCACTAAATATTCACTTTATCTGCGCTTAATTTTTGGCGTCTGTTATAGCGCAGTTTACACGGTTTACAAGGATTTTCCCAACAAATATTAAACCAATATCGTATGAACATAAATTTATTAAAAAAATCCTAAATTTATATCTTAAATGTAAAACAATAAATCCCAGTATAAAAATTAATGTAGAAAAAATCAAAATGTTTTATAAAACCTTTAATTCATAACTTTGGTAAATAAAATTTTCTATAAAATATTTACAAAAAAAAAATAAAATTTTCTATACAATTTTTACATGGTTAGTAATTTTTGGTGACGATATACACATACGATACGGAACACGAGATTTTGCAGATTAGTGGAAAAAACCCAGTTCTTTTTTAATGACTTTGTCTTATAAAATTAACCAATTTTGTACCTAATTCTGTATAAATAAACCGCGGCGAAGGGTATAGAAGATGCGGCACGGCCGAATATAGCTCTCTTACTTGTTTAACCTGTTACTGAGCATATTAAAGGAGCATATAAAAGAAGAAAAGGTCATATAGATTAAATTTCATTAATTAGTTTTAAACTTTATATTTATTACTACAGCGGACATAATAATATACGTTCTGTATAAATTTCAAGCATATGTCTATAATGGTTCCAAAGATAAGGTCAACTTACATCAGCTATTGGGACACGCTTTACCTTATATATTAAATATATACATATACATAATTGTTATTATACCGAACATAGTAGTAGACATTATGTCTTACTTTTATGTAATTATTTATAACGGTTTCAAAGATACTGCCATATAGGTTTTATGGGCACACCCTTTAATTTCCAAGTTAAAATTTTATAATTGTTGTTATAGTGGACTTAGCAAAATAGGTTCTTTCTAAATTTCATATGACTGTTTAAAAGTTTGGCCATATTCATCAACTGTTGGGAAACACTTAATTTTCCAAATTAAAATTTCATACTTGTTTTAGAGAACTAAGCATTTTAGGTAACTTATAAATTTGAACCGTCTATTACATCAATTATTGGGACGATGACCCAAATTCAATTGTTTTTCTTCAACCAAAAAGTGCTCAACTTCAAATATTACGTTTTCCGATTGCCAAATAGATGTTTAATTAATATTTTCCTAAAAAGTAAACTTACGTAAAAAAGTATATTTGATAAACAATTTATGATTAATGATTGATGATGTATTAGCTTTCTGACGATTCCAATTTAAACAAACTCAATTAGTGTTTTTGCCATGAAGCAAATCAAAGTGAAAAATGAAAATAACAATTGTCTATGTCTCGATTTCCCGCTGGGTTATAATAATTTAAATACTTAAAAATAAGAAACTATGAAACATTAGTTTGACGGAAAAACCTCTGAGACGGCTTAATTTTATATTTATTACCGTTTAAGAGAAAATATCAAATATATTCTTAGTCTACGTAATATGTAAATACAATGAGTAAAACAATTTGATAATAATCTATAAAACTTCAGTTTAACTTTCAAAGTCGATTACCTCAATTACATTTTTCTACTAAAAATACCGGGCGTATGAGCAACAAACACAGACGGAAGCAAAAATTAAGTTATTCATTGAAAAGTAATATAAATACATATGTATGTATATGTACACGAAATTTATCATTGTTTTTCCAAGCCTATTAAGTTCTAATGACATGTTGTATAATGTTTGCTCTAAACTTTAAAATCTATCTTACCTTTGGAACAAGTATTATAGTGTTATGAAGTTAATAAAAGATTGATGCGAAGAATGCTGAAGAAGAATGTAACGATACAGAAAATGCAATACATTCTGCTGGTATCGAACGAATTAAAATATTTTCCCATTTTCCTTTAAAATTAATGACCTGAATTGTTCGAGAGAATAAATTTACTTAAACAATTAATTTATATGTTAAATAGCTATTTAATCTTTTAGAAATAATATTATCAATAATCACCCTCTCTTTGTCAAATCTCTAATTGTTTTTTGGAAAATAATAGTCGAATATTTCCACTTCTATTACTTTAAAAAATATATTAAATACATCAATTAAATAAACAATAATGTAGCGGTTTGTTTATACTTTTTTTTATAAATTTCTTTTGTTGTGAAATTATAAATGTTATTTATTGACATTTTCGAAACCACATGCAGTTGAAACCACTTTGCGGTTGAAAAAGTAATTTGTTTGCAAAAAAAGGAATCTGTAATATTTGAATAAAGAAGGAAACAAATCAGTTTTTAGTTTCTTTTATTGAAATATTTAGCTTCTTATATTCTATTACATATTTTCCTTTCATTGCAAAAATTCTTTAAAAAATAAGGAAAAGTATAATACTAAATATGAAATCCTGAATCTAGTTTAACAAGAACCTTCAAATTACATTTGGGGCTTTTGCATTATACACATATCGCTCCTTTAATGGAATATAGTCATAACTGGAAAATAAGTCTCAGAATTATATCTCAACATAAACCTAAATTGTAAATAAATATTTTTTATCCACTCATTCCATAAATCATACATTTTTAAAACTTTAACTGCATGTTGCCACGTTTGATTTTTTTCAGATATAAATATGTTGCATTAAAGGAGCGATATGTTTGATATGTGTACATGACATTCAGGTTTTTGGGAGAATTGTAATGATTCGAAGATAACACAAGCAAGCATTTTAAAGATAATAATATTTTTTTATTTCTCTTTGTAAAGAGAAACCTATGACACAAAAGAATTCCAAGTAATTTATCTACATCTGCAAAATTTACATTTTGCAGATGTAGATACATATGTATGTTGTACAGTCCACTGCATTATAACAAATATACACTTTTAATTGTTAATGGTACGATTAAGGGCTCTTATTTTTCAATATTTTTCATTATACTTAATTGCTGCGATAAAAATTATAAAAGTAGTAAACAACACTTAGATTAGTTCAGTTCTTCAAACTATTGATTCAAATCTTAAATTTGGCTGGAGCGATTTATCAGCATCGCACCGAGAGGCATCATACCAAATTGTGCAATTTGGTCGACATAAGTTAATAGAAGAAAGAGACTATTTTCTATAAAATTTTCGTTTTGTGGGCGCATTGACTTTTCTGTAGTTGATATATATTACATACGAACATTTCTTCGTAGACTTGCTTTGAATTGTTATTATCAGTCGAATCTATAAATTATATTATATTAAAGTTGTATGTAAGTAAGCGTGCTCTGGATTTAATTTAAATATTTTAATTCCCATTCTCTTATATGTTATTGTTTTCATTTTATATATCTGAGAAATATAGCTCCATTTATATCTTTGTTGCAGTTAAGTCAAATAATCTGCTTGCCTACGCTTGGAGTTTAATTTATATTTTTGTATTAGTTTTTATTTACCTGAGCAACGAATATTCCTTTAATCAATTGGTGCTACACTTTTCGTCATTTAGTAATATTCCTATCGGTCTTAAATTTAAAAATTATATATTTTATCTTAAGAGGTCCCGCGTAATCAACTTTGTAATGATAAAAAGGGAAAAGAACATTTTCTGCAGCCCGATATTTCGGTAGCATTCCCATTAATTGCTGCATAGCTTTTCGTTTCAAGTTTTGGCGTTAATATCCAATATGTTCCTCTCGGTGTACATTCGACAATATACCTACCACCATGTACTTGTGTAGTGTCTCTTGATGAGATGAGTTGACCATTTGATATGACAAGGTGGAATTTTATTATTGAATTTTTCCTGATTTGGTAGCAAACTGAAAAGAGAAGTCGTCGTCCCGCTACCATCATAACTCCATCATCCTGACCCCGTTTTTTTATGTCTTAGGCGTATCCAAAATGTGTTTCTAGATGTTGTACACATCCAAAATACTTTGTTATCACTTACATACTTATTTGGTTTAATTGTTGGATTTGAGCAGGATTATCAATGCATAAGTTATTATCTTATAACAACAACAATTGATGCATTTTGTAGTACTTGAAAATGTCAACTGTTGGTTCTTCCAATATTTGCATGCAAATATGTGGCATTTAGGTTTGTGGGAAAATTTCAAACATTCTAAGCAAGCAGCTTAAATATAATTAAAATTGTTTTTTTTTTTGTAGTGTGTAAAGAGAAACCTTAAAATCTTATTAAATAGAAGTTGTATGATCAACTAGTCTTATAATTTGCTTAATAGTAAATACTAATGCTTTTTGCATTCGGTTAATATTTTTGCTCATTTCATTAAATTTGCAAAAGCTATTTGCAGTTTCTCTGGAAGCCTGCTGTCGCCTATATGTTTAATGGATGACAGTAAAAAGATGCTGCTTAGATTTAGTTAAAGAAAGCTCTTCAATATTTGTTGAAATCAATTTGTCTTACGATATTAATTGATTTCTGTGTTAGGAAATAGTTCGACTAATAAATTTAAATGTTAAATATATTTTAAAAACCCCAGGGCACTTCACAAACTATTTACCTTACAAAGATTGATTTAATACTAAATCAATATCAACAAAATTCTAAAATTTATTTTGGGGCAAAAACCAATAAACAAAAGTTGCTTTCATTGCATTGTTGTTGGCTGAAGCAACAACAAATATAAATTGGGCGGTAAACATTAAATGGAAAAACACACAAACTACAAGAAGAAAGGTTTAGGTAGTGGCAGACTTCCTTGTGATTGATTAAAATCCCACTTATTCTTTCTGAGGTCGGTTATTTAAATAGATGCTGATGACAACTAAACACTAACCACAGATGATAGATAAGAAGAATGCTGTCAGATATTATGCATTTTGATATTTAAAGATTTTCTTTTTTTTTTTTTTTGCCTTAAAATTAAATTCATCTTTTTTTATTTAAGTTTTAATAAACAGCACCTAATATTATTAAATAAATATATGAAAAAGGCAACACAGCATTTTTCTCGTATGATAAAAGCATAATTTTATTTAGTTTTGTGTAACGTCACGTTTAAGTAGTAAACCAATATTTTCCTCAAACGAACATCTTGGGCACGAAAATGAGCTCACATTGAAGAGTTCATATTGTTAATATTATATTTCTTTTATGTTTTTTATTCCGGCTTTTTTCTGCAATAAATTTAACACACCATTTCTAGGTTTTTATTATTTTTATTTTGTTCCATTTATTATTTCGCCATCATTTCAAATTTAGTTGACAAAACCTACTGAAATACAAAACAAAAGAAATGAAAATTACATGGTTTAAGAACTTTTATAATTAAAGTGCTAAGATAGCATTTAAGCAAATACTTGTATTTTTTTTAACGAGCAACATTTAATCGGTGTTTTTAAGATTGCGACTTCAAATGTAAAGAACGAACAACAATATTGAAAGTAAAATATTGAAAATGTTAAAATAATAAACAAGTGAAGAGCGAGTCAGACTCATCACCCACGTAGGGTTCCGTACTTCCTTCTCGTTCTTTAATGGGGCATCTTTCCTTAATTTTTAATTTTAATTATTATTACTTATCTCTGAAAATTTCAAGTTTCTGCTTATTACAGTTCAAAGCTTTTATTATCTCTTATACTTGTTATGGTAGCGAGAGAGCGTCCGCCTATAAAGCTTACAAAATAAAGTAAATTTCATCAAAATTGCGACTTTTAAGGAACAACTTTTTATTTTGGTTAATTTTATTTTTGATACTTGTTGCAACAGTAGACATTGCAAAACATATATCCGATGTAAATTTAAAAAATGTGATTATTATAGTTCAAAAACTACACCGTTTAAGAGTAATAGGCAAACACTTCAAATTTACACAGAATGGGTGTAAGTAATGAAAATAATTAATAATAAGATACACTGAACCAAAAATATACCTAAATACTGTAAAATGAGGTGTAGAATTAAAGAAAATTAGGTTATTATACAACTAACAAACTTTTTAGTCAAATCTACAGTCGATTTTAGAAAAAAAAATAATTATGGTAAATTCGTTCTATTGAAGAAAACGAATAAGGCTTTCAGTTCCTGTTGCGCGCATTTGATATTACTTTAATGTTTTTCTTTTTTTCTCCACGAAACTATATCTCTTCCAAATCGCTAATAGTGTAAAATCTATTAGAATAATTTATTCACTCAATTTTAATTTGCACAACACACCGAAATTGACCGCAAATACGATTTATTTATTGCCAGAAATATTTTTAAGAAAATATACATATATGTATATGTAAATTGAAAAAAATTTATATTTTATATGTCAACTTAAATAATTTTTCTGAAGTTAAATTTAACGAAATTTCTTCTATTTTACAGATCTTTTTTCATTTTTATATATTGAATTTTCTTCAAAAATTAAATAAAAAACTTAGTAGAATAAACGAAAATTTCGTTAAAATTAAATTGTTTTAAATATTTTTGTCGTTAACGATTACTAATTTTTTTCGTTAATATTACCTACGAAATTTGGTTCTGTGTATATTTCGGTTATTTATATTAATTTGTTACCTCGTTTGTGCTTGTTATTACATGATAACATCAAGTTGAATGGATGCATACGTCCATCCGTCTGTCTTGTTTATCAGAGAATTTTTATCGCATGCTTTTCCAATAATGTCATGTTCATTTTTGTTTGTTTGTTTGTTTGTTTGTTTGTTTGTTTGTTTGTTTATGGAGAGAGGGGCTTATGTTTTGTTATTTTTTTCTTTCTCTGTTATTCCGTTTTTAATTTACGTTGGGTTTTTTTAATTTCCAAATAAAAACACACAGATATTATTTTACTGTAAGTCACTTTATTTATTGAGCTTTAAATACTTCTATTGTCACCACTGCAAAAACGCCTAGAATGGACAATTCTAAAAAGATCTGGAAGGCCTGTTTTTATTCTTGTATTTATGTACATACGTGTGTGTATCTTTGCTGCATTCTGCATTTATGTACATACATATGTGTGTATATTAGAAGTCTTCACAAATATTCATTTGTATACGTGAAGTACACGTGTAGTGGCAAATTCTGGTTCCTTACTCGAAGTATGACAACAACAAGCTGTCGAATAATTTCATCGTATGTTCTTCTCTTTTCAGGTACCATTAACGATAAGAATAAAGTAAATGCCACGAGCTCAAAATTAGGTGGTTCGCTGTGTTGATTAAAAGTACATGTCACGAGCTCAAAACTGCTTGTTGAATGTAGGCAATTGGCTACGTTCCTATCGAGTATATAGCACAGATAACTAACCAGATTACCCACTTGTGACGTTTAAAAAAGTACATTATCATTTGTACTTTCAGCTTATGAACCCTTATGAAGTCACATACATGTATAAAATTGTTTACCATAAGGAATCAAATAATTTAGACGGGACTCCTCCGCTTTCAACAGCATTTGTGTCCAAATTTTCCTTGAATTCTCTTTAACATTGAGACTTTTTGAACAAATGCCACTTAAAAAACTTTTATTGCACTTTTTTTCCAACTTTATGATCATGTTGTATTTTTTGTAACTTTTAACTGCGCTTTGCAACAATCGTAATATATTAATAACTTCTAACGAAATTATTGTACCAGTTTATTTTAAATATTATTAAAAAATGATAAGTTTTGTTAAAATTTTGATTCCAATTTTTGTTTACTTAATTGAAAACATATGTTAGTAATGGCAACATATAGCTGGTACTTCATACTCATTGTTTTAAACATTTTTTGTTATATTTTTATTAACTTTATCGAAAGCTGCAAGTACAAATGATCCTGTACTTTTTTAAACATCACAAGTGGGTAATCTGGTTAGTTATCTGTGGTATATAGCACGAACTCGAATGTTCATAATTTTCTGTGTTCTCTTGTTAGGAACATGTTTCGCTGCGACTACATACTTGCAAGTATTTGAGAAACAACAAATCACTTCTCTTCACTGTTTGTGCTCTGAAAGAGAGAGATAGAGTGATAAAAAATTTAAATATTTTTAATATAAAATAGTGTAAAACACTGTCCAATAATCTGAACAAAAAATTAACAAAACGTGTATAAAATACACAGTTTTCTGCATTTAAAGCAAATTTATATGAAAAGATTTTTCGAGGAAGTGTTTCAGTTGTCACACGTCACTCGTCAATTATTAAGTTTAATTTAAACTTTCATTTGTTTTCATTTTATATTATTTTAAATAACTAAATTTTCTAGGAAATAGAAGGATTGTTGCCAGCAGCATCCTTTGTTAGGTTTATTCTATTCTATGTTAATTGGATTTAATATTGCAACAAAAAGAAAACGTGCTTACAAACTACAGTCATTATATATATAATTATATAAATATCAAGTTGCAACTATGTGTTTAGTGAAGTTATTATTTTAAATACAATTTATTGTCACTAATGTAAATAATTCATACATATAATAAAACTGATTTTCTGCCTGTCTTTCTGTTTGTGTTTGCATCACGTAAAATCAACTGGATGAATTATAAAAAAAATGGTATGGAGAGGTACCCTAGTATCGTAGTTCAAATATAGAATATTATTTTACTTTTGAAAATTTTAATTATTATTAGTCGAACTGTTTATGTATTACATACAATGAAATTTATAATCAAGCTTAAGTTCGTTTTTATTCTCTCTAAGAAAAAATTAATTAAATTACAAATTAGGTGATAATATTGAAGAAAAATTGGGAAAATTTAATTTTTAGACACCAGCACGAGTGGAATGCACATTTTCTAGACAGCCACGTCCGTCATCAGCACTACTTGTATCTAATCTACTTTTTACCGCAAAAATATCTTATTAACAAGAAAGAGGGAGAACAAGTAGTGAAAGTACGCAATTTTACCGATTCAATGTTACTGCACAACTTTTATTTTTGTCAGCGGGTAATTTAAAACACCATTTATAGTACTCTACAAAAATTTTAGAATTTTTTAATAACTTTAGATTTTTATATAAAGCCCAGGGATAGGTACCTTTATATAAAGTAACTACATAAACAACATCTGAAACACTATAAAATTAAAGTGGATTAATTTCAAAGCTAGTTATATTTTTTGGAAATAAGCAAAAAAAATGTTTATGGAGGGATACCACCCCCTGCCCATAAAAAGATAAAATATTTATTTTTATGGTATTAAGACGTATGTAATCCATTTCTTTTAAATATTATATTATTTTTGCAAATAATATTTTATGTTACGGGGGGGTGGGGCGAAAAATGGCATTTTAGGGTCCAAGTTTAGGTTTTTAAACCCTCGCTGACTATAAAAGTTGCATTTGCTAAACGGAAGTATGGGAAAACTTAAAAAAATTTTATAGTCTTACAAGCCTATGACCATAAGAGATTTTTCTGCCAAGTTTGATTAATCTAGGGGTACTCAGTGAATATAAGCAAAAAAAAAGTAATGTCCGGCTAGATTAGTAATATATCCCTATATGCGATGCAGCGAATCTTACTGACCTCCCAAGTCGTATAATTCAATACCTCCTAATTTATGCCTTACCATTTTTTGTTTCGAAAATTCAAAATCAAATTTAATTTTTTATGACGATATTTTTGGTATAAAGAGCAAAAGGGCACGCAATGTCAATGTCAATAGCCACATGCGATTGCCTTCTTCCTTCTGTCGACCATTCACACACCATTATAAAAAAGGAATGCTTTGAAACAAAAGGGTTAATAAATCCTTTCAGACAAACTGTAAACGGTCGTTTCCTACAAGGACATCAGTATTCACTCAACATTTTTTTTTGTGCATCAATAAGCATTCATAAAGCCATTTAAACTGTCTCTCTATGAACCCTCTCTTATCCCACAAGTATGTAAATGTAAATTTGTTTCATACCAAGTTAAAAGCTCAAAAAATCACACACTTTTACGTGTGTTGTATAGTTGTAAACCTTTTTGTCAGAATGTAAAAAGTTATTGTTGTCACATTCTATTTGCGAACATTTTCAGACCAAAAATATGTTAAATCCAAATTGCCATAACCAAGTATGAGATATGTATGTTAATTATGTGGTTTTCCATGAATGACAACGTAAACGTATGTAAATCAATTTTTTCAGCGAGCCTACAAATTCTGAAAATTTGTTTGGTTAGGCACGTGGATAACTATACAAAGATTACATACAATTTTCAGGGAAAAAATTTAATAAAAATCAAGTCCTAAAAGAGAACAAAAACAATAAAACAAAGAGCTGTAAAAGTGTATCGAGATAAAATACATAAAATTTTTTTAATTAGGTAGTTATCCTTGAACTTGGAAGATGCTACTGAATACTATTTTCAATTCTGTTCAGAAATAATAAGGTGTATGTTTTTACTATAAAAAGACTTTGTTAAAAAAGCCATTCCTTACGATATCCATTATATGAATAAATATAGGAGGCACCTCACTTTTATGTCACACTTTTATTTAGATCCTTCTAAAGAGTGTTTAAAATAACGTTGTTTGGCATCAATAACTCAAAATTTAAAAAAATTGATTTACGCCGTTATTCCTTAAAACCACAGAATTATTAACTGTATTTATAGATTGGAAAATTTGGTTTGAGAGAAACTATATTCATTTAGTAACCTTTCTTAAAACCAAAGTTTAATCATATTTTCAGAGTACACACTTGCTGACATTTGCTGACTACACTGCTTTTCTATAAATTCATGAAAGCCAAGTAGAATCCCAATACTTAAAAATCTTTATTAGGAATAAATGGTTAAAAAAAATGGAGAATAAAAATTAACGTAACCTTCACTTTGCGTAGAGACTCATGCATGGTGACCTATTCGAATAAATAACCAAAAATAACCTCAACACTCAGAGGTCAAATACCTCGACATTCAACTCGATAGACGCTTAACCTGGAAAAGCAACATTGAAGCAAAATTTACACAAATGAAAATAAAAGCGGTGAAAATAAATCGGATCTTTGGCTGAAACTTAAAAATAAACTTAAATTATAAGCTTCGATTTATAAATCAATATGGTATTAAAGCTCCGTTATGGGGTACTGCCTCAGCTTCAAATTTCAAAGCCGCCAAATAAGATTTTACGAATAATTACAGCCGCACCCTGTTATATTAAATACTTTTTAATTCAATACTTTTTTAATTGTAATTTTCATAACGTTAATTTTTTAATTTTTCCTGATGATGCTACACAATGCAGTAGCGAAATATCGATAATAAAAATAAAAATAATTAACGACCTAAAGCTTGAAAATAAAAATAATTATTAAAAAAGCTCAAATAAACGATATCAAAATCAAAAAAAAAAATTCAATAAAATCTGAAGTAGTCATTTTGAGTTCCTTCTTGATTTGACGTGGAATTGCTCTATTGCTGTTTCCCTTTGCGACCGATATTGTATCGAGTAAACATTCCGTACCGTGTCATTCTTTGGTATAAAGTTTTCCAGTCTCGTTATTCATTCAAAATAGCCTAAGTGAGGGCTCTTGCTCTTGCACCCCCGGTCTTTTGAAGGATTTCGCTATCGCTTTAGTTTATTATGCGGCTAGGGATTATGCGACTGAGGATAAAATAAAACCTTACCTAGACAAGGAATTTGTTAAAGGATTTGGACTAGCATGGGAATATGGATTGGTAATTTTTAGGATACAAGAGTTAGTTGACGACGAAAGTTTTATATTTAAAAATAATAAATAAACAACTTCAATATTTAGGTGTGTGTTTTGTTGTGGCTGTGTACATTTATTTATTGATCTTTATAACAATTTTTGTTTACGTAAATCTTTTCTTAATTATAATTTTTGAATGTTTGATAATCATTTACGATTGTTTAAATAAAAAATTAAAATTAAAGTAATAGATACAAATTCGTATTACTAAATAGTTTTTAAGTTCGTTAAATATTCTATATGTTATTTTATATATATTTTTGTTTGTTTTGTTTTTGATCTCGAAAATAATCGAATTTAAGTTTTTTCAATTAAGTGGAGTGGGGATCATAAACACAAAAATTACAAAACAGTTTGAATTTAAAAATAATAAAAACAGAAATTCTTATGAATTAAAAAGGAATCATAGTGCAGGTGTGTTCGTTTTTTAAAAATTTTTAATTAAAATGCTAAAATCTTATTAAAAAATATATTCGCAAAAAAAAAAAGAAAATAAATATAAATTAAAATAAAATAAAATAAAATAAAATAAAAAAAACAAAAAAATAATTTAAAAGAATTGTTTAATTACACAGAGAGAAAACTTGTAGAATTGCTAAATATTTTCATCACTTTTGTACACAAAAAATAATTAACAAATACAAAAAAAAAGTACAAAATATTTTCAAAAAGCACAATGACAGTAATAAGTGTATGTGTGTGTGAGTGTGAGTGTATGTGTATTGGCGTGCCTTAATGTAGTACAGATACTAAATATTAAAAAATAAAAATATTTATTATGTTATAAATTAAAACAAAAAATGATAATAAATAAATTCTGAATGTTGTTGTGAGACAAATCTATTGTTGGTCATTATAAAAGGCATAAAAGTGTTATCTGCCTTTTGTCTTGTCTCTTTTAAAACTTCTAATACACTCGCAATTTTTTTATCAGCTTAAATTCTAATAATGATATTGATAATGGCCAAGTCGTGATACTAGGAGTCTGCGTTAGCAGCTGTTCCGTTTATGAGTAGAATGTCAGGACACTGGTTTGATTGCCACGTACAAACAAGAAAGGTGGCATATCACGACTTAAACTTTCTAACCAGGCCATATAGAGAGGTGCTGTCACAATATTCTTACGAGGCATGGGTAACGTCATTACTACCAAATCCGATTTAGTAGATTGCTCTCTTAAATATTCACGTAAACGTAAATAACGATTTGTTTTGTCCTGGACAGCCAACAAGTCATCTTCACTAATGTGCACTACAAAATAAAAAAAAAAACAAAAACAAATAAAAAAATAAAGTTTCGCATTTGACATTGTAGTTCTTCTTACCATCATCTTCCTGTGCTATAGAGCTATCCTTTTCATTAACCACAAAGTCCTTAATTAATTCGTTAAAGAATTGTGTTGTTGTTTCCTGTGGCTTTTTCGTTATATCTGGTATCAACTGCAAATCGGAATAGTCAATACGGAATTTTGATAATAAACTTGCCATTGAACGTTGTTCAAATTCCAATTCGGCTTTTTTATTTGCCAGCGCATAAACTCTGCAAATATTTGAATGATAATATAGTTTATTTTATCTTTAATATCTTAAAAAATTTATGCTTGTATAACACAGATTTTTTCGAGCTTCCAGTACAGAAAACAAGTTAACAAATACATTTATGGTTTGAAGAAACTGTAGCTAATTGAAAGGTGCTGAATATATTACAAACTTACGGTGCTAATAATAGCCCTTATTTTTTGCTAGCCTACGATAGTTATATCTTTTACAATGCTACGACGGCATCTAAATTTTAAATAGCGGATAAAAATATCGATAAGAGAAAGAAAGGGTGATTTTCCAGAAACTTTCTTTTTAGCAACATTGCCTTTGGCAGCTCAGCTGTTTTCGTGTAACATGTTACTGGTAAACAGTAACATTCAGTTTGGTCTATAATTTAACCAACCGACTTGCAAACGAACAACGCTTGCAGATTATTGAACTTTCTTATTAAAATTCATGCTCGTGAAAATCATCTTTTTTAATTGATAATTGTGTTCAGCGACGAAGCTCATTTCTGGTTGAATGGAAACATGAAAAAGCAAAACTGCCATATTTGGTGGGAAGATCAGCCAGAAGCATTGCAAGAACTGCCAATGCATTCTGAAAAATGCACTGTTTGGTGTGTATTATGGGCCGGTGGCATCATTGGACCGTACTTTTTCAAATACGACGAAGGCAGGAAAGTTGCTGTGAATGGCGAGCGCTGACGTGCGATGATTAGAATTTGTTTGCCTAAAATGAAAGAGCAGGACTTGGCTGACATTTCGGTTTCTCCAAAACGTTGCCACATTCCAAACAGCAGGCGAAACAATGGCCCGATTGAGAGGCGAGTTCAGTAAACAATTTATTTCACGTTTGGACCAGACAATTGGCCGCCTAGATCGTGCGATTTAACGACTTTAGACAATTTTTTCTGGGACTACGGCTCATGTCTATTGCCAATATTGAAGAAATTATTTGAGAGATACCGGCTGATATGTCAGAGACAGATGCCAAAATTGAACCCAGCGTGTGAACTATTTGAGGCGAAGCCGTGGTCAACATTTCATGTAAATGTTCATCTTTAAACATTTATTTATATAGATCGAAGTATATAACTCAAATAAAGATTTCATACATTTGTCTACATTTGACGTGTTTTCTAAACAAATTCGAAAGCTCTTAAAAAATCAACCGTTACAAAGGCAACAGTGTTATTGGTTTGCGCACACCACCGTGAAGACTAATATCCCACCATCTTAACAGAAGAACTGAATGCAATATTCTTAAGAAAATCAAATGACTCAATCATTTATTACTTACTTTGCTCTTGTAGTTGATTGCTTGCAAGGGAAAATCTGAAGTCATACGTTTTCTTTTGATCTTCTCTTAGAATAATACGCTCTTGAAAGACTCACAAAGTCTACTTTCTTTATTGCATTGACTTGTTGCTAATATTTTCTTGTTATTTAACATAATGAGCCAATTAGGTTTATTTTCCTATGTTAAATAACATTATCCATCTATTTTTTTTTCTCCAAGAAGTCAATGTAGATACAAGTGTTCAAGTGTATTTTATTGTCCTTAATTTTTTCGAGCCTGAAACACCTATAAATCCATTAAATTGTTTCGTATCTAGTGTATTGCCAGCATCTAGTTTCGGCAGAGAAATTCAATAGGATGATTCTATAACTCACAGCCTCTGCGATCACTTTTAATCTCGATTGTGGACCAACATGATAGTCGTCATACCTATAACTTTCTCTTATTAAACATTTGACATCTTAAATTCACATCACTAAACCGAGTTAAATAGCCACGGCCACAACTTGTTCGCGCTATATTTTTTTTTTATTTATAGTTTTCGAAGTAAAAGTAGTAAGGTTTCAAAATAAACTTTAATTTTATATATTTTTTTCCTTTTTTATGTTGCTAAAAAGTTTCAAATATATAGCTTTCAAATTGGCAACTTCTTAAAACCAAGGATTAGAAATAAAACCAAAGGACAGCCTGAGAAATAGACTATTTATACTAGACTAACATTTTCCCTTACACTGCGTTATAAGGTTAAGTTGGCTTCTACCCCACATTTAGCTATAGCCACTATACTATGTATAGTAAGGCTATAAAAAGAGCTTTTTAATAAAAATAATTTCTTTGTTTTACATCATTTACAAATTGTTTATGTAGAATCAAAGTCTGTACATTTCAAAGATAAAAACCCCTACTGTACATGGTCTCCCTACACTAATCAAAACATAAGCAAATAAAGAAAAAAATATTCTATCCTCAATGGAGCTTAACTTAAAAAAAATAAATACTCTTATGAATGACATATTTTCTTTTCAATTTATATCATCTGTAATTTCTTTTACTTGAATTTAATAGAATGAATAAACACTCTAGAAGACTATTTGATGCAAAAATTTTGCGTCATAGAATATATAAGAGAAAAAATTTTATACCTGAGTTTACACGATTGCCACGTTCGTCTAGTACTAATAATGTAGGGCAGCAGTAGTGTTAAACCACCATCGTCATATAGCCACCACACATCGATAACAGCATGACTTCGTTTGCGAGTAAATTGTGTCAATTGATTTAACACGTCCTTAGACAATTCAACTCCTCCGGGCCCCTTATACAAAGCAGCTGGGTCATCGTGTTTACTTTTAGATTTGCGCAATGAATTTGTCTACCAAATAAAATTTGTAAAATGCTTCATCAAGTTCATTTAATCAATAACAAATAATAAAATTACCAAAAATTGTGGTGACTTGGGATCAGCGGGATCTGGTAAGCCAGAAACTTCCTTGGGTTGCGTGCCAGTCACAAAAGATAAATCGCTTGTGCTGGAAGCTAAAAGTTAAAAATGAGATGAGAAAAATAAAACATTTTATTTTCGTGTATAAAGAATAACAAGAGCAATTAAAGTGATAAAATTAAAAGTATATTTGTTTATTGATAGTAAACACATGCAGCAAACAATTTAGTTTAATCGCAGCTTAAAACAAACAAAATTGATAAGACTTTAAACGTTGGTTTTGTTGAAGTATATTTTCTTATACATCTAAACGTATGAGCACTTTATTGGACACCTTGCACGTATTAATATTAGTCATACGCAGCAGCGATTGCCCAAAAAACTACAATTTTTGTTTAACAACTGTTAACAAGAAGTTATTAATTTCTAACTTGTTGCGTTAAAAACGAAAAGGTAATATAAAGTGTTGTTTTTGATCCTAGGCGAGCAATGTAATTTATACAGAAAACTGAGTGATTTAATAGAAATTTTTTAGGCGATTTACTCGCTTGCGATATAAAAACAGCAGAAATTAGTGTTTTTATTTGTTTAGTGTAAAGTACAAAACCCATATCATCATTGTAGGGCTAAAACTTCTGAACAGCTCTATATTACTGGACATGGCAAATTGACTCAGAAAGCCTATGAGCTGCTATCCAATATTTTCTAATTTTGCAGAATCTTGAGTTTGTTAGAAGAAACCTAAACTACACGCAGACAAAAAACATGGTTATGATATGGTCACAAGAACCATCTTATGTTCTCTGTAAGAATATATGGTTGCGACGAACATCTTTTTTTGTTTTAATTCTTACTATGGCCACGATAATCAAGTTTTTGAACTATATAATTTTTAAACCACAAGCAAACTTTTATTAGTATTCCAAAATAGTATTGTATTTATAAACATAACTAGCTGTGGGTATTTTGTAAAAATACCCAAAATGACTACTTCAGATTTTATTGAAACTTTTTTTATTTATATTCTTTGAGTCCCTGAATCCAAATATGATTTTTATAGTTTTTCCGCTACACGGTTATCAAAATGTAAAAATGTCGCTTTTTTTGCATGTGCGCTCGAGAATTAAATATATTCTAAATCCAGTTCTGTAGAAAGTTGAGTAATAGCTCATTTTAAAGGGTATTTCATACGCTTTAATTTGGTATCAATCATGAATCATGAAATTTTTTAACAAATTTTTTTCTGATATTAAAAAAAAAAATTATTAAAATCTTTGAGGTAGTGTCTTTTCATTTTTTTTAAATTTACATATGTTTTTAACGTGGCTTAATGAGTACGCCATAAAAATCAGAGTGGGACCATGGTGTGATCAAAATCTATATTATTTTGACTCATTATAAACTGAAAAAATATAAATTTTTTTAATAAACTGCGTAATAAAGTTAAGAAATATTCCTTAAAACTGAAAAATATGTGGTTTTTTTAACATAACTTCTGATTCCACATGATTTTTTTGAAGTTTTATGTTTAATTTTTAAAATTATTAGAATCTAATTTAAAGGGCTTATCTTCCAAAAAATAATAATCTATGAATTGAGTCGTTTCTCGCACCGAATGCTTAAGAAATAAAGTAATAAATAAGTGTGTGTTTATGTGCTTACAAGTTATGTTTATATGAATAAATAAGGTATGTTTTCATAAATATATATCTCTCTATAATTATTTAATTTATTTCATAATAAAATTTTATATTTTATAATGTTATTTTTTAAGTTACAAATAATATGCTTCTAACATAAAAATAATATTGTTATGTTAACAATAATATGGTTCAGTACAACCATATAATACAATCATAATATGTTTCTCTTAGATTATGGTTACCTCAACCATGTTTTCTCTTTTCTGTTATAAAGGCAAACCGAAAAATAAAAAATTCACTTCTTAGCTACAAATGTAAAAAATGAATTAGTTAATTTTCAAATTAAAAAAATTCTTGTAAAAAAAGAGAGCAGAGTCAATTATTGTAAATTTTTTTAAATAAAAAATCCTTATGTAGGATTTTTAATATTTCAGTGGTCAAAAAAAATTAAAAAAAAATATATCCTATTTATAGAAACAACACCAAATATATACTTGAGAAAACTTTATATCCAGCTTCCCAATTCATGCACATTCCCGTACGTAACCTATGGGAAGGAAACTAATACTTGACATGTCACGTACCTAATTCCTAAATGATAGAGACCGGTTCGGGATTTAACATTTTCTACAAAAGGGACTTGTCACTTTAACATTCCGATGGCCTTGGCTGGTTTAATTAATACTGTATGGATACCCTGTGACAGATGTTAGACTTAAACCCAACGTGCTTGTTAGTTACAGTTACTACAATACTATCCAAGCTCTAGGGTAATTGTATACTTTTGAAAACTTTCAAATCTGTTACGTGATGGCATGAGTACAATTTGAAGACGCAGGGTAATTTATCCCCTTAGCATGTACGTATGTGGGATCAAAGCATGTGATGAATATTAGAAGCGAAAATTTTTATTGCGAGGTGTGCTGACTTTCTGCCAAAGATATAGCCACTGTTCAATAAAACAGGTAGTACAGAACAAACGAAGGAAAAACCATCACACGACGTTGCATATTTTGATTATTAAGGCCTAATTGTAGCAAAAATTTGCAGAAGGCATGGAAAAAGACAAAAGTAAAGATTTAAAAACGAAACACTAATGTGCCAATTATGTGTCAAAAGTTCAATCTTTTGTGGGATTAGTAATTTTATTAAAAATATTACTGAATTTTGTTGAAAAGCCGAACAATATAAAAATTATATAAAATTTATATGTATCAGGAAACACAATAAAAGAACAATTAAACGTAAACCTAAAATTATGAAAATAGAATTAGCAATAGAATTATACACATAAGAAAAAAACTATAATTACATGTATTGAATTATAAGGAATAGAAAAAAAATAACATTAACAATAACAATAGCCTCTTACCAAAGTATATTTAAGTAACACATAAGAATAACCGTAAAAAACATAATGAATTCCTTAAACAACAATAAACTGTTATGAATAACCAAGTAGATTTAGTGTGTGTATGTCAAGGGAAAACCCACGTGAAGCTAAACAAATGTACGAAAGCGGTATGAGCAGAAGTAATTGAAAGTCGGAGGAATGCTTTAGGGAAGAGGCTGTAAAATAAGTAATTCTTCTAAGCTTTCATATGTTAAGTAGAAAGTATAAAGTTACTTGCATTAATTAAATGTTTAAATTTTTGTATTTTTAAGAAGGAAAAAGCAGGTCTTTTTCAAATTATTTAAAATCAATATTGTACAGTTCTATGTTGATAAAGACAAAGCTAATGACTTGCTTTTGAACGGTTAAGACATTACTTTACATGAGGCATAATTTTAAATTTCAATTGTCAATCACACCTCTTATCAATTAGATTTAATCTAAACATTGGTTATCTTCGTAGATTTTATTTGTAAAGCTTCTCGAATTAAGATAAATTAAGAAAAATTACTCGTAGATATAAATTGAATGTATTTAAAAAATATTTTTATGCCGACGTTTTTATACCTTCTAATTTAGCTGAGTTGCCACCTGTAGAAGTTGAAGCAACAATCCCACCTAGATTTAACTTACAAGATGTAGAAAATTGCATATTCACTTGGTTTTGATAAAACAAGTAACAATATCATAATGGAACTTTCCCAGGGAGCAGTAATATTAATTATATTTCTTTTTAATGCCCTTCTACGCCTTGATTATTTTCCTTCAGTCTATATAGGCCTACAGGCCAATAAGTCTTTCATCAAATTTGTCAAAACTATTTGAGAAATTTTTAATTCCTAAGCTGAACCCAATTTTGAGCGAAAAAGGACGTAATCCGAACCATTAATTCGATTTCAGAAGACAGCACATCACTATTGAACAAACGCAGATTATTAAATGGCTTTTGAGGAAAGAAAATATTGTTCTGCGCTTTTAATAGACGTTTCTCAAGCGTTCTAAAGTATGCCATGAAGGCCTAGTTTAAAAGTTACTTAAACCGTGAGAAGTTTATAATTAAAGAAGGAGATTTTTTAAGCTCGCCTGAACCAATTAAAAGTGGAATTACCCAATGTAGTATATTGGGACTTTAGCATTTGCTTTATACATCCGATATGTAAACGAGTACACACATCAACATTTGCTGAAGACACTGCCATTATAAGCATTCACGAAAGCCCGCAAGTAGCATCCCAATACTTAAAGACCACATATTTTATTTGGAATTGTGACTAAAAAATGGAGTGGAAAGATTAACGAACAAAAATATAATCACATAACCTACACTCTGCATAGAGACTCGTGCATGCTCTCCTATTCCAATAAATAACCAAACTATACCTCAAGACTCAGAAGTCTAATACCTCGGCATACAACTCGATAGACGCTTTACATAGTAAAGCCAAATTGAACTCAAATTGACACAAATAAAGTTAAAAGCAGTGCAAATAAATTGGCTTATTGATAGAAACTCAATCCTAAGCTTAGATTGCAAGCTTTTACTTTATAATTCGATTCTAAAACTAATATGGTGTTATGTCTCTCAGTTATGAAGCATGTACTGCCTCAGCTTCAAATTTAGAAAAAATGAAAAGGCGCCAAATAATATTTTACGAAAAATTACAACCGTGTACCTTGTTATATTAAAAACTCAAACATCCAGAAAGACCTAAAGTGACATAATAACGAAACATACAGCAACGTATCTAAATACGCTGGCCCGTAACATCCTGACAGATCGTGGTTACTTTTAACTAAGAAGGAGGAATATTCTCTTGGCCGAACATCAGAGAGGTGACCAATAAATGATAACAACAACCGTGTCGTCGTACAGGTTTTGTCTAGCATCGGCTGAACTGAAGAATATATATATATATATATATATATATGAATTTTAATTTTATTCGAGCTATTTTTAAATGAAAGATCCTCTCAAACACAACCCTCAATTTCTATATTTTACGTGCATTTTGATATACATATGTGTGGAGATAGCAACTCACATATGCGATATAGGTGTAGATAATTTCAAAAAAGTACCAAATATTTTAATAAATTTGAAGTATTGATGTAGCTGAATTTGGTTAACAAGATTGAGTTACGTAGAACACTTATTATTTATGATTTAAATAATAATAAAAGTAAAAAAGAAATAAACTATTTTAGAGAACGTTAGCAGTTTTCCCCCACTACTATTTTATTCATCGTATTCTTTTATTTTAATATAAACATCAGTTTATGTCTTGTTTTAAGGGGCTGTGGTAAAAGAGCACTGGTTGAAAAGAAAAGGAAGGATATAGACGTATTTGGCAATGAGACCGCATTATATGTGATTGTGTGTTTGTATTTATTTAGCTTGTTGTTATGTTAATATTTGATAGGAAACCAGTTTCCTTTTAGTGCAATGATAACAAAGCCCTTAGACTGAGAGTACCAAAAAAACAAAAACAATAGTAAGTAGTGTGTGGCTAAAGCGAACACCACGCCATTATTCTTTTTACTAAAATTAAAATTTTATTAATCTAAAAGATTCGAATTAAGAGACTAAAATTTAAAATTATGCAAGGGTCATCTCATTTTGACCGCATTCTCTTGTCCGTTGGAAGTAAGGGTAACTATTTTTATATTCAATTTAAAATGAAATCAGCTTAAGAGTGATTTAGAATGTTGGCCATGAAGATTATCTTTTTATTATATACAGAAGGGAACACAAACAAGAAAACTGAATAACAACCAAATAACTCGTATGTACTCAGTTTTGCTCATACTTGCTTTCAACTAAATTAGTAGAAAAATTTTTAATTTACAATTATTTTAAATTAATTTTTTGATCGGGTCGATATAATCTTAAGTTCTGTTAATATACGCCTTAGTTTTATTTGAAATCCTTCATATATCAAAAAGTGTTGTTTTTTAATTTAAAACTGAAAACTTTTAATTGATTAGGACGCTCGCCTTATGATGAGAAATATAAGAGCTGACAAGCCTTTAATGCCCAAGAAAGCTTCTATAGTAAGAAACAAAAATGTTTGACGATGGACCGTCAAGATATAACTCGCAGCTGTGATGAAACCTAAACCTACATTGATACATAAAAATGTTTCGGCACGTTTACAATTCGCCATGCATCAGAAAGATTGGGCTATTAATGACTAGAAAAGCTTGATATGGTTAGACGAGTCCAAAGTAAACCGATATCAGTCTGATGGTAAACAGTAGTACTGGGGCCGAGAACACGAGATAATTCAACGACACCATATTAAATAAATGGTCAAGTACGTTGGGGGCAAATTCATATAGTGGTGTGTGTTGTTTTACATGGTGGCATGTTGGTGTATTGCAAAAAATGTATAGCATCATGAGAAAAGCAGACTATTTAAATATTGCCTGCTCATCTTCCCCAATTTTTTAGATACGAGCGCAAAGCCTAAAGTTGAACTTGTGACCCGAAACACACCTAAAAAATCATTGAGGAATGTCTGACTTGGAAACATTTTTAATTAATGATGCGGCTTCCGTAAAGTGCAGACCTCAATTCAGTTGAGAATTTGTGGTCAGTTGTAAAAGGACGATCGAGAAAATATCAAAGAGCTCCTTCTAACTTAATTTTTTGCAGCTTGAGTGGCAGAAAAATCCAGATGAAATTATACAAAAATTGGTTGAAGGTATGCCCAAACGCTTAAATAGTGTATTAGAACATAAATGGCTATGGACCAAGTACTAAAAACACAAATTATATTTAAAAATTAGCTCTGCTCGATTTTGCTTTGAAAGTAATCCACACCAAATTCCACTTTATATAAAGGTACTCATCCCTGCATAAAATTCAAAAATTCTAAAAATTATTGTAAAGCTCTGTAAAAGCTGTTTAAAATCTTTTAATAACATTGTAAATCCACAAAGTAAAAATACAAATCAAATACAAATTTTATTCAATTGGCTATTTGGCAGTAAGTAAATCATATTTTGTGATTATTGAAAAACAGCGCCATCTGTATCACAACCGTGTTTAAAATATACCGCTTTTTAAAATATAAGATGGCTCAAAGTATGTAGTACCTTTAACTCGGTAAAAAAAAAGTCGGCGTACTTTTACTGATTTTGGAATTGGAATCAGGATACTAAGGACAAAATTTTTTTTAAATCCATCCAGTAGTTTTTACTTGATGGAACACAAAAAAAGAAAGACAGACAGAAAATGAGTTACTATTTTATTATATGTATTGATGTTACAGGAAAGTGCGAAATTGAGTACATAAGAGTTACTTTATTTTGATATGTTATTTTTTGATTTCAAAACATTATTGTTAACAACTGAATAATAAATAAAAGACAATATTAAATTGCTTCATTACTACTATTTTTATGCGCCTGCAAATGCAGAAAATACAAACATATACTGCTCCCTACAGTAAGTATCATTTCCTATCTATCATGTTGAAAACCAACAACAAAAATTATTAAATTATTATATTAAATTATTATTAAAAACCAGGAGTAAATTTATAAAAATAGTAGACTGTTCAACTGTCTTAAAAATTAAACGCAAAAATAAATATTTCTAAAAATAAATTGATTTATAGAAAGTGGCTGTTATAACAATAATTAAAAAGTCTAACCACAATTTCATTTGTACTTTTTTTTTATTTTTACTTTAAGAAATCTACAAAGCAATAAAATAAATTACATTTAATTTGTGGCAAATTGTTTAGCTTTTAACTGCCTCTTTTCAGCTGCCACACAATGACACTTCAAAAGTGAACAAAATTTCGTGAAGAATTGTTTATTTTACATTCATAATATTACAAATAAAAATGTATAAATTTATGACTGCCACTGGTGGGACTAGAAGCCAGAAAATATTTTTTTAATACCAATATCCTAAGGAAATTGAAATATCAAAAATTATTATAATCTTTAAGGTTTTTAAATTTTGTTAGGGATTTTTGCTTCATTTACAATTTTCATCTTTGGAAAATAATTCAATTTTTCCTTCTAACAATTTGTTTCTTTTTTTTTTCTTTTTGCCAATAAGGCATTATAAGTAATATTAATCTTGGTATTGAAGCAGCTCATATACTCATTGTGAGAAAAATAAACTTTATAAAATTGTTCAAAATACATACTTGTATATGTATGTGTATGTAGGGATGGCTTGGATATATGCATGTATGCATGTAGCTATTCAGATATGTATGTATCTATGTGTAACACATCAACCATTGGACTAACATTTTATTTTATTCTCTTTTGTTGCTAAGGGAATATTACCGCAATGAAAACCTTAAGATACAAGTAAGTTACTGACGACACTTATTATAACTTATAAAAGAATTGTGTTTAGATTTTAACAAAACTTTTTTTTACATTTGAAATAAGTTTGCCAACCGAATACGGAAAACTTCCTTTTGTAATTGTATTTAGTTTATTGAGGTTTTTCTATAAATATCTTTTATTCTTTTTTCTTCTACCAAATTAATGAAAATCAGAGTTTTGTTTTTTGTTTTGTTAATGGCCTTATTATGAAAATCAGCTTTTCCTATTCATAAGAAATGAGGCTTAATTGTCAAGCAGATAAATAAATAAAAACTGAAGTATAATAATTTGCTATAAGGAAAGTCTTTAATATAAAATCTTACAAAGTTTTATTGAAACAAGAAAGACAACTCTTACAACTTTATTGTTTAAACTGTCTCGCTAGCCTTATCGTAATGGAAAAAAGATTATTTTTTTTTTTTTGTTTGTTAGATTTTTTAATATGTCTTCAAATTTTGCATTATTTTCTATTAAATAATTTTCTCTCATTTTCAAGCATATTTGCTATCAAACATAAATTCCAAATACTTTTTCGTTTACAGGCTGCTAGATATAAACATTATAATAATAATTTTCGTAGTGTTATAAGTGTCACTCCCTCTATTTCAACACCTAATGGTTATGTCAATTAACAATAGATAAAAGTTATCCTTAAGCAAGCCACACACGATGCGATGAGTTGTACAACCAATTTTAGGAATGTACGCGAGTTGTACACGAATTGTAACGTCTGTGGGCTGATTGTATTCAAGTTGTATGCCGGTTGTACGAAACATCAAAAAGTTTTGAAATTTTGTCAAGTTGTCCCCACACATCGCAACGTTTGTGTGCCTCTCGCCTACGATTTTCTGTAGTATATATAGATTTGTGTTTAGTACTGTTTTGACTGCAAGGTGACAGTTAACATTGAATGGTAAGTATTATTTCCGGACGATGTCAATTATAACATATGAGAGAATATTGTACATGAAATCGCACGCTAAATTGTGTCGTTTGTGGAGCGCTTACAACTAATTCCTGGAATTTGTTGTACTACTCATCGCAACGTGTATGGCTTGCTTTACAGTACCTAAGACATTAGATAAAAGGTGTTTGTGTTGTATTAGTTGCTACATGCTCACTTCCTATTTTTAAACTTAATGATTCTTTTGTTTGTTAAAGGCATTTATTAAAACATTTTCGCCTTACTTTTTAATTAGAAAACTCCCGCTTTACTCACCTTTCACCTGCTGTAAATGTACTTTATCATCGTAATATTTTTACTTATAATTAAACACCTGAAATTTCTAGTTTGTATCAGTGCTACAAAAATAATTGAAATTCCAAATTTCTATCTAAAAGAACGAAAGGGGTGAATGCGGTCCTTTTAAATACAAATTTTCTAACTGAACGATCTAAATGTACACAAGCGTTATTAATTTGTACGAGTAAATAGTATTTCAAGAATACAAAAAGTGCCTACTTCCCGTTTTGTCCCAGATACAGTTTTTATGTTTTTTAAAGTACTTTATAAATTTGTTACTTTAATCCTGGTGACTTAGATCAACATTTTAATTTCACTTACAAACTCTGCTTATTAATTTAATTTCTTAAAAACTCATCTATACAGACATATGTATATACATATACTCGTATGTAATAAAACTGTAACAGGACCATTTCTGTACATCAAATATTTTTTAAAAATATTGTTGCTAGTAATCGCAGTCGAATAAAAAAGGAATTTTTTGAAATTTTCAAGAGAAAATAGAGAGTTCATAAATTAGGTAAGAAACACACTCTAAACATAACATTTTTTTATGAAGTGCAAATATTAATTATATTCTTTTGCACTTCAAACACACTTATGTAAAATGTTAGAACATGGTCACTTGAGGAATCCTCGTAGTAAGAGGAATCCTGAAACGTGTTTTAACTGATACTTCGACACAGGGCAGATAAACTATACACTACTAAGAAGATTTGAATTATGCAGCATAGAAATATTAAACATTTTAAAAACACACATTAAGTATGTTCAAATTTTTTTACGATGTTCATAAACGGAATAATTTATAAAAAAATTCATGGGTTATATCTACTATCTTTTCTCTGTATGTTTACTATAAAACCAGTACAAAATCAGAGATCTTAAAAGAAATTAATTTTAGTTGATTTGTCGATTAACCGATATAAATTGTTCGAGTTATTTTTTAATTGAAATTTGTAATTTTTCATACTCAAACAATTAAACAACTTATATTCTATGTTAATTCCAGCGATGATTAATCGAGTGGATACTCTATTGTCTGCTCTCTCGAGTCGTTGATCAGAATCTAATCTAACACAATTGACTTGTTTTATGGGATTTTTTGTTATCTGCTGCAATAATCTCACAACAAACCGCGCAAAAAAGGGGAATAGTCAAATACCGAAATTTTGCCAAATTTATGCCAAAGCGGTATGTACCAGCAGAGTCATTGTGGGCCATTTGTCTATCCTGTGTACTAGCTTATGAGGGACACCCTTTATATGGTTTTTATGGTTTGTATATTAATAAATAAATGTAACAGCTTTTGTAATTATTTACTCAGATTCAATAAATAAATTATCACGAAAGCAGTGAATACATGATGACTTACCTTTTGTTATTTTAATGTTGTTTTCAGTGGCTGTTATTGCTGCTGCATCTATTGTTTTTTGTTGCGTTGTTATTGTTGTTGTTTTATAATATATATTGTTGGTTGTGGCAACATATTGATGATGTGCGGCATTACACATGACAAGAGTGATGTTATTTTTGGTTGTAAAAAATATATATTGTGCCGCAGAATAAAATATTATAACAAAAATACATATTTACATAATAGAGGTGCACAATTACAATTCAATTATTTGTTGTTGTAGTTGTTTTTCATTTTTGTTTTATTTAAGAAACATGCAAATTATAAAATAAATATTTATAAATTAATAAAATAATATTAAAAGTATTGAGGTTATTAACTTAAACATGCTTTAAGGACTAAACTTAAATTTAAATACAAATTATAAGAATAAAAATTATTAATTTAAATTTTTCCACTAAGTAACGAGAAGTCTTGCAGTAAAATAGTTCCGATTTGTAAGATCACACAGCAAAAAAAAAGATATAAAAAATTTTAACTATTCAATTTAATTCTTTAATAAAGCATTTCTTTCAAAATATAAATGGCAAAGAAGGAACTTTACGCCGGTATAATTTTTGAATTATAATTAATTCAAATATTTTAATTATAAATATTATTTATTTATTATTATTTTAGTTTTTTAATAAAGCTTAATTTCCTTATTATATGTAAATAATTATAAAGAGAAAACGAAAAATCTGATACTTGAAAACTGCAATGCATTTCTGGACCGCTTTAGCATTCCTCTTAGCTACCTACAAGGGCGTTTCAATTATAGAAATTTTCTATTATAAATACCTCACAAAAACAATATTGTTTTTTTTTTTTTTTGTTTTGATTGCAAACATCTCGCAAGCGCAAATCTTTAAATATTTTTTAAGAATTTTTGACCGTGTCAGTTCAATCGATGAAACCGGATGTTTATTGTTATTTAGAAATACTATATCTTTTATCTATACATAGAATCACTACTAGCTGGATTTTAAGAAAATTTTGTGAAGAGGTACCTAAGTATTCTGATTCCAATAGAGGACTCTTTCTTACCGCAAAAATATCTTATTTCCAAAAGAAAATGGAGAAAAAGCAGTGAAAGTACACCGACTTTTTTTTATCGATTTAAAGGTACAGCATACTTTAAGGCATCTTTTATTTTTGAAAACAGTATATTTTAAGCAATGTTGCGCAACAGGTGGTGCTGTTTTAAAATAATGAGTAACTCATTTCATGTCTATCTTTTACAGAGCTTGACAATAATTTTTAGAATTTTAGAATCTTATATAAATTTTAGAATTTTATCCAGGGATGGGTACCTTTATATAAAGTAAATACGTAAAATCTGGTGTGGATTACTTTCAAAGAAAAATCGAACAAAAAATTATCAGGACACACACAACGTGTAAGGACACCGCTACTAATAAATAAAAATATCAATATTATATTTTTTCAAACAAAACATGTTATGTTATGACACCGTCCCAGACAATTGTTTTCTTTCGTTCTTTAATATTTTGCACCTAATGGAATGGTTTTCATTGCAACTCTTGAAGTGAATTTTTGCCTCTTCATGGTCTGACTTGTTGTTTTTTGAGATACATTAATACCACAGTCTGGTGTAATGGAGTTGTTTTAAAAAAAGTAATGGCACATATCTGCGAATTTCTACCCAGTTTTGTACGTTGTCGAATATTTTACGCAGACTACCAACCCTTTCATAATACAACTCTAATCTTTTCTCGTTTTTATCGCAGTTTACTTCATATTAGCCTGCCTTTCAAAATCTCACCTACTTTTCTTAATTCAATGGTGATAATAATCCAATTGGACTACACTCATTTTAAAGAGCCACAAAGGGGCCACAATTTGGCCATTTCTATTAGCAAGCTTAACATTGAAGCTAAGGTAACTGTAAAAAGATAACAAAAATTCCCATTATCTTTTCAAATATCAACATCGATCACATTTGTAAAGTAGTTTCATTACTATCATTATGGTATGTATTTGTATAAAAACACTTTAGATTAAGAATATTTAAAAAAATATACGGGAAATTTTTGAGAAGGTGTAAACATTTTTCAAGCAACCACCTTGTAGATTACTATATTCTGCTTAAGCTATGTGCATTACATTCTGCTTGTAGCTGACTTTCCTTTGTCTTTTTATAATTAAATCCATATGATAACGAACTTAAGTTTAATTAAAAAAAAATATTAATTAATTTGTAAAGGATTTTTTGTTCGTTTTTGAGACGGATATATAATATTTCAAACATCACATTACATATTGAAGCCAAACTGAATAATGAATTAATCATTTCTAATACAAATCGTTCGAATAAAATAGATTTAGAAAAATCCTTTATTTATGATAACATTTTTTATTATTGACGTTTGTCTTACAGCAAGAACACAAAGATAAGAGCCCCTTGTACATCATACCCAAATTCAAGGGTTCAAACTTATTTTTTTATATACACGTGTGTATAAAAAAAAACGAACAAATGGAAAATATTTTGTAATTACTAGAACAGTCTTGAACATTAGTATATGAAGCTGGTGTAAATATTCTTATAAATTGAAAATATATTCCATTCAGTAATACTCGTAATAAAGTTGGTTGCTGTAAGAGAATATTTAATCTATAGTTAAAAAAAATCAAAATCGCTGTGTGTCTTCTTATCCGTCTGGGCACTGACCGACATTTTTTTAGCAATAATCTTTTAATAAAAATTATTCTTTAATATTGAAAAAAATATAATTTAAGTAAATATTTGTTCTTCTTCTATAGACATAAACAAAACTAAAAGTTTGTTAATATTGAGCATATTTTTAAAGTTAATATTTATAGTAAAAACTTGTATGTTTTGCGCAAATATAATCATTATTTTGTATTCTTATAATTTTGTATACATACTTAGTATATACATATACCGGGTGGTCCAATTACAAATATATTTATAAAAATTAAATTAAATTTATTTTGGTATATTATGGCTTTATGAGAAATCACAAAGATTTCCCATATATATGGAACATGATTTAATAGCTGGCTTCACAGTGGATTATCCTTTCAGTCCGATTTTCCAAGACTTTTTAAACGGTTTCTCGTTCTATCGAATGGCTCGAATAATATTAATCTTAAACCAGTGAATCTTTTGTGGATTATTCGCATGGCTCCCGAGAAGAAAATATGTAAATAGGTTAAATCGCTGTTTCGAAGTGTCGAATTGACATCCTTAAGATATCTGGACGTTTATCAAACTCAGTGCGCTAAAGATTGATTATTTGGTTATATGTGGGACATGGTGCACCATCCTGCTGAAACTAATGATTATCTAGTTTCATATCTCCCCGTCTACTGATGTTCGATAAAAACTGGTGTAAAGTTGCCACATAATTGGCTGTACTATCTTCAAATTAATACACATAAATAACACCAGAGGCGCTGATTCACTATTCGAAAAATAAACATAACGTGCAGTTGCTGTGTTGCCGAAATTGAAGCTTAACTATCACTCTAACTATATGTCTTATCTACTCCTATTCCTTTCCAAAGAAAGTAACACGGTTAAAGTAGGCATTAATTGCATAAGTGTTACTTCTCTTGAAAAAAAAAATCCACACCAAACTGTCTGTGCGGTTTTTTTCTTCGTAAATGCACCTCGTCAGAAAATATGATTTTTCTGCCAAATTCGATGTTCGATAAGTTTGCAATATTTTACATCGTTCTTCAAGCCTAAAGCAACTATTTTAGATCCGCTGAGCTACAATATGCAGTAAATTTATCGGACACAAAAGATCTATGAGAGTCAAAATAACATACAATTAAAATAGATGCTTGAATTTGGACCACCCGTTTTATAAAAATTGTATATATAAATTTATAAATATAATAAATTTACCTTGTGAAACATTGCGACTTAAGGAATCCATGCTGCCGCTCAAACCATTTTGTGCATTTCGTTCTACAGCATTCAGATCAGCTGAACTTTCGTTGGGCTGCAGAGTGCGCGGCACATCGAAAATGTTTCTTTGTGCACTGCTTTCATCACCTAAAATTTGCGAACAATCCAAGCCTTCTGGCACACGTAAGATAGCAACGGATAAGTACATGTCCAATGCCTTTGAAATTAGAATCGAAACGTCAAATTAAGTATTTTAAATAGTTTTTCTATAAGTTTGTTTTACAATTAGACATTTTGTTAGTGTGAAATTAGGAAACAATATTTTGACGGAAATTTATTAAAATTAAACTAACTATCGGCAACAAAATTTTTTATTTCGATTTTCAATTAAACTCGTACGTAGAATTCCAGTTGATATTAATATCTCGGCATGAGGTAAGATCAATATGTCCTAACATATTTATTTAAGGTGCAATCCGAGTTTTAAATAAAACAAAATCAATAATGAACAATGTCAAGCTTCACCAGATGACTGCATATTTGTTAGAAATGACATTATTCAGTTCAAGGAATATTTAACACGGTGGCAGCGTAAGAGACCATAAAATATATACATAAAAAAATTTTTAGATTTTTTCTATATGGATTTTGACATGAAAAAGTAAGAGTGCTATATTCGGCCGTGCGAATCTTATTAGCCCTTCACCACAGTGATTACCGTTTTATCGCACCCCTCTTCTCCTTATACGACCATCCTATATTCATTAGGCCTACAATGGTAACACCAAAGAAACTAAAGGACTAAAACTTAAAAAAGCCAACTCTGACACAGCCCAGTCCCCGCTAACCTTGTTGACCGTTGGGCACTGCTAAATTTCAATGGTCATAAAAATGGTCTTTTATTCGTTTATGGTCACATCGAAGCAAAAAGGGCGCAACAACCAGAAGAAACTAAATCCAATATTGCCCTACTACTAGAAGGGGGTTCTGCACGCCTTACACCCCTGTTTCTGTTGGTCCGCGCTAAAATCATTGCTACTAAAACAGTCAGTAAGATAAAAATAAATAAAATAAAAATAAAAACGAAAAAACGAAAAAACCTCCCCCTGAAAAGGGCCCATCGCTCTCTCTTTGTCCTGCAATTCATATTGCCTTAGAGTAGTCTGACTAAAGGAAAGACCTTTTAAAAAATTTTAGTGGGCTTAAATTTTCTCTTCTGGTGTCTTGGCAAAATCGCTAAATCAACTTCTCTATGTATAAGGATCCAGAATATATATGGGGTCGGAAATGAATATTGTAAAAATTACATACGAAATTCACCACCTGTGGTTTTGTCTAGCACTACTGGACTTATTAAGTATAATTATTTTATTTTAGACTTTATGAGTAATTATGCAAATATAATTCAAATATATTTAAGATGCAATAAATAAAATATGAAAAAAAATTTTGAGTGACAAAGAAAAAATTTATAAAGTTTTTTTGCAAATAGTGGTGAATTTGTCAGCTATTTCATTTTCGCTCAAAGTTCAAATTTACAATTTATTGACAGCTTTAGAATTTACATAAAATGGAAGATATTTATGCTCAACTGCAATTTTATGTGTTGTGGTTGACAAGTCATATAATTATTTTGCGCCAAGTTAAAATAAATAGTTTTTAGATTATTTTATAAAAAATATATTTAAAGGTAGACATAAATATGTTAAGAAAAACAATGGCTTAGTATAAGTCATTGGAAGTTTTTGCAAAACTTACCTTATGCATAATATTAAAATATTGATTTAAATCCTTGTGTTCGCACGTCTGCCAGTCCGTCTTGTAGCCCATTAATAAAATATTAGGTTTCAGTTTACCAATGCCAGCAGCCTAATTGTAAGACAAAAACAATGAATTAATTAAAAGGAAAGTCGCTAATCAAAACTACATAAGTAATAAAGGGTTTTAACAAGAACTTATACGAAACTTAAGTGTTAGAAAAAACTTTGTATCGTTTTCATCACACAAACAGAATAGTGTTTTTCATCCCAATTAATGCTTTTATTTATACATACATATTTGTATCACAAGTTTATTTACTAACCTGCATTAAGGCTCTTGAGCCGGATTCGAAATCTTCGCCATCAACTAATGAATAAAAGCCTTTAATACGATGACGACGAAACCATGCTGTGGCACGTTCTTGTAAATAGTTACGGTATCGTTGTGAACTTGAACCACGCAGTACGTGACCACACACCATAAGCGATAGATTTTTAGTTAGCATGTAGGCAAAGTCGACAAGAACAGGGCGTGTATTTGGCAAACCGGATAAGACCAATATTTGCGGACGATAGTTTTTGACATGCTCCTCAACATTATTCAACTGTTGCACAGATATCAAGGCATTTTTGTACGTTTGTGCCTGTGTAGTGGAGCCCCAATTGACGTCTGGCTTCCGATAGGCAACAATTAAGTACAGTGCCAAAACAACGGCAAATGTAATCAATGCTGTCACCCATGATATTAAGAACATAACAGCTACACACAGTATAGAGCCCACGAGACTTAGCCACATATTGTAGTACTAGTTGAAGATAATGAAAATATTTTCAAAAGGATTTTTTTCTATGAGAGTTTCTAAATGAGCTTAAGACTACACGTGTGTGTGTTTTGTGAAAAAACTATTTCGAAAGTTTGCGACTACAAACGACTACATAATTTTAACATTGAATAATACAAACCTTAAAAGTTGGACGCCATCCGACGGGCTTGGCTAAACTGGCATGAAAAGTACTAAAGTTGATCAACATGTAAGCTGCCAAAAAGAAATTCGATATAAGTGGAGCGATAAGATTTAGTTCGCCAATTAAAATGAAACTTTATTAGTCAGCAACAGTGTAACAACAGAGTATAAAACAAAAAAGAAAAGAAAATAGTTTAAATGAAATATAAATATAAATATTGTTGTAATATTATCAGTATTGCTTTAAACACATAGACTACAACGGCTACTCGACTACAAATCGTCGCCGTGTAGTCAACTACTGAAGACGACAGCTACGTGGTACATTAAAACTATGAAAATGTTGTAGAATACATTTTCAAAAAATACTTTTATCATATCAAATCAAATAAATATATGTATTTGCTCAAAACCAAGGTATATTTATCTTACTAGGTAGTGTCGTCCACCCAGCTGATTTAGTAGTTCGACATTTCAAAAGTTGTATGTGTTTAGAAATTTTATAGTGCAGAAGTGAGAAAGCAATAACACACATACACGCCATCTCAATTTTCTTCTTTGTTTTTTGACATTTCGAACTGCAAAGCAATAAAAAAATGCCATGTTGTTCTTGTATTGTTGTATTTGTTGTAGAGACGCCACTACCTAGTAAGATAAACCTACCTTGCTCAAAACCTCTTGATTGTATATGAATTTCTATTTTTAATTTTGTGGAATTTTTTTCAGTTGAATAAAATAAAATTGTCGCAAATAAAAATTAAAATTAGCTTAAGTTGGCCACAGCCACAATGGTGGTTGTGTTGCCATGTAGCTATTATAACATCAAAATAGTCGTTTTTTTATAAACGTTTGTATTTTAATGACAGCGTTAGCCCGTATCCTGATGTTGTCTATGTGTTTAATGCATAACAGAAATGAATGTATTTTACAAATTGAATATTGGATACTTACGCTACAGCAATTACAAACGTCAACACGTAACCGCGAACTGGCTCGTTATTTTTGCCAAAACCTTTGGCAAACCAAACAATTTTTGGATAAAGTTCATCTTTGCACAAAGCCTATAAGAGCAAGACATAAATATTCTGAGTAAATCTATTTATTTATTTATTCAAGGCGAATTAATTTACTATATAAGAGGTGGCAGTGAAGTATTCTGTGTTGGTTCGAAATGACAGAATTCACCATTGCCTATACCTGGCAAATTAACTTACCTTGAATTTTTTTTTTTTTATTTTTCTTTTGTATTTAAGATTTTTATAAATTGAGTAGTTGTTATTTTGAAGATATTAAATTTTACCTGAAAAACTTTTGGCGCTGAGACTAAACTGGCGAGAGCTGAGGATAAAGTAGCCGCAAAACAACCAGCATAGATTAGGGGACCAAAGCCTGATACCAATTCAATTACTTGAAATGAATTCTGTAGCCCGTACTGGCAAGGAACTAAAAAACAAGTATAAGCAAAATATCATTAAAGATTTCACAACATCTATACATACTAATAATAAAACTGTAACAGGACCTTTTCTGTACATGAAATATTTTTTGAAAATTTTTTTTGCTGGTGCAGTTAGTAATCGAAATGGAATACAAAGCAACAGTTTTAAAAGTTATTGTCTGTCGGTCTGTGTTCGTACTCGTATCACGTAAAAACTACTGGATGATTTTTAATAAAACTGTGTGAGGAGGTACCTTATGGCCTCGATTCAAATATAGGATACTTTTTCCCCGAAAAAAATTCTTATTTTCAAGATAAAATAGGAAAAAGTAGTAAATTCAACGGTACTGCAAATTTGGGAGCATCTTTTATTTTTGTCAGCGGGAAATTTTAAATACTATTAACAGAACTCTACAATAATTTTAGAATTTTATATAAATTTTAGATTTCATAAAATTTATGTTCGTGAGTAATTACCCAGGGAGGGTACCTCTATGTAAAATAAATACAAAAACAAAAAAAATTGCTTTTGCTACATACGAAACCTAAATTAAATTATAATAATCGAATTTATAACTTACATTAGAATGAATTATTCTTAGGGTCGAGTTCGTACCCAAAATTTTACTAACCCTCACTTGCAGCTGCCAAATTGTTATTTATGGCTTTCTAACACCTTATTACGTAAGAGGCAGCCATTTTTAATCTTGTGTGCCCTTGCTTAATATATATATATTTGCTTATTATTGTTATTCATTTTTACCTTTCGAAACTTATTTAAACAGAAAATGTTTTTTTGGTAAATAATTTTCAACTTTAAAATCGTAAATGTAACATTATTGATAGCTAATAAGATACAACTTATGTAGTTTAAAGTTAAGCAGTTAATAAAAATAAAGATAAAGGTATTTTGGGTTTATTAAATGTTATTATTCCTTTAACCTCCCTTTTAATTCTTTAACAAGGTCTTTTATCTAACAGCTTTTAAAGAGTTTTAAATCAAATTGAACGCAGCTTAAAACGATATAAAATTCAAAATTACTTTCTTATTATTGTTT
This sequence comes from Phasia obesa, assembly GCA_949628195.1. Taxonomy (NCBI): domain Eukaryota; kingdom Metazoa; phylum Arthropoda; class Insecta; order Diptera; family Tachinidae; genus Phasia; species Phasia obesa. The sequence goes on from OX451217.1 coordinate 3,288,664, forward strand.
AATATTTTCTTTAACTGAAAATCATTTAACACATTTCCGTCACGGTCTCGAAATGCAAAAATATTTTTGGGAAATGTTCTAGTTTAAAATAACAAAATAACATTCAAAAACAACAAATAGTAAGCAAAACTAGGCACATGTTTGCATAAAAATCATGACTATTAACAATTTTGAAGAAAAACTTTGTTCATAAATTTTAACAGGAAACAAAACTTTCAATAAATCCTTTTTTTGTTTTTTTTTTGTTTTGTTTTGTTATTGTTATTTGTAACTTTTAAAAAATATTAATAATATGTGTAGTTATTTGAATTTGTGCCTTTTTGTTAAGGATGATAAACAAAACCCGTAAAGACAATTCTAAACGTTTGATGGTGTTGGTTTTTTACTTACTTCCTGTACAATTCAAGAAGGCAAACGAGTCGTTTGCCATGTCAGCAACATTGCCAGTAGCATCACGAGCCACTGTAGCACCAGCTATCACAACCATAATCAAATATGTGGCTGTTGTTATTAAAATGGCCAATAAAGTTCCTTTCGGTATGGATTTTTGTGGATCCTTTTTTTAGGCACCAAAACACATAAAAAGATAAAAGTAAACAAAGTGAAAATCTCTTTTTTTAGTGAGAACGAAATGAATGAGAGAAAAACTAATGTTGGAAATAATTTTAACCTTTAAATCGCCCGAAATGTTAGCACCAGCTAAAATACCAGTCGCTGCGGGAAAGAATATGGCGAAAACAGAAAAGAAGTCATGACGAACACCCTTTTCCATACGATAATCCGCAAATAAGTTTTCCGATAATAATGTCACTGTAAATAACGAAATAAATTAAACCACAACCAAAAATTTACCCAAATAAAAAACTACTGTTGTAGCCAAGAAATCCTTGAGCTTTTTCCTCGTCACTTTTGGGGCCGATAAAACTGCCAATTACGAAGTCAACTATGGCTATTAACAGTATAATCAATAGGCCAATTTGTGCCTGTAGGATGTAATTAAACAAACACAAAACAGAGTTAACTTAATTAATCAGTCAATAGAATTGAATAGAATAAAATTAAATTAAATAGTTGTTAGTAAACTTTTACTGTTACTTACCTTAGCCTCCCATTCCATGCCGACCACAACAATTACTAGCCAATATTAAAATTGTAAAGCTGCCAATAATACGCACATCCTGTATGCCGCCATCAATAATGCTGACACCCAAGGAATTCAATAAATCTAACATTGACTCACAAAAGCCAACCACATACATGGCACATGCCACCGCGTTTGCAAGTGAGAATATTAAACCAATCGAACCACCAAACTCCGGACCCAAAGAACGTGATATCATGTAGTAAGTGCCACCTTAAGAGGAAACAAGGAAAGGAACAACAAAAACAATATCAAATAACTTCCTAATTTATTTCATTCCTTTTATTCTATTCTTTTCTTTTCAATTGAGTGTTAAAGTTGGAAATGTGGCATTCAAGAAACTACTTATTTGCTCGCAACATTTTTATCTTTTTTCACAAGAATTTAATTGAATTTATTACAATTTGCCAGCAACATCAATTTTTCATTAACTTTGCTACCTTCATCAACTATGACACAGCAAAGGTGCGTGAAGTTGTCTAAGTTTTAATCGAACCTTTAATACAAATGGAATAATTTATGCTTAAAAGGCTGAAGTGGATTACTTTCTGCAGACCTGAAAAGTTAACATTTGAACTTGGGATGTTGTACATTGAATCGTATATTTTTTTTTTTCTGTAAATAAAGCTGACCTTTCAAATAAGTCTGTAGTTTATCTTCATTATCATTATTTATTTAAAAATCTATTCTCTTACTCTCTTCAGAATTGTCGATTAGTTAGGCCTTTCGAATGATACCGCAAAATATTGTAACAGAAGTGAGAAAATTTATTGCCAGTAATAGAAATTTGGAAAGTTTAGAAATTCTTTTTAAATGAAGATTTTCAAAGAATAGTAAAACACACACAAATACAAACCCAACACAAAATAAGAAATAAAAAAATATTTTTGTATTATTAAATAATTATTGTAGTTTTTGACCTTTTTATATTTTTGAATTCTATTTTTTAGTAAGCACTAGGTCTTTTTATAAAAATGTTATAATAATTTTTATTTTCTCAATATTTCCCTATACCATTGGGTAGCATCTTCAGGAAATAAAAATAATAATAGTTTTAAAAAATTTAAATGATTGAACAAAATTCAAAAGAATGAAAAAATTTGTTGTCAATCAATTTAAAAAATTCTAACATTTCAATACATTCAAGTAACAACATTTCAAAAACATATATATGTATATGTATATGTAAGAATTTTTTCTATTTTAATTTTTATTTGTTTTTGAAATGTTGTTACTTGAATGTATTGAAATGTTAGAATTTTTTAAATTGATTGACAACAAATTTTTTCATTCATTTGAATTTTATTCAATCATTTAAATTTTTTAAAACTATTATTATTTTTATTTCCTGAAGATGCTACCCAATGGTATAGCGAAATATTGAGAAAATAAAAATTATTATAACATTTTTATAAAAAGACCTAGTACTTATTAAAAAATAGAATTTTTGTATTATATTTGTATTTTCGTTTTTTGTATTAATTAAGAAATTGTTATTGTATTTGTTAAATAAATCCTGGGTTTTTTGTTTTTAAAAACACGAACACAGTTCGAGTCTATGTTCCGGTTTTAATCAAAGCATATAACTACTTGTACTCGCTCAAATCTAATGTTATTATGTTCAACTTTTACTTATACTTTACTAGCTGACCCGGTCGGCGTTGCTGGCCCTAAGCAAATATTAGTGTTGTATTCAGCGATGCCAACTTAACTCTTTTCGCGCTATTTTTAGCTCTATTTGACTACCTCTAACGCGAAAATTTTCCCTTCAGCACTTTTTCAGAAAAAAGAGCAATTTTCTGTGGCGCCATCTGTCGAAAATTAACCCCACCAACTTGGGAACCTACGTCGGCTCATGCGCAACAATTTTGCTAAAGATCATACCATCATTAAATGCACAGCTTACGATTTAATTAATTTTAAGTAATTTTCCGTGGCGCCACCTGTCGAAAGTTAATCGAACCAACTTAGAAACCTTCGCCGGCTCATGGGCAACAACTTTGCTTAAGATCATAACATGATCAGATGCATAGTTTACGATTCTATAAAGGACATACAAACATACAGACATACAGACAAACATTCATTTTTATATATATGGATAAGCTTGTTTAGAGAATTTATGCAAGCTCATCGCATTTAGCTTGGTGATCTTTGCTGTTTATTATTGTCTACTCGTCGTTACTCGAGTGCTATGAAATACTATAATGAGCTTCGTTTTTTGTTCATGAGCAGTGCATGCATTGCTAAAAAGTGGTTCCTTCTATAAGATTAGTTCAGTGTGGAATCTGTATTTAATTTATTCTGAAGCCTTGGGAGTAAAGTATTTTAATCTGGTTAATAGTTTAAGAGAGAGAAGTTGTGTCAAAAAAAATTAATTTTTTACGCAAAATTTAAAATTTTTTCTTTTTAAAGTCATAAAAAATCTAAAACTTGAGGTAGAATGCTCTTACTCTACAGGAATAAAAAGAAAAAATTTAAAAACAAAACCATCCATGTTTTTTTAAAATCCATTTATATACAAATGAATCTTCCTAAGTGGGCACAAGTTCGTTCAGTCTGTTTAACAACTAACTCTATAAGATTTTAAAGAAAATTTTTTTTTTTTTTTATTTATATTTATTTTTATTTATGTCTTTTTCATCCGAAATTATAAAACCAAATTCTGTTTTAACCAATTATTATGCGTATAAAGTTAAATAAGTCGATTTGTATACGTTTTTAACGTAACGACTTACGTGAAACATATTTAACGTCACATTCACTAAAATATTAATTTTCCAACACTTGAAAAATATTCTTATTCTTTAGATTAGTCGTTACGTCGAAAACGTATATAAATCAACATACATATGTATGTATTTAACTTCACACTCATCTAATTATGTACCTGAATTTGCTTCCTTACAACTTAAGTTTTCATTACGATCTAAGTTCTTATTAAAATACCACGAAAAAAGAGTATGACGAAGCGATATTAAAATTCCAAAGGGTTCCATACAATCCTCATCAGGAACGCTTAGTACTACAAAAGTTTTCTAGACCATCTTGTTGGCTTGAAAAGAAATATTTTATAGAATTCCTTAAGCTCTGTACAAACGGTTGTCAGATCTTATAATATTGTCAGACCTAACATTGTGCAGACACGGGATTGTCACATATCTGGAAATATTATTGTTTGTTTGAAAACTGAAAATGCTTTTTCCGGCAATATTGCCAGACAACAATTGTAAGTTCACACGATTCTTAGACGTTTTCTATATATTTTTCTGACAATATTGTATTCGTTCGATCAGCTCTTTCGACTTTAGTTGAAAGTTAGATCGAAAGTTGCTTATAATAGGCACCTCTATCTTCTATTTTTCTACCATAGTAAATTGTTTAATAATCATCACTAAAGCTGCAATTTTAATTAGAGAAACATAGAGTTATGTTTGATGCCAAACGCAAAATTTTTTTTTATATTTTATGGAATATATTCTTTTAAGTAAAAGTTTGTTATAAAAATATTAATTTTATATAACTTGAACGTCATCGATGTTTAAGTTACTATATTTTGGGATTGCTATTTAATAACATACATAAATATGAATTCATAAATATAAAAATATTAAAATCTATAAAGATTTAAAGTGAAATATTTCCTTTACTTTCCCCTTAATACTCGAGCCAAATTTACACACGCAGACAATTTTTTAACAATAAATTCACAGTAAACAGCGAACGCTATTATGATTTAAAAAAAAAATATTTTTTCTACAGCAGACTTTAAGGAAAATTATTTAAAAAAAAAATTTTGCAATCTTTATATTCGCCTTGAGCAAATTAAATGCCTTGACTGGCAATATGTTATAACATCTCTTTAGAAAAATATCTTAAAATAACAATTCCTTGGGGAAAAATGAAAAATTAAATAAACAATAAAAAGTTATTTTCCTTAAGCTTTTTTACAGTCAGGTAAACTTTGAATGAATTGAAAAGAAAAGATACAATTGTCATCGACTAATAAATTAGTACATTGAAAAAAAAAAAACAATTGTGTTCATATACATATTTAACATACTTACCGCCCTTGATCACACCATTAGTACTAATCGCCGACATTGACAATGATGTAATACTAGTGACAACTGTTGTGGTTAAAATTAAGATGAAACCCTCTATAATGCCAGCTTGTCCGACCACCCAACTGAGGCGCAGAAACAACATGACACCCCATATATTTAGCAGGCATCTGACTAAGACACCTTTGATCCAACCAAATTTTAACATTCCATTCATGGCACCTGCTTCTGGATCCTGGTTACGATTCAAGCTATGTGTATTCTAAAGAGGAAAAAAAGCCAAGAAAATACAAAAGAAAACTTTAAGCACCAGAAATGAGTAGAAATATAATTTTGAGTACAAATGAATTTTTAAGGTTTTATTAAATATCTAAAAAAATAAAACTTTTGTGATTGTAATGCTGTGATTTACTGAATGCAGCAAAAAAAGTAAAAGGAGGTACTTTCATGAATTTGTATTTACATTTTAGCAAATAAAGGAAGTTTTTAACAATAATAAAGATTTGAAATGTAACAGTTGGCAATAAGCTTAAAAGTCTTCTATTCTAATGTTGGATGTAAATATGTATGTGTTTATGTGTTTATACATACATATGTTTTCCAACTCAATATCTGTCAAAATGTATTTTAAATGAATTTAAATAAAAAGAGCATGTGGCTTTTCAATTAATTTTTTTTAATTTTTATTTCAACAATCGATTCTTTAAAGCAACTTGAGATATTTTCAAAAAATTACAATAATGAATTTTGTGCTGTTACCACGCACTTTATGGCATACGTTTACCAAGGTTTAAGATTATCTCAAAGTTAATAAATAAATTAAAACGAGACTGTATATCCACAAATAATAGTCCTCGTTCAGGATTTTAAGCTCATGAAAGCATAATAAAGAAAATATTTATTAATTCTAGCATTACTATATGATGAAACTACTAAGTACCAACATCACAAATATTCAAAAGTATAGATTAAATGTTTAAAGCATAAAATTAACGTAAAGTACTCTTCAAAAACAAAATACTTTTAAATGTTTATTTTAAAAATTTACATAAAATATAATCTCCTCCTCAACCCAATACAAATCGTTAAACTGCAAATGATAAAGAAATTTTATGTTTAAAACAAGTTATTCAGAGAATTCAAAAGTAAGTGTTCAAAAGTTTAATTCTTGTGAAAATTTAGCCGCTTCGTTTGTTCCTCTAGCAAATGTAGTATCTCTATTTGAAACAATTTTTTTTTTTATTGAGATGAAACTCCCGAAAATAAAAAACTTTCGATTCGAATATACTTTGAACTTATATTTTTTATGTAATATATCCATAAAAATATCTGTTTCCATTGGGTATGGTAAAGTTGAGTGAAGGCCACTCCAGATTTTTACACAAGTTGGGATTCCGTAGCAAGACTTCCACTCTCGATTTTGCGGGAAAATGTACCAGAAGGTCTTCCAAAAATTGCTTGCAGAAGACTTTTCGTACCAAAAACTAAGAAAATATGTTTAGGGACTAGATTTTTATTGTTCTATTTTTATTAAGCATTTTATATTTATTTTTATTTTTACTTAAAATATTTAAATTTTTCTTAATTTTTTTTAGGGAATCGAACCCTCACAACCTCCAGACTGATAGACTAGCGCGCTACCAATCAGTCTGTCGTAGTGCTGGTAAAGTATTGAGTAGTGGGTATCGTGTGCCGAGTATTTGATAATTTTTTTGAGTACTCAATACCCAAAAGTAGTTACTCGATACTTTATAGTTTTAGAAGCAATTGTAATTAAACGGTCATTAAGACTTATTAATAGTGTGTGTCTGCTGTAAAAACAAAAGTATTGTCTACTATTGAGTACCCAATTGATAAGTATTGAGTAGTATTGAGTAAACAAAAGTAGCAGAAATTGCCAGCACTAGTCTGACTTAGAAAAAGGGCATTTAAATGAACTTCTGCGTTTTATAAATGAGAATTCTAAAAATATAAAATTCTAAGAGAAGGGATGGAATGGGAAGTAGGAATTGAAAAAGGATCTTTTAGAAAAGAGAGTCAAGGCTTTCTAAAAGTCCTTCTTTGAAAGACACATAAAAATAAAGGACATAACGAGAGAAGGTCTAAGCATGCCTTTAGTAGGCCTAAAGTAAGAAGGAGTGGTTAGTTTTACCACTGAGTCATACCATACCATCATGTATGTATGTATATATGTATGTATGTATGTATGTATGTATGTATGTATGTATGTATGTATGTATGTATGTATGTATGTATGTATGTATGTATGTATGTATGTATGTATGTATTTATGTTTCAGTCACCACTGTGGTAAAACATTTTGTAAACTGATTTATTTTTATTATCTTTACAAAAGCAAAAGATGTGTGTTTCGGGGTCTACATCCACCAAGGTAAGATCAAACTTGTGAGTGAAAATTTAAATCGTTTTTGCTGCACCATTTTCATTTAAACATTCTTAGATCGAATACATAAAAATATAAAAAAAAGTGTCAAAATTGTTTTATCAAAAACTAACATTATAAGGTGTGCTAGTAGGGAAGCACCTTTAAAAGACATTCATAAATTATACAAAATCAAGAAAGAAAACAAACCTATACAACGGCAAGTATACAGACCGACCGAGAAACTGCTTCCTTAGATAATAAATTTTTCTTTTTTCCTTAACAAAAACCTGTGTACCTACACGCAAAAAAATCATGCTTAGGTATAACCATAATCTAAGAGTAACATATCATAAATAAATTATATGGACCATATTATTAAACATTATAATGTAAATATATTATGGTTAAATTATACGACTACAGTATTATTTATTTTTATTATTTTATTATTATTTATTTATTATATTTATCAACGATTTCAGTTTTGATAATTTATGTATCAATAATAATAATCGTCATGTAGATTTCATTGATACATAAATTTGCAAAACATAATATGTACACACTTTAAATTGTAAATAATACTTAAATATTTATATATTTATATAATTTTACAAAAAAAAAATGTTTACAAATTTGTTATTATTTTTCCTATTATATTTTTTAAAAACAAAAATCAGTCAGTCAAAAAATTAATTAAAACAAACATTAATTATTTAATATTAGCTTATTACCCATAACATTTTATAATAAAACTGCAATTTATTTGTTGGGGGAAAAGCTAGTTCCTATACATTTTTTACTGGTTGCTTAAGCCCTTACGCCTGAATTAAGTGAAGGAAAAAATCATCCTATTGTAGAAGGGCAGTAAGGAAATTAAAATCCAAGCTTGTTTGTTAGTGTTATTTTGAACTTTAATATTTTATAAAATTATTCTATTAACCCATGAATTACTTATAGAGTATTTTTGGCTTCTCTAAAATAAGGAAACATGTTTCCTGAAGATCTGGCCTAAGTAACCAGTGAAATACTTATAGGAACTAGGTTTTCCCAAAAGTTAAATTGCAGTTTTATTATAAGAAGTTATAGGTAATTCTGCATAATATTAAATTACTAGCTGTGCAGACACACGTAGTGTGCGTCCTGAAAATATTTTGTTAGATTTTGCTTTGAAAGTAATCCACACCAAATTTTAAGACTCGTATTTACTTTATATAAAGGGACGCATCCCTGGATAAAATTCTAAAATTTATATAAAATTCTAAAATTCTAAAAATTATTCTAAAGCTCTGTATGAGACAGACAGGAAATTAGTTATATATTATTTAAAAACAGCGCCACCTAAAGTATTCTATATCTGAATCAGGACACTAAGGCATCTCCTCACAAAATTTTGTTAAAATCCATCCAGTAGTATTTACGTGATGCGAACATAAGAAAAGACAGATAGACAGACAGACAGACAGACAGACAGACACACAGGAAATGAGTTACTGTTTTATTTTATGTATAGATTTTATGAGTATTTCAGCATAACATTAAATAATTAGAGCCAAATTCATAAAAATAAATTTTGATTTACAAAAGGTTATAAGACAAATTGATAAACTTAAAATATTTTTTATGAATATGGCCCTTAGTATATAAATTACCAAAAATTTTACTCATAAAAATAAACATTATTAGGTCACATATGATTAAACTTAACACATTTTGTTTATTATTAATATATTATGGTTGAAAATAATATATTATTTTTGAATATTTGCGAAACTTTGGTTATATTTGAAATTTAGCAAAAATTGTATGATTAAAACCAACCATGTTGAATTTTTCGAGTATTTAATGATAAAATCTTAGCCAATATTTGTTTGTGAAAATTTGTTAACCGCAACCATATAATGTTACAAAGAACATAATTGGGTTCTTGTGACCATACCACAACTATGGCTTTTCTTTACGTGTATAAGTACTTGCCAAAAGGAAAACTGAGAAATTTTTTCGAAAAAGAAATGGCGATAATAGAGCAACGTAAAAAACTTTGTCCATTTTAAGAATAAAAGCCTTTATAAAGTAAACTAATTAAAATAAATAAATTAGTCTACTGAAAAGGATTCTAATATTTACGTTGTCATTCATTTAGTCTTATTAAAATTTGTTTGGTTATTATTCATAATTGCAATTGCAATAATATTACTTGAAGTAAACAGTAAATTTGCATTATTTGCTTTTTAAGCTTGTGTTCATACACAATATAATTTACTCGCAATTTATTTATTTGTTCAGTTGTAATAGTTTATATATGAAAAGCATCATTCCTTTCTTTTACCATAAATATTCAAAGTATTCGTTACCGTGGAAGAATGTTACGAATCATTTCTCCTAACTTGCAACCGCCATAGGGATATGTTTGCTCACGAGATGTGTTTTCTTACCAGAAATGTTTACTCACCAAACGCTATATATTTTGCATAAAAAAATAACAAGAAATGAACATTTGACCCTGGAGCGAAATATGTTTTGAAAAAAATTGCAACTTTCTTATGATTTAGATATTTTGACAGCATGTTTTGATTAAACATATTCCCACAGAACTAATGTTCAAGCTCGTTAAGGAAAGTATTTTCTTTTTAAAAATTCAACTGAATTTCAAATCGTATCTATGCACAATGTACTTTTCTACAATGTAGATCAAAGATATGCGATAGAATAACACAGTACCTACTAGCACATTTAAATTGTACTTAATTTTCAATTTATTATTTTATAATTCAAAAATAAGCAGATAATCAAAATAAAAAAGAGCTCGTGGGGTACAGCGTTTATTTTTTATATTTCAACTACATAAGCTGGTAACCAGCCGATTTTAAAAATATTCCTCTAACTTACCGCGAAAAATCAAGTGTAGAGAAATTTTCAATCCATATTATGCTTCAATTGAAGGTTTTAATTAGTTTGAAATTAAAGTTCAATTAATTTTCTAATTGATTCAAATATATATTTGTTTAAAACAGAACAAAAAAATCTTAATTTAACAAATAATTGAATCAATTAATTATTTAATTAAATTTTAACTTGAAATCAATTAAAACCTTTAATTAGTGAAAATATTTGTTTCTGTATATTAACACAGAAATAAATAAAAAATAAACACAATGACAAGTAATAAAAATTTGTGAATATTGGATTTGAAAATTACCACATTCAAAGTGATAGGGAAGTTGATTCTACATCCAAACTGTCCGGCTAAAAGACGAATTCTCTGCAATATATAGTGGGGTTCACTTTCAGGGTATTCTAGGTTATTCAGAACCGAAACTGAAAACCGGTTTAAAAATTTTAAAAAGAATTTGATTTTGGTTTCGGTGCTTTTTATGTTCGACCAGTCTGAAATCACTAAAGTCTGGTGTTAGCACGTGATTCGCAAAAATGCCGTGCTTCAATTGTGAGTTGGAGTAAAGTGAGTAATATTGTATGTTGTGAGATCCTTATTTGCTGTTTCACCTATTAATTATGAATTTGTATTTGAGAAAACATAACAAACAGCAGCTGGTAATTTTTATCCGCTTTTCTTACTGTTATATGACCATGTATAAATAATTAGTGGTGATGTTTATATATATATATATATATATATATATATATATATATATATATATATATATATATATATATATATATATGGACTTTAATAATATTATTTTGGAATAAATCTAGAAAAAATAATCAGCGCTGCTTACAGCCAGAACAATGATTTGAAAGAAAAAAATAAAAGAACTACTGCAGGTGTTTCTCAACAAAAATAAATAAATTATTTTCTTTTCTATATTCATACAATAAAATAGTAAGTCATTTCCTGTCGGTCTGCCTGTCTGTCTATCTTTCTTTTTTTGTATTCGCATCACATAAAAACTACTGGATGGATTTTAAGATAATTTTGTGAGGAGGTACGGTAATTTAGTATTCTTATTCCAATAAACGATACCTTATTCCGCAAAAATAACTTATTTCCAAGTGAAAGTGGAGAAAAGGCAGTGAAAGTACAATTTTTTACCGATTTAAAGGTAGTGCATACTTTAAGGCATCTTCTATTTTTTAAAGCAGTATATTGTAAGCAAGTTTGCGCAACAGATGGCGCTATTTTAAAATAATATATAACTAATTTCCTGTCTGTCTTTTACAGAGCTTTACGATAATTCTTAGAATTTTACATAAATTTTAAAATTTTATCCAGAGATGGGTACCTTTATATCAAGTAAGTACGTAAGAGTCTTAACAACGTGTGTGCGCACAGCTAGTTAATTATATAAACAGAAATAAGTACATAAAACCGGTTAACCGAAACTTTTTAAAAGACTAAAACCGAAAGCAATTTTTTCCAAAACACAATAACGAATAATTTCCAAAATAAAATTATTCTAAACCACTGTGCTGTAGTCAAATAACACCTTCAATTATATTGTAACTTGTGCTATCACAAATTGAAACTAATTAAATAATTAAAAAGCAATATAAAGAACCAAAACAACAAAAATTATTGTTTCGAAGAAAAAAACTAAAAGATCATTAACTAAAACCAATCAATTGTAAAACCATGGAAATTAATTTATTCAATTTATATCATAAATTAGAATAAAATATAAAATTTCTTATGTAAGGTTTTAAGTTGTCTTTCTTCGTGTTTGTTTTCCAATTAAAAAAAAGTTAATGTCAGAAAAAAGTTAATGTAAAAAATGTACATATGTATACATACGTACAAGGCTATCAGCTTGAGTTGAGCTTTATTTTTTTTTTCTACTTTTATTCATTTATTTTAAATTATGATTTCACTAGTCTTAATTGTCTTTTGATTTGCATTCTTATCCTACACGATTGATTTATTCGTTTACATATTGCTAAACGGTAAAATCGCTTTAATCAGAAAATACCAAATTTTCTAGCCCACCACCAACGTTCAACACCTTGTTTCTTACAAGGCGAACTGCCTTTTCTGCAGATGTAAAATCTTTAACTGTTTGTATTTTGTAGGCCTTCAATCGTTGTATATCTTTTAACATGCGCCCTTTGCTAGGAGCAGACAAATTGATGTTTTTCGCCAAATGAATTACGCTGTACTGATTGGCACACCTGTAATGTTGCACTTTTTAGGTGTCCATCTACATATTATTTTCACATTCTACTCATTGTTAAGTGTAAAGAACATTTGGTTCGCTATTTCCCCATGGTCCATAGATAATATGCTAGTCTATCAGCCTAGGGGTTATGGGTTATATTCCCAACAAATCCAATATGGTCTGTTTCACTATAACGGCTAGAAAGCCAGAAAGATGCATCTGGCTAAGATAAATTTCTAGGTGTAAATGTCCAGCGTTGGTTAGAACCACTGGCAGACACATGAGGATGCTATAGCGGACATTAATCTATGCAAATGTCAGCACTTACGAGAGACTCTGTGATGAGAAAGAAGGTCGACAGTATTCAGGCGGCAGTCGAAACCACTACAGTCAAAATTAAAAGGCTGTTGAACGAGGGGGTGCCCACCTTTAATTGGTGCAAAAAGAATTTTTCTGTGTAGTAAGTAAGTGTTGAAATAAAATTGCTGAATGTCAAAAAGTTCAAGTTAAAAGTTAAAATACGTTTGTATCTATCTATGTACTCGTATAACACTTTAAGTTATTTTCTTTCCCTTACCTTTCCGGTTAAAGTAGCGTTATGTAGTTCATCCAAAGTTGGTCGGTAGGCAGCTTGTATAGACATGATATTACGATAGTTATCCAGACGTGGTAAGGCTTCTCGGGTAAAGTGCCTGTAGAAAAAATAATTATTTAAAAATACTTCCAGAAAATGCCCAGTTATAAATTGTTTTTGCAAACATACCGAAAACTTTTACCATATTTTGTATCATATTCATTTTCCAAAAGTTCACGATCTTCATTGGAATCATCCGAGTCATCATTTGGTGGCTCCACCTGAAACCGTGTTGTTTGTAGGTCCTTGAACCGTGAAGGTTTATCCTTATCACGGAAACTGCTCTTGATTGATTGTCTGAAAAAAAATCAAGATAAGAAAATTATGCCACTATGAAAAAAGAAGAAATTTAATAAAATTTAACAACAATTTAAGAAGAGGCAAATAAAGTGGCTTTGCATCCCCTTTACAACATGACATTGTAACGTTTTAAGAAAACGATAATTTGGGATTATAAAAAGAGAAGAAAAAAAAACGTTGTTTTATTTGTTGTTTTAATAAAAGCAAGTGTGTGAAAAAACAACACGTTTTATTATCCCTAAAGTTTTCAATGTGTTTATTTTACTTCCTCTGTTGTTAATGATAAACATTTCCCTCAGCTAACAACTGGCAGTTTTTCTTTTCTTCCTTTTTTCTCTTTCTTCGTTTTTCGTATTTCCTCTTCTGTTGAATAAAACTTAATTACATTTGCAAGGAACCATTAAACCTTTAAAGGATGGGAAAAACAACAATAGAATTCCTTTTAATAATATTTAAATGTTTATCTTTAGGAAAGTTTATTAAGTTGTTTAAAGTATCTTGATAAACAAAAGGTTAATAAATCTCAAAACAAAAGAATGTCGGAGTATCCTCAATTGAACTTTGATAGGTTCTCAAGGTATTGTTTCCTTCAACTTGTAGTGAAAAAAAATAGTCTTCAATGGGAATCGAACCCACAACCTCAGAATGATAGACTAGTGCACTGCATACTAGCCTACTAGGGCATCCGTTAATGTTGATATTCAGGCCGCATTTACATATAGTATTGGGATCTTCAAAACTAGGAGGCCAAAAAAAGGATGCATTCAATAGTTTGGGTATAAGCGGAGAGACTTTAGCCCTTAGACTTTTTCTTATGGGGTTTTCCCAAATCGTTCGACTGCTCCAATAAATTACAAAACATTGGATTCACAATCGATGTTATAATTCAGAAGTAATAAGGTTATTCACTTAAAATATCTATTAAGCTACTTGTTTCATTTAATTTAAATGTTTATGCGCCGCTGTGAGAAAACATTATTACTAAATCACACATCAATAAATGTCCCTCTTTCTCTGCAAACTTAAATTTATAAATAAACACTTTGTTAAGCATCGCTTGTATTATTTTTCTTTTAAATATTAAAAACATAAATTTGATCATTATTAATGCAAAAATAAGCACAATAATCATGTACTGCATTAAAAAAAAAAATAAAAAGTTTAAAATTTCTCATTAGCTAACATGACAACATATGTATCAGTAGTCATAAGGAAAAACACCTTATATCCAATTTTTGCTGTTTTTCAGAAGAAAATTTTTTGTTAAACTTTAATGTTGATTTTGGAAAATTAATCACATTGCATTGCATTATATTTGCCTTGGAATCCATAGTGATTAAGGAATGTTGCGTTCTGCTTTCCAATAACTAAGCTATATATTTTAATGAGTTGTTCAGGACAACAAAACTTCTTTATTGATTAAATTTATTTAAAGCCAAAAAAAAGTCAACACCTGCATTGTTTGGAAAGTTTAAAGATATAATGGTATTAATAAGTGGGTAGAACGTCGATTTCTAATGTAACATAACTATTTATTTGTTTAAATAAAAATGCACATTAATCATTATCATACTCAAGTCAACTTAACCAGTTTTACCCTATTGCCACAGATATATCTGCAAATAATATTTTAACTTATTTTTCAAATATTATTTTTATGGCAACATACTTCTGCATTTTTATTTAAAACTCGTAAAATGTATGCTCAACAAGCAAACATTTTTTTATTAGTTATTATACGAATGTATTCAAATTCCACATTTTTAATAATGAAATTGAGTTGCAAAAAAAAACAGCAATCAATGTATTTATTATTCAAGTATGTGATTTAACATTTATTAACGTGATTTGTATTATCAGACTTTTAATGCAAATGTAATTGTTGTTGTCGTGTTGTCATATCAATGCTTATTAAATGTAAAAATTTTTAATCGGTTTATTTTAATTTTAATTCACGCTAATTGTTCAATTAGCCTTGCTGCAATAACACTTTTCACCTACAAACCCCATTTCAACACCTGACTAAGCTAATAATAATCGTATTAACTCCATGGTTATTAATTTAAAATTAAGAGGAGAAAGATATCAGGATACGCTGAAGCACAACACTGGACTTTTTCTATAAAATTTTATAGATTAAACAAAAGTTTTTAAACTAGAAATGAAATTATGATTTTTAAAAGTAACAAATAGTGGTCTCTACCAATGTAAATAAATTGTCTTAATATGTATATATTATTGAAACCAGTAAAAGTAATGTGTGTGAAGATAAATACACCAAGCTAAATACGTTTTTGAAAAAATATAGCATGCGATAAAACAGTTTTTCCATACATTTAGTACGTATTTTGCACAGATTTTCAGACTTTTTTAAGAAATATGGAACCTTGTGGAATAGGAAGACAATAAATCATACTAACAAACCGTGTTCATCCTTTTTTCCAAAAGTATTTGTGAACATTTTTTAAACATTTTGAAAATGTGACTTAGTGAAAATTTATATTATATGAGTTTTCTGGCGGGAATAGCCACTGTGTTCAAAACCTTCCATTTCAGGTAATCAAACATGGTGGAATAAGAAAACAATACTAGAAATTTTCACTAAGTCACATTTTCAAAATGTTATTTTCACAAATACTTTTGAAAAAAATAGGAACATAGTTTTTTAGTATGATATTGTGTTTCTATGCCACTGCATTAGATTCACTGAGATGGAAGGGTTTGGAAACAGTAACCGTATTTCTTAAAAAGTACAAAAATCTATGCAGAATACGTACTAAATGTATGGGGAAAACTTTTTATCGCATGCTATATTTTTTCCAAAACGAATTTAGCTCGACGTATTTGTTTTCTCACATAAAGGAGAAGTTTTTAGTTCTCAAAATCGACTTTGCTAAATTATCTAACTTTTGCCTTTATCATTGCCAAAAAATGTTTTAAAACAAACTTAATTTTTATTTTAGTAGAAAACATCCACTACTCCTTTTATATTCATGCAATATCAATATGACCCTAATGTAACCTTGTGTATTGTAACAATTACCTTAATATAACCCAAGCTAACAAAGGTTTAACTTCTTTATTACTTTAACATAAAGAGATAATTTATCAATGTTATCGATGCCGCTGAACCTCTGAACCAGAAAGCTGAAATAATTAATACTTTTTTACTATTAACTTGTATCGTAAAGAGAAATGCTTAGAAATTGTACTTATTATAACATAGATTTAATTAAAAGTTTTAGGAATTTAGAATATTTTTATAAATAGTTAAACAAAACTATTTCTAGTATAACTTTTACTTATGCCTTTATCAAACAACATTCATTTTAAAAAATTTTCAATTTAGTTGAAAGCAAAAAGAATTAAAGAGTAAGGGTGATATAAATAACTCAATAATACTCAACTATTGGTTAACGTCGAGTTTAGCAAATTGTATAAAAGAACAAAAGGTTTATAAAAATATTAAAAGCTAATCTATCACTTTAGCACTGCAATATTTTAGTGAAACAGCAACAACATTTTCAAAAAATATTTCATGTACAGAAATGGTATTGCTACTGTTTTAAAATATGTATAGATAAAAAAGTATTTGTTTAAACATTGCAATTTTATGCATAAAATCAACAGATTGTAGTTACAAGAACGCAAATAAAGATTATTGCAAATAGATTTATAGCGAAAGATTTAAACAAAATATGACTTTTAGAATAAAACCAACCAACAGGTTTTTTCTCTTGCAGCCTTAATTTATTCTTTAGATTATTCTTACTTTTTTCTGAGAAAAAAATAGTACTTTTTCACTAAAAATTATATGTATGCATGTGTAGCATATATATGTTTTCACATCCCAAAAATATGCATTGAAATATGTACATATATCGAAAATAAATAATAATTTATTGTGTATACATTGCTGGTATTCATTCATACATACATACATATGTTTCTGTATCAGTGCGTTGAGGACACGCGAGCGTATGAATAACAATTATTTAATATTACTCATACTGTAATTCCATATTAAAATAATTAAATAAAACAAAAACTTTAAAATAAAATAAAAACTATTTGTAAGTTATTCATTTATTACGTTTTAATATTTTATTTTGGTTTTATATTGCTTAAATGCTTAAATAAATATTTATGAAATATTTAACTAGATCTAACAGAAACTTATACCCTGTTCAGACATAAGCCTTAAATGCGTAATTAGGGAATTTACCATACGAGAACTTAATTTCCAACAACAACTAACCAACCAACAACATTTACCTCCTGCTATTTTAATTGATAGTCAAGCTATTAATTATGTAGATTCACTTAGGTGCCTTGGATTAATTGTTGATTTTAATCTTAAATTTGACAACCATATTAATTTACTATCGAAAAAAGTTTGTTTTACCTTGAGAAGATTGTATTCTTTAAAGCCATACACAACCATAAATGTTAGGTATCGTTTATCGCATGCATTGTTAATGTCGCAAATCAACTACTGCTTAGAAGTTACTGCGGGTATTTCATCTGGTAATTTACGACGGATTGAAGGGTTGATCAGAAAGACTGTTCGTTATATATTTAATATCAGAACTTATGATCATGACCGAGTCACTGAACAGTTTCCTCTTTTTTTTGGTTGCAGATTTAATGATTATTTTAAATTTCGTCTACTTATTTACTTTTACAGAATAATGAAATTAAGACTACCTATTCCCATTGTTGATAAATTCTCATTTATTCACTCTACACGAAATATGAAAATATTGATACCTAGAATTCATCTGTCTATTTTTGAACGCTCATTTTATATCAGAGTTTGTCACGTCTGGAATATTTTACCAAATTCTCTAAAAACGTTTTCTTTTTCTGTACATCAATTTAAGAGAATGATTTTACATTTACATTTCTTTACTTTGACATATTAAAACTGACATTTTACTTGAGCCATTGCGTAATAGGATCTCTTTATACGCTTTTATTATATTTTTTTTTTTCTTTACATATATCTTAGAATTTTGTGGCTGGGGAGTCATTTATTAACTTTTTGATAAATATATTTTTTTGTAAATTATATATACGTTAAATTTATTATAGACTTTATACTTTTTTGTTTCTTATTTTACATGGTAATTAATCTTACAATACATATATTATTGGCCATGAGGGCTTCCTTGTATTGAACTAATAAAATAAATAAATAAAATTACTAAATTAAGCCATTAGTACATAATTGCTTCAGTAATTGATAAACACGAAATGCAACCCTGTTGTATGTTCACTGAGAAGAATGTTAAAAAATTGAATTCTATAAAATTTTTTGTAAAAGTTTTATAAAATTTTTTATAAAATTTAATTTTATAGAAATTTTTTTTGTAAAAACTTTATAGAAAATTTTTTTGTAAAAATTTTATAAAAATATTTTGGAAAGCTTTTTATATTAAAATTTATATTAAAATTTTTAAACTTTCATTTGAAAATTTTTTGTGATTTTTTTTAGTTGTGTAGAAAATTTTTTGTAAAAATTAGCAATCTAAGTTCAGATAAAAGCAAGAAAATCCTTAAAAAAAATTTCATCATATTGACCATCCTGAAACTATGCCTGGCAGATCGGTGGGCTTAAATTTTATCTTCTGGTGCCTTGACAAAGTTGATTTTAACCCGAACACAGTTGGACATCGCTTCAACTTCTCAATGTATAAGGGTTCAGAATATAAATATATATATATAAATATTATCTGAGTTGCAATTAAAAATAAACAATAATGTTTGATATATTTTTAAAAAGAAGAAAAATATTAAATAAATTTCTTTTATAAATCACAAAAATTTGTATTTAATATATTCGAAGGCGAATCTAAGGTGGCAGGCCCACGACAGCAAATACATCAGCAAAAAACACCCACATGTACTTTGTTGTTGGTTAAATGTACGTTAGACGCCAATAACACTAATATCACTGCCAATAACTAAAAACACTTCTTTCTTACCTTTTTTTTTGGTAATATTTGATACTAGATTAGTATTAAGTAAAAAACGAATGTTGAAAAAAAATAAACAAAAGTAGCTTTCATTACTAACCGAAGGTTGGCTGAAGCAACAACAAATATAAGGTGGTAAATATTAAAGTAAAAATATTCAACAAGAGGGAAGCTTAAGGTAGTGGTAGACTTAAATTTCACCAACTGATAATGCTTACAACTTAACACTACCCTAAGTAGATAGATACGAAGAGTGCTGATGACGGACGTAGCTGCCTAGAAAATGTGCATTCCGCTCTGCTGGTGTCTAAAAATTAAATTTTCCCACTTTTTCTTTAATAATATCACTTAATTTGCAATTTAATTTATTCTTTGTTATTTTGTTTTTAATATTGAAATACATATATTTGAAAATAATTAATTTGTTTTTTCCCAAGTTTAAGAAAAATATAGAAACTTGACAGCTGCCTGACACATAAAAAAGTAAAGCAAAACATGGTTAACTTCGCCGCGCTGCCACCTAGAAAAATTAAATGCTTTACACAAAAATACAGTATATTTATGAAGAACGCTCACGAACTACTTCAATATGCACTGCAAATTTATAATATGCAAATTGGCAATATTACCATCGTGAAAACCATTTTAATTTTTTTTTTCAAGAAAATTTTCAAGGAGATGCAAAAAAAAAACTTTTTAAAAAGCAGAAAGTAAGCTTGAAAATGAAAGCCTAATAAAATCAAGAAGAAACCCTTTTTCATACCTAATCCAGTCTGTATTTTGCTAGATTATGCACATTATCGAGTAACCATGTGCAAAATTTCAAAACTCTACCTATTGCAGATCTCCAGGTAGATGATAATAATTGTTCACTTTGTATGGGAGGTACTACGCCCTCTATTTTGTTCCAGCCGGTGTTTCGCTAAACTATGTATATTAAAAAGGCAGTTACTGGTGAAAAATTTCAAAGCTCTACCTGTATAGTTTTCTAGCTACTTGAAAAGTGGGCGTTGTGTTATGATGAAGATTAAAAAATAAATCAGTCCAGTGCGAGTTAGACTCACACACGTAGGGTTCCGTACTATGTTTAAGCTGTTAATTTTTTCATGTCATATGAGTCACCCTTTAGTTTTATAATTAAAGTCATAATCACGAAGGTTGCATTACAGTTGGAACACCCTTTAATTTTTACTATTTGTTATAATGGCCTTAGTAATACACATCCTGTAAAAACTTCACGAGTCTACCTATTATCATTCAAAATTTAGGCCATATGAATGCAAATCACGTCACTATCGTGATTTGCATGTTGTTTATATAGTAATATAAGTTTTAATTACTGTTTGTAAATTTCAAGTGTATCCCTCCTACAGTTCAAGAAATAGGCACATATTCTTGAATAACACCTCTCTATCGGAACACCCTATAAGTTTTAGTATTTCAAAGCTCTACCTGTATAGTTTTCTAGCTACTTGAAAAGTGGGCGTTGTGTTATGATAACGATTAAAAAATTGGCCAAATCGGTGCAGCCGTTTTTAACAGTGCTATTCTAAAAACTATTGATGATTACTGTTATATTTTATTTTGTATATGACAACTATTATTGAAAATTAGTACAAAAACGCTCTTTTATGAAACCTAGAATAGCAAATTGTTGTTCTTGCCTCAAATGTTTTTGATATCACAAATATTTTTATTTGAAAATAGCACTGCAAGTGATGCGATTACCAACGAACCACATTCGATTTTATTTATATACATAGATTTATTAGACACTGTTTTTTTCGTGCAGTTAAATATGTATTTTTGCTGTATAAAATATATATTTCCAAACTAGTTTCAATAGTATTGGTTCACTATGATAATTAAAATAAAGTTTGTTTAAACTGCAACAACAAATTAAAGCCTCGTAAAACATTGGTAAAATATGGATAATGTTTTTGTGGATGCATTACTAAACAATTATCTTTTGCCTCAGTAACTCATAATTAACTTAGTGTAAGTGGTGGAAGAAGCTGGTAGAATGAATAATTTTCATACAAATGAACAACATACGCCAACCCAGAAATATAAATAATGCTTAATAATTTTGTTCTCAGAAAAATTTAATATATTAATGAATTTATTATATTAATTCTCAGAAAGTTTTTTTAGCTAATTGCTAGTTGTTTTTTTTTTTTAATGAAAAATTGAAACTGAATTGTAGTATCGATAGCATGCGGGATTCAATCCTTAACACTGAATGAACTCAGTGATGCAGTAGGTATACTGATAATGTAAGACGTTACCAGATGAGGTGATCTTGTGAATTGAACAAATAATATCATTTTTAATAAATTAGAAAATTTTGTTTAAAATATTTTCTGCTTAATGAATCCTTCGTATCACCAATAACAATACCAATCTATTATTTATTTAACTTTGCTCTTTTTTCTGTAACTGATATGTTTTCCGAAAACTTTTATTGAAACATAAAATTTCTACTACTTTTACTTTGAAATTATATTAATTTTTAGCAAACTCAGGTTAAAACAACATACTCGTACAAGTATATTTATGAAGGAAGAGATAATTTCCATAATACTGCCTACCTAATGTCTGCAAAGTGGAACTAATTGGTACTACTCATTCAATCCTATTAACCTAAATTCCTATTACAAAATAATCTGCTGCAAATAGAATTCAGACATAAGATGTTGTTAAAAAAATTAATAAAATATTTACATATTTACATATGCATACATGGGTATATATAAGATAATCAATTACATTTTTGGCTTTTAATAAAATTATAAATAGAAATAAAAATAAAAATAAAAATAAAAATAAAAAATAACATTATTTTGCCCTCGTTAAACAACTGGAGCCAATAACATACAATATGCTACGATTATTTACATTTTTACGTTTAATAACAATATTATGGCTAAAGTTTTTCTATTTTTGTTATCATTTTGTAGGTCATTCAAATTATTTATTTCCGCTTCGTTAAAATTGGTGGCTAAATAACAACACGAAAACCATAGAGTCCTGTATTTAGTAGCAATAAATAACTTAATAATACTATTTTTAGAGGGCAAAACAAATCACAAGTCAAAAGAAAAAGTCAAAGTCAAAAATTAAAAAAAAAATTAAAAAAGTATTATATTAACTGATTTTATATATCTGTTTGTTTGTTTGCTGGCTTTTCTTTTATATGATAAAAACGCGCTACCAAGTTCTAACTAAATATTTAAACTGAATATTCAAATTTAATGCTAGAATAATAAATATCCAAATAAGTTTTCCAAATAAAAAAAAAATATTTTTAATGACATAAGCCTTCAGATACGACTACACCTACACACATAAATACAAATACATATTCAAGGAAAAGGAAATTTTGTAGGCCATAATGAACATTTATATTAAAATAAATGAACGACTGATTGAATTAATGGCACCAATAAACCAATTAAATTCTTTCCGAGAAAAGAAACGACAACAATAAAATATTCTTCAGCATTAAGGAAAACAAAAAACCGAATTAAAATAAATAAAATATCTCCTTTTATCTTCCACCCCCTTGCATACAAATATAAATTTCACACAATTTTTATTACCAATGCCTGACTCAATGTAGTAAATCTCTCCTTCTACTCTGTTCTAATTATACTTAGCTATTGGTTTAATGCATTAAGGTTCATCCATTTACCTTATATTTTTTTCAAGCGATTCTTTTTACAACTATATCACTAGACTTCTTTATTCAATATGTGTACTTTTGTACAGTTTCGTTCAGTTGCCAACAGACGCTGTTCAAAAAGGGTAAAGGTGCAAGACGTGGAGTAAACTGCGAAAAGTAAAGGATCAAACACTGTTCTAGACTGGAAAGTTTATGTGGCAATTTTGTGGTATCTAAAGCTGATAGATCACTTTCTACGAAGCTGATGTTCTCAAGCAATATAACGATTTACGTTAATAGTTAGACAGCTACCTCTCCAATAAGTGTATGAGATTGAAGGTAGTCAGCCGTTATCGCAGAAAGCAGTAAGCTCTAAATAAACAACACCCTATAAAACTGAGCTGGGTACCCGAAATGAAGTGACATGAGAATTTGCAAGGATGGATGCGTATTTGGTTATAAGAGTAAGCCCCGTTATTTTAACTTGCCAATAGATAATTTTAGGATTTTATACAAGCGATATGTCGTCGTTCGTCATTATAAGTCAGCTTAAAATAAACTTTAACTATAGAAAGTTATAGTAACTAGCCGTATCCTCGTTATTATTACGAAAATCAACTTATCTCTCCGATAAAATCCTAACTGTAGCTATGGGCAAGTTATAATAATGGGTCTTGGAAATGTGTACCCCTGTCTTGATTCCATCTATGGGATGATAACACATATTCAGATATTATGCTAACACAAATGGGATTAATTCATCGATATGTCTGCATACAAAATGGTTACTGGAGGAGAAAAATAATACAGAATTGTTACGTATAAGTAAGTCTAATTTAAGAATGACACAATAATCTCTGGTATTTGTTTTTTAAGATTCGACTTTTTGATGTCGATGACTGCAGATGGTCTAGCGAAGAAAAGGAAAACGTTTTTCTCTATCTTTACCTTTAAAATCAAATTCTAAATTCATACATTTCCGAGTTTCTTCCTGTATATTTGTTTACATATTTATTCTTTCTCAACGTGTTATTTTTTTTAAGAATTATTTTTATTTGTTTATTTAAGTCAAAATATTTCAAGTCTGAAGTGCTTCAATTTTGTCAAGGCGACGCTTTGACAAATAGAAAGCAAAAAATATAAACAAGTCAAGCAAAAATGTATCGAGATTTGAAAAAATTAACAATCTCAACTAAGGCAAAAAATCAAATACTCAGAAATATGAAAAACATACATACATGACTGCAACTATTTCATCAATTAAGTACAAATTAATGTCATCAATTTAACAGACTTCTTAAGAAGCCATTTTTATCTTAAACTAAATTATAAAAGATTTTAATAGGAAAAATACTGGCTAATTTTTTTATTGTGACTTGCGAACAGCAATACTTATTTTAAAAACTTCTATAATTCTTTAACGTTTGTGCAAGAAAGCATCTATTGTCGCACAGAGGGGCCAAAAGTCTTTTTACGCGGATTAATTAATATCTCCAGAACTAAAATAGTAAGGCTCACAAAATTTGATGTGGGTAGCTGGTCTTAGAACAAACTGCATGTTCGAACAAAGCCTTGAAGGTATATGAGGGGGGGAATAGATAGCACCCATACAAAAAAAATAAAATGTTTTTATATCGAGCGAGGCATGAATGAGGGTAACTATGAATGAGCTAACTACATGTTTCAACTAGATCTTGGCGGTGTAGAAGGGGAAAATTAGTTTCTCCAAAAAAAAATATATAAATTTTTCTATATCTGCATCGACTGATGGTTTTTTCAATTTTTAATGAACTTTTCGGCCGCTGAAGGAGTCAAGTTTATTATACTATTATGCATAGCCTTAGAATTTTCATGATTTTTCATATTCTAGTGTTCAGTACGCTAATCATTATATAATAACCACATTTAGCCGTGACTCATGCCGGGTTCACGGCTAACAAATTACGACACTTTCACATCAATAATAAAATACATAGTATAATGACAACAACAACAATACAAGTGTTAGTAGATGCCGCAAAGGGCTTCTACTAAGGCTGTTACTAATTCGCACATAACTTTTAAGGCGCACCGATGCGCAGCCTAATTTTTCTGAATTAACGCTCATTTTCTTTTTAGTGATTCCCATACAATGTTTTTAGACGAGCCGCTCGCCTGTAATACATAAACCGCACATAAAACCTTTGTTCGTCTCATATCAACTCAGCCCAACTAATAACTTTATGTCCACTTACACTGAGAGAATCCATTTTTTGTCTTTATATATAAACAGTTAAAATAAAAACACTTGCACAAATAATTTGTAATAAAAATTTAAACAAAACTTTTCAGTAAATACCTGAACTTGATTGCTGCATGATTAAATTTCTTATTTTTTCCAAGTTACTTGCGGTAAATAGTATTTTCTACACAAAGTTTTTCTACATATTGTTTCAGTTTTTTTACACAATGTTTAGCTTCAACGTGTCACTATTTGACATTTATTTTTCTGCCTAGTGATGTAGAATTTTGTGCTCTGTAAGCGAGTACTTTTAGTTTTCTCGGTACGTAAATTTTTTTTAATTAATCCGCGAATAAAGGCTTTTGAGCCCTTTGTGCGTCGTTTATTTAACGTTTCAAACTGTCAAAAAGTTCATTTATGAAAATTGTTTCACGAAAGACAGGATGAGAATTAGGCTTGTGATTACGACAACAACAAAAAATCGACTAGACTTTTTTACAAGCAATTTAAAATATATAAATATATAATTTGATGCTTAAATACGAGGGTATGTCAATATGTTCTTAAAAACTTGCCTAACGAGCCCTATGATTTTAATTTTTTTTAAATGGCCAATCATTCATCTTTCAGTCATTTGGATTTTTATTTAACACTAGCTTGGTTTCAACTTTTGTCGGATGGTAAAGAACACCACATGTATATTAATTAATTTAATAATTTTATGTTCATCTCATCAAAAACCATCATAAAACTTTATAGTTAACTAGCTATCCCCGGTGCGCTTCGCTACACTTATCCACAAAAATTACAATAAACACTTGGAAGAAAAGTATGACCAACCTTTAACGCGAAAACGCACGCTATTCTCAAGTCAAAAATGTTCCCATCTAACCTGTTTTTGGCTAGACTATACCTATTAACACGATAACAATTTTTTACTTTTAATGGGATGTGCCACTCCCAGTATTTAGATACAGATACAGGATAATAATTTTTTACTTTATATGGGGGGTACCACGCTCACTGTCCCAACTCAGCCTGTTTTTCTAGAGTATACGCATGGGCATGTACCCACTTTGAAGACCATACCTATTATAGTGCTCTATATACACAATAATAATTTTCACTTTGTATGGGCGGTACCACGCCAACTATTCAGGCCATAGCTCATGAACCAATACACATGCAAACAAAATCGGATCACGCATTCCAGAGAACATCAATTACTAACACAATGCAACTTATTTTTATATATATAGATTAGAAGTTAGAAATACAAGGATCCAATTTGTTCACGCCTTTTATGGAGCAGTCCTTAGATGAGCATATATACGTCACAACACCTTGTAGAAATTTCAAGTCCCTGTCTATAACGTCTACAAGATAAAGTAAAAGTGGTCAAAACCACGACCTCTAAGGAACACCCTTTTATTTTTATTAATTTTATTTTGATACTTTTTGTTATAGTAGACATTGTAAAACACAGTCTATGCAAATTTAAAGTATAAGTATTTGTTTTTATGCGAGCCATAGCACTACAAGTTCTGTAAAAAATCAAGAGTCTATATATTACGGTTCTAAACATAGACAGTCAGCCGACTAGATACAATTGGATTCCGTTCTCACCATTTGGTGAGATGAGAAGATGAGAAGATTTGTTGACAAATGTATCGCACTTTTGTTTCCCTAAAGAGGGTCACACAAAACTTAAAAATTTTCAGTAAAGGCAAAAAACTTTCTTTTTTAATATACTCGTACTTTTATGTCAAGAAGAGTGATAAAAATGTATTTTTTGGCGAAAGAGTAGAGAAAATTATATAAAAATTTTACAGTGCATAGATATGAAAATCGATTTCTTGCAAAAAGAGAAAATTTAAAAATTTTGAGTGGACTCTCTTTAGAGGAGCTAGCGCGATATATCCAACAGTAAAATTACGTTAAGAGCACCAAATATATCAGGGGAGTATTTTTGAATGTCAAATACAATAATCGGCCCTATTCCTGTTGGCGTTGTAGTTTGAAAACGAAATAAAAACGACAATTTGGCATTACCGTTGGCGTCAACGACACTCGTCGTAAATATATCGGTATTCTCTACTTTGAAACGAAGATAGAAACGACAATAAAACATTCGTTCTCTGTCGTCATCATTGTAGGCAACGATATTCAAATGACTAGAAGCAACAAAATTTAAAATGAAAAAAAAAATACATTAAGTAAGTTTGAAATTTTTGTTTATTAAAAGGAATAAATTGTCTTATGCTAAGGGTTTTCGAAAGGGCATAAACCCTAAAATTTAGGGAGAAAGTAAATCCGTTTGCGCCTCCAGATCTTGATGAAGAAAGTTTAGTAAGTAAAATTAAATTAGGAGAAAATATCCATTAAAATGTTTTTTTGTTAAAATATATCAAGATAAAAAGGAACCTCTGAATCCAGAGCAACAGGGGAAGGCTGTTATAAACAGGTGCGATTGTCACCATTGGAGGAAGCGGTGTCAAACCTATTAAAATTTGAAAAACAAATTAACCGGAAAGGAGATGTAGTGGTATTCGCCGACCATAAAGAAGTTAAATCGCTACTAATCGAGTTTCGTACTTAGAATCTGGGCTGGCAAAAATGTTAACGTTCCGTCGTAGCATCTTCCGATGTACATATATTTATATCCATTATTTCATCATCACTACTGAACTTGAAAAATGAAATTCAATACGCGCCATATTCTGTTAAAACTTACAAAGAAATAACAAACTTTTCAGAAATTTTCAAAAATGTCATAAATAGCAACACAGAAACTTACAGTGCTACCACACTTTATTAATTTTTCCTTAACGTTTTCAATAACGTTTCTTCGTCGTTTCAATATATTTCAAGAATACGAATTTAGGAACGAAACAACAACGACATAGAAACGACTATTAAAATTAAAACGCCAACGGGAATAGGGCCGAATATCAACAACAAAAAGTTCAAAGATAAAGTCAACTTTTCCATCCGTTGTGAAAGGCTTAATAGATGGAGGGAGCATTGCTGGATAAAACGTATCGAACTAAAGGTGACAATTTAGTTCGATACATTTTCTGTTAAAAAATCAAAAATCTGGAGTGGCCTACACTCAACTTTACCATACCTCATCGAAATAAAAATATTTCAAAATATAATCGTCTTCCTTCGCTATTATGCCCTAAAACTATACAGCTCTTAATCTTTATATGTGAATAATTTATCGTAATGAAGACTTCTTGAGTTTCTTTCGTAAAATAAAACAAAAATTGTTTTTTTTTTAACTTGTTTGGAAAAGTGGTTTGCAAACAAACTTATGCAAAGCTTTCTATTAAGTAAACTGCCAGAGTTTTTTTTGTTGTTTTATTATTTCTGCAACTTTGTAATCAGTAAAAGTAACAGCCTAAGAAGGTGTGTATGCAAAGTAATGACAAAAAGTTTTTCTATTTATTTAATGTTTTAAAAGACTTTTCTTTCGGTAAAATAAAACAGATCTTCTGTCAGCTGACTGTCAACAAAAAAAATAAAAAAGCAACGGTGATACTGAGGTGATTCCTAACACGTTAACATACACTGCGGGAAATAAAGTATAAGAGGAACCATTTTAGCTCAACTACCCGAATTTGTGCTGATAAACATAAACGCCTACTGCCGTTAGTCATAGAACCTAAGAAATACATAAATACAAAAGAAAAAAGAAAAAGTTCAACACAATTTAAATAATTACACATTTAGCTTTTCGTTTACATTTATTTTAAATAATGTTATTTATTGTTGTTTAATATTGTCTAAATATTTTTAATTATTTTAAATAAATTTGTATAAAAAACATTTATTAAGAGATTTACACTATACTAGTAATACCCGGTATGGTCCACTACCATATTACCAAGCTTCGTTAGCTAAAGCATGGGACGAATTTGTCGCCCGTTCTAATACTGAAAAGCTTAAATTAAAAAACGCACGTTATTCTCTGTGTAGCCAATTCTAAATTTAAGCTTCTCTAGACGTAGTTTTCAAAACCAACAAGCCTAGCATAGTCACATACATAGCCATCAAATGACAAATTCAAAAGGTAACACTGTTGTAGTTCCCGTCCTTCCTTCATGATCTATATTTTTCACTCTTTTTATACATTTTTATTTGGTACATACTCATGAGATCAAATCAAAATCACTTAATTAACTTCATTTAATTTTTTAATTTTAAATAACCTAAAGAAAAATTGTCCTAAAAGACATTATCAGCTATATTAACATAAAACACATCTAGTTAAAACATTAAGATTTAACTATTTAACGAACCTGTGATATGCCCATTTAAATTTTTTTCACTCAAAACTATGTCGTAAATTTAATCGAAGATTTTCTAAGTAACTGACGCATGTGCACCGTCATTTAGAACGCCATCGTGTGTAGATGCACTACCAGGCTCATCAAAACAAGTGAAGCGTTAGATGACAGCACGAAATTGGGTTTCGAAATCGGACGATTTTCAGCCATCTAAGCTTATTATATTCTTAGTTCTCGTCGTATAATATTGTAAAGACATTATTTACTTCACCTCATGACTAATACCTCAAATATTTATTCATATAATAAAACTGTAACAGCGCCATATCTGTACATTTTTTTTAAATAATTGCTGGTAAAGTTAGTAACCGAAATGGAATATAAAATAGCAATTTTTAAAATTTTTTGTCTGTCTGTGTTCGCATCACTTAAAAACTACTAGATGAATTTTTTGTGAGAAGGTACCGTAGTATCTTGATTCAACCAAAGCGTACTTTTTTCCGCAAAAATATTTCACTTGCAAGAGAGAATAGAGAAAAAGTAGTGAAAGTACGCAATTTTACCGATTTATAGATACTGCAAACTAAATAGCACCTCATATTTTTGTCAGCGGGATATTATAAACACTATGTAGAGAACTCTACAATAAATTTAAAATTTTAATATGTTTTTGACAAAACGTTGCGCTTTTTTTAAAGCAAGTTATTTCACCTTTAAAGCTATGCTTAGCGCCAAATCAAACTGTATTTTTACTAGTTCATTTACCGTTTCGTTGCACTGTGAAACGCAAAACATTTAATTAAAACATTTCAATATTTGTTAAACAATAAATAAAACGCATTTGCGCAAACTACCGAAGCAGCACTAAAACATCAAAGAGAATTATTTTCGGTACTTGAAATTTAATTAACTTTAGCGTGGGCCGAACAAAATTGTTTGAAATTAAAATGCAAAGATAAGTTACCGATTCATAATCATTAGAGGGTAAAATTATTTTCGATAATTTCTGTAGGAAAGAAAAGTTTACCAGTAACGATATTTGCAGTTGGTGTTTTTTATTGGTAACAGCAGTCGAGATGTAGAGATGATTTTTTAAAGTAACAAAAATAGCAGGAAATTAAAAAAATACTTTAGAAATGTTTAAATGAATAAATAGCAATATAATTGAATTTATCATTAAAAACAAATTCAATTAAAAACATATATATTATGTACATACATATGTCACAAAGGTAAAGTTGACCCAGAAAATGCCAACATTTATTGACATTGGAGTTTTTGAAAAGATAATAGAAAATTTCATTACGTTACCATTAGGATGAATAGTGGACGAAAAAAAGACGCTTGGACTTTTATAAATTTATAAAACTACTTAACGATGCAGTAAACCAACTTCAAAGATAAATTTTCCCATGCATTTCATTAATTTGAAGACATGATTCATTGGCCGGCAGTTAACAGTGTAAATATATAAAATTTAAACAAGAAAATAAAAACTGAAGAGGGAATGAAACCATCAACAAGATAATAAAGTGTGTGAAGAGCATATTGTTGGTTTTGTGTTTTTTTTTTCTCCTCTATTTTTTCTCTCTATATTTATGGTGTGTATTTTACTTTTATATTTTAACTCTTTATGAGTACGAAAATTAGTGTTGTTAACTACCTAAAAACTAATAGGCAAATTTAGTCTACTCAGACAGCTTATGGTACCTTAAAGGTAAAGTTGAAAATTATAAGGCGATAAGGCGCGGTATTTAGCGTAGTGAAACAGCCAATTGAATGCGTTATTCGCCTTATAACACTGCTTTGACAACCAGTGAGTATTCTGTATTCCCTCATACCAAAACTAAACTGCGTGGTCAACGTTTTTCGGCACCTAAAGAAGCCTTAAAGAATATCACTCGATTATGTTTAAAAAGAAAATAATTTTTAATAAAAAATATATCTATTTTCGAAATATTTATGTAAATATAATATATTTTTAGTCCGTAGGCCACTAGATAAATACTCTTGAATTTAATTTGCGTATTTTCTAGCTGCATTGGAACTATCCATAGCTGAGAATGTCAAACTGTCTTAATATTTCTGTCCAGCAAGGTTTGGCAAGTCATTATGAATCGTTTAACGCCTGAACAAAGCTTCCAAATTGTGAAAATTTACTTTGAAAAAAATAAATCTCTTCGCGAAGGTCATAGAGCATTTCGTCTATTTTTTGAACAAGCAAAATTTCCATATTTAGAGCAAAGACAATCCTCAAGCCGCTAATAAATCACCATTACATCCATTGAAATTGACTGGTGGCATCATCGGTCCTTATTTCTTTCAAAATAAGCAAGGATTTAATGTTACCGTGAATAGCCAGTTCTATCGATGATATTTGGTTCGAATAAGCGCTGTCTTGCCATATGCGCACTTTAGAATCGATTTATTGCAATATCAATTTATTGACAACTTTATTTCCAGAAGTGGTTCTTGTTCACTTGGCCCCTGGATTACTTTTGATGGGTATATGTTAAGT
Organism: Phasia obesa; assembly: GCA_949628195.1. Classification (NCBI taxonomy): domain Eukaryota; kingdom Metazoa; phylum Arthropoda; class Insecta; order Diptera; family Tachinidae; genus Phasia; species Phasia obesa. Next base: position 3,320,976 of record OX451217.1, read on the forward strand.
CATTGGTTCATGCGGACAAACCAGCAAATCTTGAATCATTGGAAACGAATATACAAGCGACCATTGACGCCAGATGACCAGATTTAAAAGAAAAAAAGTAGAAAAATTAGACTGATCATAAAATGGCAACAAAAAAAGTAAAATCTAAGTGCTATGCAACAAATCTATACATATAATAAAATAGTAACTCATATCCGTCTGTCTGTCTGCTTTTCGTTTGTGTTCACATCACGTAAAAACTACTGGATAGATTTTAACAAAATTTTATAAGAAGGTACCTTAGCATCCTGATCCCAATATAGGATACTTTTTTCTACAAAAATATATTATTTCCAAGAGAAAAAGAAGAAAAAACAGTGAAAAACAGTGAAAAACGCAATTTCCGGTTTTAAGGTACTGAAAATATTGGTTCAAACTGGGATATTTTCAACACGGTATTTTTCAACAATACAATTTGTATTATTTCTTTGTGGAATTACATAGTTACTTAAATATTTTAAACACATCTTACAGAGCTTTACAATAGTTTTAAGAATTTAAGAATTTTTTATAAATTTTCCAATTTTATCCAGGGATGGGAACCTTTATATAAAGTAAATACATAATCCATAACTGAAGCACTATAAAAGCAAAAGTCTTACAATTGGTGTGGAATGCTTTCAAACCAAAATAGAGTAAAATATTGTCAGGACGCCCACGACACGGCGGGCACAGCCAATTAAATATATTATTCTTTTTCAACTGAATACATGTAGGAGAACATTTTACAAATTTTTTTAAGTAAATTTAAATTTAATCATTTTATATGTTTAAGTGCTTTTTAATTGCGAATTTTAAAAATAACCAAAAAATTTATAAGTCTTTTTACTTTAATATCGAAAGCATTCATTGATTTCATATCAAAGTGGGTCGAGATTTTTCGTTTTTTGCTTTTTTGCAGCATCATTCATATTAAAATAAAATTTTTATACAAAAAAGACCTTGTACTTAAAAAATAGAATTACAAAAATATTTAAAACATTGCACAGTGGGGCAAAATTAATATATTTTGTAAATAACTCAGCCATTTGCAAAGGGCTAGGCCGATTGATAAAAAAAATTACATAAGCATAGCAGACAAATATTTGAGCTAAAGTTTGGACGCTGGACACCATCCACTTGCCAGGTTTGGCGCTATGTGGTCTTAAAGTTGGGTACCTCGCAACTGCAAATTTTTTTAGAGCTTGGCATCGTAGTTAGCGAGAAAAATTTTAAATAATATATATTTTCTAAGTGAAAAACAAGATTATTTTCAATTTAAACATTCCAAAATTATTGCATTTTTGTATACTTTAGCTTAAAAATCTTCTCAAACTTCTTTTTTAATAAAAGAAAATTTTCTTAAATTTAAATTTAACTTTTTTGTGTAATCTAATTAGATGTGCGAGTGTTTAACCCAAATTTAGTGTAAAATTGATCATCCTTTTAGAAGATGGATTTCCTTCAGTGTGACCTAAAAATCGGTTTCTTGAATTGGCCAGTTTTTAATACACTCTAATATGCGTGTGTTAATATAAATGTTCCATTAAGGATTTTGCAATAATATATAAATTTATATGGTTTTGCTGCTGATAGATATTGCTCAAAAATCTCTACTAAATGATCCCATTTAACACTTGTCGTTAAGGAAAAAATCATTTAAAATAAAATTTTTTAAGCAAAATTATTTCAAATGCAGCAATCACACGTACGAGAGAAGCAAATTAAACGCCAAGTAAAACGTATTTGATTTATTTTAATGCAGCAATAACATTTATTTGTTCTCAAAATCATGGGCTGTCAAATTTATTTTTAGATAAAGTGTGACATTGTACAAAAATAGTATAGGTTTACAGTTTTCTTTGCTATCTTTTTTATTTCATGTTAAATGTTGTTACCACACCAGGAATATACTCAAAAGAAAACTGGTTATAAAAGATAAATTGATTGTCAAAATGGATTCCAATAAACAAAGTTATACGAGTCTTCTTAACATAAATAAATGTTCTTTATGTGTGCTTTAGTTTTAATGGTACTTCTACAACTGATGAAAGAGTATACTTTTATAGATTAGTCAAGGCATATTTGCGTATTTAGAGGTACAAAAGATGATTAAATTTATCTGTGAAATACATTATTAGACATATAAACGTTAGATGTTGCAGCCGCACACATAAGCAGCTAAAAGCACATAATCCAAAGAAGCGATAAAATTGTACGAAAAAAAATGAATTTTAGAAAAAGCTAAAAATTACAAAAAATCGCAATGGTTCACAAGAGATAAACGCCAACATCAAAAAATAGAAAAAAAGATATGAAACATAAATCGAAAACTCTAAAGATGGAGTCAGACTGAAAAAAGTATTAAAATATTGGGACAAAAACTGTGATGTAGGAAATAGTGCAACACTAGCCTTGCCGCATTCTCTTTTAGAAAGCTAAAATTCAGTTTATATCAGAGTACCGCAATGCTCACTCACTGCTCAATCATGTGTGAGTATGTACATTTTAGTTTTTTTCTGCTTCTTTTCATACTTGTGTGAGAGATTGAAAACTGTGTTGGTTCATTTATAATTGAAATGTTTTATTTTTTCCTTTCTATTCAAAAGTGAATATATAAATAAATTAGTCAAGTGCGAGTTAGACTCACATAGTAGGGTTCCGTACTATATTTAGTACAACTTTAAAAATTCAAGTTGTTAATTTTTTCATGTCTTTTGAGTCACCCTTTAATTTTAAAATTAAAGTCATAATAGCATCACTGTTGGAACACCCTTTAAATTTTAGCAATTTTTGTTATAGCGCCCATGGTAATACGTTATCTATAGAAATATACATGAATATACCTATTGCGGTTCAAAAAATAAGGTAATATACGTGAAAAACATGTCACCCTTTAGATATTAGTAATTGTTACAGCGGCCGAAGTACAACATCTACTGTAAACATTTAAAGACTCTACCTATTACGGTTCAAAAAATAAGGCTATTTACGTACAAATCATGTCTCTGTCGGAACACCCTTTAATTTTGTTATTTGCTATGGCGGCCATGGCAATTCTCTTTCTATAAATATATCAAGAGTCTACCTATTACAATTAAAAAAATAAGTTACTATACGTGAAAAACATGTCACTGTTAGAAAACCCTTTAATGTTTCGTAATTGTCATAACGGCCATGGCTGGAAGAGTCTACTTATTATGGTTCAAAAAATATGTCGTTATACGTGCAAAACACGTCACTGTCGACAAAACCCTTTAAATGTTTATTGTTTTCATAGGGGTCATGTAATCATATTATGGTCATATTATGGTTAAAAAATTATTCAATGTGCATGTAAATCACGTCACTGTCGGCACACCCTTTAATTTTTACTATTTGTTATAGTGGCCATAGTAATACTCATCCTGTAAAAACTTCAAGAGTTTACCTATTATCGTTCAAAACCTATGCCATATACACATACAAATCACGTCACTAACGGAACACACGTTAATTTTTAGGTTTATACTTGCTTATAACGCGAATATAGTTTAAATCACTGCAAATTTTAAGTGGTTGCTTCCTATAGCTCAAGAAATAAAGATATACAGGCAAATAACACGTCACTTTCGGAACACCCTATAGGTTTTAGTATTTGTTGCTATAGTGGCCACAGTTATACGCCTTTTGAAAATTTCAAGAGTTTGCCTCTTATGGATCAAAACTTAGGCCTTATACATGCAAATCACATCACTATCAGAACACCCTTTAATTTTTGGTTCTATTTTTTTATAGTTTTTTATATAGTGAACTAAGTTTTAATTACTGTTTGTAAATTTCCAGTGTATCCCACCTACAGTTCACGAAACATGCACATATTCGTGAATAACATCTCTCTATCGGCACACCCTATAAAATTTAGTATTTGCTACTAAAGCGGCCACAGCTATACACATTCCGTGAAAATTGCAAGCATCTACCTATTATGGTTCAAAACTTAGGTCTTATACATGCAAATCACACCACTATCGGAACACCCTTTAATTTTTAGTTTTGTTTTTTTATAGTGAACTAAGTCTTAATTTCTGTTTGTAAATTTCAAGTGTATCCCACCTACAGATCACGAAATATGCACATATTCGTGAATAACACCTCTCTATTGGAACACCCTATAAGTTTTAGTATTTGTTGCTATAGCGGCAACAGCTATACATCATCTGTGAAAATTTCAAGAGTCTACCTATTACGGTTCCAGAGATAAAAGGCGCTGACAGACGGACAGACGGACAGACATTGTAGCGAAAACAATAAGGTTACTTTTTTACACTTTGTGTACGGAACCCCAAAAAAAATATTTTGTTCTTCACACAAGTGCTCATATATGAGAATTTACAATTTTGTTAATTCTTGCTAAATGAAAATATCATAGAAAAACGTTCGCATTAAGTATTCGCATAAATGTATATCAAAGGCCCCCCACCCAAAAAAGTGGTTAAAATGAAAATGCATTGGTTTGCTACTGATTTAAAATTTTTACATGTTTTGTTCTCTTTGTGAGATTCTAGTTGAGATTGTGTATGTGCTGACAGACCCTTAGGAGTTTGCGTGGGGGCTCTTTGTGTATATGCACATATTTTGTAGTGTGCAACCGCCGGAGCACTGTGGCACATATTTTGAGAAGTCGGCCAAGAATCAATTTTTTATAGATACCGATTTCCAAACATTATCGCAGCGTGTTGGTCCAGAATGGACTTTCTCTGTTTTTTGTTAAAATTAAAAACATTTTAGAAAATATTAATTTTTACGGTTATAAGTTTTTTGGTTTAAAAGATTTTCTCAGAAAATAAATTTTCCATATTGCTTTAAAATCTCCGACTTAATAGAGCATAGCTCGTTGAGGTCACTCCTATACTACATTATATATGCGCCGGGTTGCGACCGTGGGCACCTAAACATTTTTTCTGACCCAAGGTTTGATATTTTCTGCACAAATTAATGAATGCAAAAGTTTTACAAAACCATTATTTACTGCACAGCTTTGCGGCGCGCCGCGGCGTTGCTTTTAGAAGTATTCGGCCCTTTTAATAATGGGTGATTCAAGTAGAGATACTTTTATCAATAGCCTTTTTTTGAAAGACCACGTGTGAGTCGTGTCATGCTGTCATGTTATTTTTGTTTCGTATTGCTTGGCATTTCATAATAGAAAGACTTACACCTGAACAACGTTTACAAATCGTTCAACTTTATTACGAAAATTCACGTTCTGTGAGGAATGAGTTTCGTGCACTTCGCTCAACTTATGGTCAACATAATCGGCCTACTGAGCGTACTAATCGCAACACCATCACCCATTTGCAGCAACTCGGGCTGACGTATGGAACGACTTGGCGCATCTTACGTCGATATCTTAAATTGAAAGCATGCAAAATACAGCTTGTGCAGCAACTGAAGCCACTTGACCTTCCCAAGCCACATCGCTTCGTTCTATGAGCTCTTGAAAAGTTCCAAGAAGATCCGACGTTTTCGAGGCAAATTTTGTTTAGCCCATTTCTGGCTCAATGGGTATGTAAACAAACAAAATTGCCGCATTTGGAGCGAAGAGCAACCTGAAGAATTTCAAGAGCTGCCACTTCATCCAGAAAAAACAACGGTTTGGTGTGGTTTGTGGGCTGGTGGAATCATCGGTCTATATTTCTTTAAAAATGATGCCGGTGCGAATGTAACCGTCAATGGCGACCGTTATCGTGCCATGATAACCGAATATTTGATGCCTAAAATTGCACCTCGTGATCTCGGCGACATTTGGTTTCAGCAAGACGGAGCCACTCCCCACACATCGCATCAATCAATGGATTTATTGAGAGAACATTTCGGTGAACACATAATTTCACGTTTTTGGCCGGTCGATTGGCCACTAAGATCGTGTGATATCACACCGTTAGAATTTTTCCTGTGGGGATATGTAAAGTCTAAAATTTATGCGGACAAACCCGCTTCGATTCAGGCCTTGGAGGAAAACATCACGCGTGTCATTCGCCAATTACCAGTCGAAATGCTTGAACGTGTCATCAAAAATTGGACTCAACGGATGTTCTTTTAAATGATAACATACATTCTCCATTATATTTGAATTTTCTTTAAAAAAGTAGGGAAGCTCGAAATGAATCACGCGTTACAAACAAATCTAAAGACAACAACTTAGAGACCCTGCCAGTAAAAACAACATGTGACTCAATATTAGATTAATAAGTAAAAAAATCATATCGAAAAATAATCGTGTGCTAAATAAAAATTCTTTTAAATATAACTTGTTTTTACCCGATAAGCCCACAGATCTGTCTGGACATTATAGCATTATACAAAAAAAAGCTAAGAAACCCATTACTTTCTTACTTATCGGTCGATTTTTACTTTTTATAGCAAAAATTAAAGACCAAACTCTCACCTATAAAACAAACAAAAACGCGTATACCAATTCCATTCCAACCCTAAGATAGATTGTTGACCGCCTTCTCGTGAAATGGTTTACTGTGCGGCGTATGCATTAAAAAAGTGTTTTAGAAATCACATTTATGATAAATTTCAAATGAAAACATTCATAAACGAAAAAAATGTACAAACATTTATCTAAAAGAGTATGAATGAGAGAGAATAAGCTAATTCATTGGTTATCACCAGCGTTGTCAACTTGGTGCGTTTCGCACCATTTTGGGTGCTTTTTCAATTTTTTTGTGCGAAAATTTCAGGAGTTGGTGCACTTTTTTTTAAATTTTGGTGCTTTTTTTAATTTTTGGTGGCACCAACAGTGCAAAATATTCATAGTCATTTTTACAGACCACAATAAGAACAACTAGTAATGATGTTAAAAAAAAGAAACATTTCACTGTAAGGAATTTGCTATTCAGCTGTTAGGCAAAAGACCTGCGAACAAATATATCAATTAATAAATACTGATAATGAGAAATAGAATAGAAAAGTCAACGCAATTTTAAAAATGTGGTTTGAATTAAAAACGGTATTTAATACATTTCCAACATCTCAACAATATTTTTTATCTAACCAACTAAAAAATATATACAATGATGATATTAATTATGTTTAGTTAGTATATTTATCCGATATTTTAAAAGAGGCGCAAAGTGTTAATCTCGCATTTGAATCAAAAAATGCCCACCAGACTAAATTATTTGATGATTTGCACAATCTCTTGAAAATTTTTAAATCCAAACTCACTGAGCCTGTCATTGAATTCGAATTTTTTAACAGCTGATACCAATACATCGTTTGATATTTGTTATTTGGGTTTTAAGTTTGAAGAAGCTTGCGCATTAAAGAAAATAAGCAATGAAGCAAAGAAAGATATATCAAAAACTTGTTGTAAATTAACCAAAAAATTAGTTGAAAAGGCGAGACTGCCTTCTAATGTTGAAATTTTACAAAAAATTAACGTTTTAAACGTAAAAAATGTTTTATCTCATTGCAAAAATGATATCATGCCATTAGCAGTACAATTTGCATAAGATATCGAAATATTGTCTAGTATTGAAAACGGGTGGCGAATGGTTTACCTTATGCAATGGAAAAATATTGATTCAACATTAGAATTTTAGACTGAAGTTAAATGTTATTGTTAAGTTTTTTGTTAAGCTATGTATATTGTGAATGATCGCTGATTTCTATTTAAAAATATATGAAATAAAAAAAATGTATTATCTAGTACAACTGAATACAAACATATTTGTTTAGTTTTTTTATTTTTGTTAAGTTTTATGATTTAATTTTGTTTTTTTTTAACCTTTAACTTTAAGACTGTTTTATTGTTATTTTTTTAAAACAAAAATATTATTCTTTTTTTGGAAAATTAATTCATTCAAGATTTTAAATAAAAAATAAATTGTAAAACTTGGTGCGTTTTCTCTTAAATGGTGCTAATATAAGCAGTCATATAGGCTCCAAAATGAATTAAGTGTATTTCAGGCAGAGTTACTGGTGGTCCTGGTGGCCTCTAATTTAAAGGGGAGAATATCATCCTGTACGTCAACAACTAAGCGGCCACGAAAGCGAATGCAAAAAGCAAGGGCCTTTTGCTGAGATGTATAGAGTAAGATTTTGCTTCGTTCCGGGTCATTTTAATGTTGTCGACGATCTGGGAAATTTAACTAGAAGAAGATTAATTCAGAAAGAGTAGAGTCGGTGAAATCACTGATTATCCACTACCACAGGCTTCTATCTAACTGTCTAGTAGGAAGAACTAATATGTCTAGGGAGGCAAGGAAGATAAGAGAGTCTGACGGGACTCAGTCTTGACTCTACAAAAACTAAACTATTTCGAGGTTTGGACAGTAAAGTTCTAAGAGTCGTTGTAGGTGTCATTAGGACAATAACCAGTAGATGGGTTTTCGGTACATCGGATTTTTATAAGATACGTAGACTAAGAGGGTTTAGAAACTGTTGAGCACATTATGTTTCACCGCCCACAAGGCCGCTGGCTTAGATAGCTAGGCGAAAGATTTCACGATGGGCTAAGCAACATCGCTCGATGTAGTCTGGAATGTGTCGTCGGCTTCATCAGGGAAATAAGGTGACTAAGTAAGTAAACTATGTGCTTTAGCTATCGGAAGGGAATCACAATGGACCTTCTGGGTCTCCGAGTGGAGGTGCCATTTCATGGGCACAACCCTCCTCAACCTAAACTAACCTTGGATGAAGTGTAACGAGCTTAAGACAGACTTTATAAAACAATAAAACAGAAGCAACACAAAAAACTGACTTTGTTTACGTTTTTTGTAAAGACATATCGATTATCCCTCTCATGTTGACAAATTTAGATTTTCACGCTGCTAAACCATTTACAACGACAAGTTGAAATATGCTGAGTAGTTTTATTTTAATTAAATAATTTATAAAAGTATTGTTGCTGGTGGAGGGAAGGAGTGGGAAAACACACTCCAAAAACAAATACAAACTACTTACCTCTGTGAACGATGCTGTTGTTGTGCTTTTAGCATTTGTGATGCATCTTCATTGAATTGATCATCTTCGATGGGTTCGCCATCAAGCCCTGTTAAACGACGATAGACTTCATGAGGTACATCGTTTGCTGTGGGCGTATGAGCAGCAGATAAAGAAGCAGAGGCTTCTTTATCATTGTTGTTTTTGTGATTGACTGGATTCACTTGAAAACGGTTTGGTGGTCTATCGACCGACCCCATCTCAAATGAAGAATATTCTGACATAATGTTTTGCAGATTTAAAACGTTAGTCGTTAGAGGGGTTTGTAACTGCTGTTGCTTCTTGTAGCTTTTTTTGTTTGTTTATGGATGAAATGCTATTTTTAGGTTGTCTTTCAACAGTTTTTTTCTCAAGTTTTTTTCAATTTAGAGCAAACATTTGATAATGTTAATGATGACTTCTTCTTGGCTCCCTCCAGACAGTCAATCGGAAATAAAAACTTGAAAATTTTTATAGCCTTTTCTGTTTGTTGACAAAGATACGGGTATTTGCGTTGGCGAAAATACAAAAATTATGGTGATGTTTTGTCAACAATGTCAGATAATCACGCACACACACACACATATGCATCCACATCCGCATCCACGTCCACAAAACTGCCAGTAACAGCAATATGATAGTATGTTTGTCAGGATGTAAAAAATATTATTTGTTTGTTGTATTGAATAGTTTAATTGATACTTATTGTTGTTAATGGTTTGTGAGAGATTTCCAATTTTTGCTTTCCTTTTAAGTTTGACTCATCCAGTGTCAAGTTGATGGTTCTTTCTTGGTTTAAAGAATGGGAAATAATGTTAAAATAGGTTGTCAATATTTTGGTTTTGTTGTGATATTTTGTGACAGCATCGATTTATTTTTCCCCTTATTTTCTTATTCTTTTTTTATTTTAACAAACAAAAAAACGTAAAAGAAAACGTTTATGAACACATGTTTGTTGTATTTGTTATTTTAAATTATTATTGTTTTCGAAATTGATGGTCGGTCAAAGTAGGAGGGTTGATGGTTGGTTGTTGCTTGTTGGTTGGTTGGCTGGTTCGTTTGTTTCTTTAGTGACCTCTACAAAGGTGACGGTGTGAAATAATATAAATATTTTTTTTTTTTTTTTTTAATTTATAATTTTTTTATCTGGAAATGTAAAAAAGAAGAAAAGCATGTTTGAGTAACACCAAAAATGAAAAAAAAACTTTAATAAATCAAAAACATATATAAGCTACTAATTTATATAAAAAAATCTGCGTTTAATTATTTTAAGTTTGTTCTTTTCTGGCCATTTTTTGTTTTCCTTTTCTAATGTCATGTCATTTATTAAACCTTTCTCGTACATTTCAAAAAATAACGAATTACAATTAAGGAACATAAACGTAAAAATTAAAATTAAAATAAATCTAAGAAGTACAGTAAAACGGCGGTAAGCAAATTTCTAATAGAAAACAAAAAGTATATGGTCGACCCAAATTTAAATCGTCAGTATATATAGGGTTTGGCATGATGTGTAGCGTAAACGCATAAATTGTGTGTGTTTTATATATGTATGTTATGTGTTTAATGATTGAAAGTGTATAATTTAAAATTGAAATTTGCGTGGCCCAATAGGTGATGTTATTTGACCTATATGGCCCCATCTTTGGAACCATTATAGACAGATGCTTGAAATTTACACAGAAGGCATATTACTATGTTCACTATAGCAATAAGTATAAATTTGGAAATTAAAGGGTGTCCCTATACTTATTGATAATTGATCTTTTTTACCTTATCTTTTGCATTTTCTGGATCGCTACATCCGTCTTCAATATTCATCGTATCTATCTACAAGGTAGTTTCAAATGTAATTAATTTAATTAATTTTCTATTCAAACAAACTTAAATAAAATATATAAATATTGAATATTTAAATTTTAATTAGTCGAACTATATCTTTATAAACATACAAATGAATTTTTGAAATTAGGCTAACGTTCGTTATGTTGCCAAAATGAATTCAGGAGACCTCAAAAAGTATAAATCCGTCGAAATCCCTACCTCGATATTTTTCACGATTACTATAATTTACCTTATACTGCGTATGGTCTAGTGCTGGCAATGTATTGAGTAGTGGGTACAGAGTACTCGATACTCGATTATTTTTTTGGATACTCAATACACAAAAATAGTTAATCGATACTTTTACGGTAGTATTTTTAGAAATAAATTTATAAAAATATTTGACAACTACGACGATAAATTTCCTCTGCTAGTATGTAAACGGAAGTATTGAGTACTATTGAGTATGCAATTGAAAAGTATTGAGTTGTATCGAGTAATTGAAAGTAGTAGAAAGTGCCAGCACAAGAGTGTGTTTGCCAAAATATTTGTGTGATTACTAAGTCTTGCTAAAGGCCATGATTCACTTTCTTACTCAGTCGTACGATTTGTCAAAAATTACATGTGTGCTCAAAAAGTATGATAGTGTGGATTAAACTTTTTGACTGTCTGTCCGATTTGTTAATCTTTTGAAAAAAAAAAATCATAAAATCGTATTTTTCCATGCGATCAGAGTTGCAAAATCTTACTTTGTTTGATAGTGTGGCATCTACAACGCCATTTTGAAACGATTTTTTAAGTCGGATTTTTTTGTGACTAAATCGTACGATTGTGTAGGATAATGAATCCTGGCCTTTATTAGTTACGTAAAAAGACGCGTTTTTTATTGCTCGCAAAGTTTTAGACTGAAATCTTTGTAAGATTTCTATGTTCAAATTGCTAGCAGTTTTCCATAACTATATGTCATAGGTCCAAATAGAAAAATACAAATTTTTCTATAAACTGCATAATTTTGTATGTAAATAAAATATTTCATTCGATAGCAATAATCAGGTAGTAATAGCAATTTCTAATTTATTCCCAAGAAAATTTCAATAATTTGTTGATTGTCATTTACTTACGCCTTATTTTAAGTCCTAAAAATTACACAAGTGGTATGAGCAATTATTATGAGTCAGTAAATATAAAATATTCTTTTCTAACCTTATAAAAGAAAGAAGGCTAATTATCATTCTTAAAACGAAATCTTTTTATATTCCCACATACTAATTATGCTTCAAGATAATCACAAATTATTTTGAATAAATTTCGTTGCATATTTTGCAATGACAATAACAATAACATTGCAATTTGATCATCTGATCATCATTGTCAATAGTGCACCTTAATTAAAACGACTTTTTTAATTTATTTTCTAAAGTCTATTTTAGTTGGCTTAAATGCTGGAACAACCGGTCATAAATTCTGTAAATTTATATTTCCTTCTCCAAATATCTTTATGTGATTTTGAGCGGAAACAAATATTATGCAGATTTTCTAAAAACAAAAACAAAAAATTCAAAAAAAAACAGAACAGAACAGAACAAAATAAAACAACAATAGAACAACAATAGAAAGAACTTACATAAATCTTGGTTGCCTTTTTGACGAATATATTTAACTCAATGTAGGTTAGCCATAATAATTTTACAACACCTGCAAATATACTAACGGCTGAAATAAAAATTATTTTATATAAAATAAAAATTCTGGAGTGGCCCACTCTCATAGCAACAGATATTTTTATGGATATACATACATATGTATACATAAAGAATAAAAGTTCAAGTAATATCGAATCGATGCCCCCCAAAGAAAAAAATTTCCCAAAATTTTGGATTTATCCCCTTCCCCTAAACCCTCTTCCTGTTTGGACAGACACATTTGAAAGTATGTATACATTTTTGTAAATAATCCTAATAGAATATTAACTGTGAAATGTTACGGTTATAAATTGTATCATGCTCGAAAAAATAATTATTTAAGGTTTGGAGTGTCAAATAAAACTACCCCTTCCCCTTCACGATTTTTCACAAAAACTATACAGCTCTTCATTACCATATCCCACCTGCGCATGCTAAATTCCAGCTTTATATGTCAAACGGTATGACCTATAGAGCCTTCACAAAAATAGTAGTCATTTCAGCATTCTGTTGATGGCATCCGTTAAGCGGGGGCTTAGTGCTTGTTTTCGTTTGTTCCAAGCTCAAGCCTCATTGTGTGGGACAGAAACTAATAAAGGGTGTTTCATCAAGAATAAAATAAATTATTTTATGTTTAATTCATTTGCCGAACTATTTAATTACCCTAGAGGAAAGGAAACTAAAACATGCTACTTGTTACGTGACTAGTTCTTAAGTGATAACAACAGGTTCCAGACTCATACCTTCATGTACCACTTCTACTTTGACAAGTCATTGAAGGAGTACGATTAAAATATTTTACACCAATTTCCCACAGGTTCGGAAGTTTGTGGCTTTTTTAATCACATTATTTAAAATTGAATTCTTTTTTAAGATTAAGATCTCCAGCCTAAAAACCAGACATGGGAAGATTCAATTACATTTCCATTACAATTTAAATTACAGGTAATGTGTAACTACATATTTTCAATTGAACATTACAAGTAATTGTAATTTAATTCAGGGACTAAAGTCAATTACAACTACTTGTAATTTGTAATTGAAAATTGTAATATGTAATTGAAATTACAAGTAATTGTAATTAGTCAATAGTCATTACTTTCAATTAAACAAAATTCAACTCTATTCCTTAAAATTCTCCATTAACACACATGTCTGCTAAAAACTAATTGTTCATTTGATTAAAACAAATAAAAAAATCTGAAATCTCTTCGAAATAAACACGAAGTTAAATAATTCGTTTTTTTTTAATTTTTTTTTTTAACTTTAAAGAAACTTCAAAGTTTAAGGCCCACACCCGTAATAAATAAAATTATTTGAAATTAACAATTTGTTATGAAAAAGATATTTTCCGTATTACGAATATTGTGAATATGGGTACAATTGTTTTTGTTTTTAGTACTTCCAGACATTTAGAAATGTCATTATGAAATGCATCTGTTCAGTTCACAGCCCTCCTTTAAGCCGTGAAAACCGGTTTACAGGTTTTTAAAACCGGTTTCGGTTTTCTACTGTTCGGTGAACCGGTTTTTGTTGTCCACCCTTTAATCTTGACTTTAGTGATTTTAGACTGTCGACTGGTAACTATCGGCCTTCTTTCTTATTACGCAGTCTGTAGTAATTGCTAAGATATATTCAAGGCTTAGTTCCCCCATGGCGTCCACATTTAACAAGCTTCTAACAGTGGTCCTAACTCTTATGCTAGCCTGTGCCGGACATTCAAACATAATTTGCGCTAGCGTCTCAGCCTCCTACAGGAACAGTCTGCAATTTCATCTTGGCTAGATGATACTTGAAGTTTCCATGACCTGTCACCAATGCAGTTATCCTGCTTAGAGTACTTCTATTGTATCTGAGTATCCTACTGGCATTTCTGCTCATAGGCCCTTTGATCCCCATTCGAGCCTGCCTACATGTAGTGGTCTTCTCTCCACCTTTTCAGGTTTAATGAGCCCACTTATTACAGGACCTTAGCTCGCATTATGCCATTACCCAGCTCTACTCTAGGCTCTGGTCCACAAAATTCACAGCAGATTCCCTAATTGCTAATTGGTTTTCTATGCCTATTAACCGAGGCACGTCTGTTAAAAAAAGTACATAGAATTTTAAACAAAGTATTTCGAGTTTCAAAAGACGACTGACAAATTTTTTGAAAAAGGTTTCATTCTTTTTTGTTTTGTAACAATCGAAAAATGGGAAGAATAAATTTCATAATATCATCAAATACTTCTACTTAAAACTCAAAACATCAAAAGACCAGTTGATGCAGGTACTTCAGAAATCATCGATAAAGTTTCTAAAATATGTGAACTAGTTGAGACCAACAGAATTTCAGATTGTTTTGTAGCTTAATAAAAATCAGGGCGTGAATCGGTAAACTATTGGCAAGATAGGTGCCGCATATGCTCACAATCGAGATTACACGAAGGATTATAAACATTATCTAAGGAGTACCTTGAATCTCTGATAGTGAGAGATTATTATCGCTGTCGGCATGTTGCATTAATCAGGTAGCCTCACTTCAAAGGGGAAATATTAAGGCAAAAATTTTTAATATTTTTTAATTTAAAGTTTGAAACATCCAGTTAAGGGGAAAAATTGTATGTCTAATTATCAAAATCCATATAAAAAAATTAAAATTTTCGCCTAAATATTTCGCCTCTCTAGTGAGGCTACCCAATTAATTTGCCTTAGTTGTAGGTTTAAAAACTCGAGCACTCACTTTTAAAAATGCTTTGAAATAGTTATAAAGGTTTCATTTTTCCACTCTAGCGAGGGTAAAATAACATATGATTTCGAACACCCTTTATTTATATTTACATTCATGCATAAATTTTTTTGTTTGTTTTTTTATTACAATTGTATGCTAATAAAGTACTCATTAGCGTTTTCATAGTCAAACCATGATTTGAAAAAATTATTCATTTGTTTGTTTTTAGGACTTATTAAGAGCATTTAGCATTTTCAAGTCAAACATTTAGAAAAGTATAGAAATGAACAGGTGAATGATAAAATTCTATTGAAGTAAGCAATTAAGTATTTGATTATCTCAACAAAAAAAAAATCGTATTTTTTATGTATTTTTTATCACAAATCTTAAGCAATTCTTTCTCTCTCTTCATTATGCGGTCATAATATGCAATTCACTTTTCTATCATCATTTTGAAGACGATGATTGTTTTACTTATTTTACTTTTATAATTGACTGACTGACATTTGTATTTTACTTAATTTCATTCATCTATTTTCATTTATTCTTTATGCTGTGTGTTTTTGTTTCATTCATGCAAATAAAAACGAACTTTTGCAAGTAGAACTGTAGAAATATTTCAATTGACAAAATTGTCTTAAGTTGTCATACAATTTTATTAAATTTTTTAATTTTTATCACTCAAGTTCAATGCTGATTTTCTCGTACTATATACGAGGGCAATTCGATAATTACATGACTTTTTGGATGCATTTAGTTTAGCATCTTTCTGTTTTTTTTACTCCCTTTAAATAGTTAGAGTTTCTGAAGGCAGTCTTCTATACCATTTTCTCTAATTTGAAAATAGGAAATAATCGCAAGGGGTTAAATCTGGAGAGTATGCTGGATGGGATAGATAATTCGAAACATAATGCATTTTTACTATAGTGCTTGTGCACTTTTCTTTTTCGCTCGAAGAAGACATTTTTGCTTCAAATTATTATTGCTTAGCTGTCTTTGGCAGACGTTCACCAGAAGATATCCACTGTTTTATTTGTTCTTTGATCTCTAGTGAAACTCGTTTGGGTGGCGCCTGACCATCGCCAAATATTCATTTGAAAAGGCGGTTGCGCCTCTTGCCGCGTGTGAGCAATTGCGGCACAATCGCAGCGTTTTCATATTCATATACTTTTATCATATTCATACTTACATATATTCAAATACAAATACTACAGCCTCAGTCACATCACGTACTATCATTCTCCAATTCATGGATTTTATCGTCTTTTGTTATACCCTTCACCACAGGTGGAAAAGGATATACAAATATAAGTTTGTCATTCCGTGTGTGATTTCTACAATATTCACTTCAAACCTAAAGTATACATATTATGAATCCTTATACATAGCGAAGTTGATCAAGCGATGTCCGTTCAGTAACATCAGTCCCTGGTATTCGATATTCATGTTGATAAATCACAAGGGAACTTAGGAAACAATAGGCCCATGGCATTTATGAGTTAAGCCTTTTTTTGATTTTGCTTTTTGTGTTTTCAAGCAAATAATTCTTGCAAAAAAAACCGACTTCAAAACAAATATAAGGGCACAAATTCTAAACTAAAAATGTAAGAAGTAATCTGTAAGATTTAGATTTAAACCAAATAAAATATGCGCCAAAATTAGAGGGAAAAGAAGTAAATACTATGTGAATGTCAAGCCTCTCCCTATTACTGTTCAAAAGTTAAGCTATTTTCACCAGCATCCGTCTTTTATGGGGACACCATTCAAGCCTCTGTGTATAACGGTGACCCTAAAGATAGATCAAATAACATCTCATATTAGGACACCCTTTAATTTACAATTTTAAATTAAAGACATGTTGTTATAAAGGACGTGGTCACAAAGATTCTTTGTAAATTTCAACTGTCTGTATATGGTTCAAAAGTTTGGCCATATATATCAAATTACATGAACTATTGGGACACCCTTTACATTATAATTCCAAATATTTTTACTTGTTATTATACCAGAGAAAGTAGTGGACATTCTGCCTAATTTTCAAGTGTTTGTGTTTTACGGTTCAAGAGATAGGGCCATATAGATCAAATTACATAATTTATTGGGACACCCTTTAATTTCTGAATTCAAATTGTATATTTGCTATAGTGGACTTTGGAATACAGGTTCCTTGAAAATTTCAGCTGTCTGTCTATAACAGTTAAAAAGTTTAGCCACATACATAGAATAACATTAACTATTTGGACACCCTTTTCTTTCAAAATTTAAATTTTATACTTTTTGTTATAGCTGACTTAGCAATACAGGCTCTTTGTAAATTTCAGAAATCTGTGTACAACTGTTCAAAAGTATGGCCATATACATCAAATTAAAAGAACTATTGGAGCACCCTTTAATTTAAAATTTTGAATATTTATACATTTTATTGTAACGGTCATAGTTATTTTCAAGGTTTTGTCTATAACAGTTCAAAAGATAGGCATATATAGGTCAAATTACGGAACGTATGGGGACACCCTTTAAATTTTAAATTTATTTTTTTATTAATTTTTGCCGTTGGGAGCTATATCGACATGCAATTTTTTAAAACTTTAATTTGGTGCCCTTTACGGTTCTTAATACACGTAAATTGATAACCTCCTTCTTTTTTGAAGTCGGTTAAAAATAATGTTAATTAGCAGTAGAAATCGAATTTTATCCATTCCGGAAATTTTAACGAGAAAAAAAATTTATTTTTTTCGACACGTCCCCTGCCGATTATATGTATAGATATCATGGCTAATGTTTATTTGCCTGCCCAAAAGCACCCCGCTCCCCTGCAGAATACATATGTATATAGATAACCTGGCAGTGAATAAGGGAAGATAATGTTTGTTTGCCTGTCCACAGTAAAATTAATAGATTAAAACTCTTACTCTTAAGTTTATTGAAATAGGGAGAAGTTGGTAAATATGCCTTAATAAATTTTTGTTATATTTTCGTTATGTTTGTTGTATTTTTTTAATCTTATTTGTAGCATACAATATTCACTTATCTGTTATTACTAATACATACAGATACATATATGTAAATTAGGGTAAAAATAATTGAACTTAAGCCTGAATAATTTTTAATTCATTTAATTGTTTTTATTTTATAAAGCAAAGAAAATTGGCATCAAAATGTTTTAAGGATTTTGTTTATTTATTACAACCTGTGTTGCATTTTATCACCCATTTTATTATACCTCCGTTTTATGGCTCTAATACTAAAAAATATACATAAAATATCAATTTTTTTATTTTTTCATTACTCTGAAACTTTAAAATTTTACATAAAAATAATAAAGTATTTTATAACTACTTTAGTTAGATTTAACAAAAAAAATATATATATATATATATATATATATATATATATATATATATATATATCTATAATAACTTAATTATAATATGAATCATAATATATAAATTTTTATTCAAACAAATTAGAATTGCGTAATTTACAAGGGTCGATTAAAGTGAGAGTTAAGCGATGAAAAAAAACAGCAGTAAACAATTTAACCCTTCTTTATCTGAAGGTTATTATAGGTTTATTATGTCTCCGTGAGATGAAAACAAGAAAACCATTATTGCTTTGCGCTGTTTTGTTAAATTTTTTTATTCTCATCTTGACGATTAGCAAAAACGTTGTCGAACTTTCGTCGCTTAAAATATTACTTAATTCAATAAGAATCCTTGTTCGTGACTACATTGAGAAATTTAAAATTGAGAAAAAAGAAAAATTTTAAATTTTAAATTTTACAGATTACAGATTACAGATTACAGATTAACAAAAAAATAATAATATTAAAATTACTTGGTGTGGATTGTAGATCTAGTACAAGATTAGAAATAAAAACTCCTTTGAAAAAGTTGAAAACCGTACCGACTCATATACACCCTTCGACAGAACGATTAATGATTTCAAATTTCTTTTATACCACGTTAACCTTTGAGGGTGCTGTAGCTTAAGTGGTTAGCACATTGACTACTAAGCAATGGTCACGAGTTCAAATCTCAGCCGTGGCAACATCAATTTTTCTGATATGTATTAACTTTTCTTTATAATAATGCATATCACAGCGCCCTCCTTCGCCGGTATTACCACATAGCACTAAATCGCCGACGAAGTAAAATAATTATAAATTGGCTATGATAGCTTCGAACTAATTCGCCTAAATAACTCCAGAGGCGCTGCAATACTGTTCTAAAAGAAATCATAACGCGCAATTGCAGTGTTGCCAAAATCGAAGCTTTACTATCACTAACCATCTGTCTTATCTACTACTATCCCTTTCCAAAGGAAGTACCACAGTTAATGTAGGCATTAACTGCTTGAGTGGTACTTCTCTTTATAAAAAAAAAAAATGGGGTAAGGAGTGTAAAGTATTTCTTGTCTGTGACAGAAACCTGAATAAATAAAGTAAAATTAAAATCGGTGTGTTTTTATTTTGCAAATAAAACACACCGATCCATCGTAAAGTAAAAATGTAACAGTATACTACTAAAATGGGTTACTACATGAAAAAAAGCATCGACCGGCACAAACTGTGTCTCTTAAAAATGTCTGCGAAGATAAAACAGGTCACTGGAAAAAATCACCTATGCATACACATATTGCAAAAAATGTAGAGTAAGCTTATGATATAATAGATAATTATAATTATATTTATAATTGTAATTATATATATTTTTTTTTTTAATTTAACCAAGAATAAATAAAGAATTTCAATTTTTGTTCTTTTACTTTGAGCTTAAATTTCTAGTTATCTATGCATAGCAGAGTTCGATAAGTGCGTTCTGCTACAGATATGCAAAATACCGTTATTTATTTTAATTTTCAGGCGCATTAATTCAAAAGTTTTTACTGTTATTTTCTTTTTTTTTATAGAAACTAATAAAATTAAAAAAGTATATATATATTTTAAATCAAAAGCATTTTAGCATTTAAGGGTTAAATAGATCAAATGTCGGCTTGTTTTATGTTGGAGAGTCATAGTGAAAATATTCATGTAAAACTATTTAGTTTTTGAACTGTTTCCTGTGTAGGTATAATGAGATTTATAATATTAAATAAATTTCTAAAGAAACTATTAAAATTCTTAAATATAAATTTAAATTGATTTTTGCTTAAGCACCTTTTGAGTTCGCCAACGTCTTCTCTTTAAGAAGCTGAAATATTTGGGGAAAAACCACATAATTTTATTGGTTATAATTAAGCATTGTGTATTTTACTAAATACAAAAAATAACAAACAAACCTATTATTTACTTATTTAAGAACCCAAAAATTTTAAGTTAATAAAATTGAACAGAACTTAGTTTTTTTTTTTTTTTTTTTTTGTTAAATCAACCGTGAACCTTGTGAAAAAGAAACTTTCTTAAATGTATAATTTTGGCTTCCCATTTCTTCAAACCTTAAGCTGTATTTATAATATAAGTATTTCCTTTTTGTTTATATGACTTGAAATTTAATATTTGATTGATATAAAAAAACATGTATGTACGGATTTATGTACTCGTATATGTGTGAAGGTGTAGAAAAAAAAAGGTTCTTTGCCCTCTTGTTATTCGGAACATAACAAAAACTAACTCGAAGCTGTTGAACACAATAGAAATGAAAGGAATAATAAATTGCAAAAATATGTATATAAAGAAAATTATATAAATTTATTTATACACACATGTGGCCAATAAAAAAGGTACAACTCACATAATTACAAAAAAAAAAAATACTTTAATAAATAAAAAGAAAAAAATACAAATTAAGATAAATATAAAAACCCTACACAAAAAGATAAAAATTACTTGGTCCAACGAAGAGACGGAAAGAAAAGATTTAGATTCAATTGAGATAAAATAATTTTTGATACTTTTTTTAGTCCGTCGACCATAGAAGAGCATTATGGTTGGTCTCAACAGGGTTGCAATATAATATGAATATGTATTTTTAACTGTTTGCCATGTTGTTTTCTAACCCATGAATACTTGATACTTTTAATTTACCAGGTATACGTAGTATAGGTAAAATATAGTGATCATGAAAAAAATCGGTATCAACGGCTCTTTACGTTTTGAGGACTCCTAAAGCCATTTGGACTATTTTCGCGATTATGTCTGTGGGTGGTTGTGTATGCAACTATTTATGTGGAGGTTCTACTGGACATTTTAACTCAGTATGTGTATTTGGTGTATTTAGATAAAGAGCTGAATAGTTTTTGGGCATAATTTGGAGGGGCATGGGGTAATTTACTTAACACCCCAAGCCGAAAAAAATTATTATTTTTGATTCGAATATACTTTCAATTTTTATTTTTTTACTTTATGCTATTTATCCATAAAAATATCTGTTTCCATGAGGTATACTAAAGATGAGTGTAGGCTACTCCACATTTTTTTTTTTTTTTTGGTTTTATTATGACGTCTTCTTGCATTTCGTTGGAAATAAGGTCCAAACATTTATTTGGGTTTAAACCTTATAAGAGAAGATATAATAACCCCAAAACCTCGTATACCAAAATCCCCGTATTTTTCAAAATTTTAAAAACAAATATAGTCAAACATTTCTGAAATTCTGTTCTCAAATCCTGGAAAGTATTCATAAGATAAAATATGTTATTTTATCCTTTCCACAGGCGGAAAGGGTAAATATAAGTTACATATGTAAAGGGTAACCCAGCAAGAGAGCCGTATTGGATTTTCGAGAAAACAACATTTACATTATTTAATTAAGCAAACATTTGTATTACAACTTAAAAAAAAGTTCCGATTAAACGTGAAATGCAAGCAAATAGCAAGTGACTGTAGTTCAGTCACAAACAGTTACTCGCGGTGGATGGCGGCAAATTTCAAACCGGCGCTCTTGTTGGTAACTTTTAAAGAGAACTAATTAAAAAGTCCATCGGAAAAACTCTTCGTATAAAATAGAACAAATTGTTTTTTGAAAAAGAATTTTTATATTAAAATTTTCAATTTTTAAAGATTTTATCAAACCAAAAAAATATCGAGTTGAGGTTTAATTATTGCTTGATCTCACATCTTTTTTGATTTATTTTCTAGCGAACAATTTTGTTTTTTTCATAATTTAAGAGGCTAAAAAAGATGCATGTCGAAATCAACTCTACAACAAAAGCCTATTTTGTGGGCAGTTGTAATACATTTCAGTAAAGCGAGCAATTTCGATGTGAGAACACCATTACCAAGCCAGATCATGGATAGTAATCTGTTTGAGAACTTGTCAAACTAAGCTAGCGGAGGGCTTAAAAGAGTTAGATAATCGCTGGATAAACTTCGAGTATTTAGTGTTAACAGCTGAATTTGTTTAAAAAAATATTAACAACCTTAAAAAATGTTTGTTCGAAATTTGTTTGTTCAGACTTAAAGGTTTTTCCTCGTATTCATATTTAAAAAGTAATTTAGAATAATAATTAACAAAAAAGAGAAAAACTTCAGCTTGGCATACCAATATTCTTATGGCTTTTTTTCTATCTAAGAATATTTAATTATCTGCTATCGATTATCTTTTTATTACACCTCCAGCTTAACACGACACATGTTGACTACTGCACTAGTATTGTCTAATATTAGTTTGTCACATTGTCCTTTCATATGAATGTTCTAAATGCTTCTGACATATTTTGACAGTGTTAATTGATAGGCGGATTATAAGCTTACAGACATTTTGAAAACAATTAGCAAAACACAAGTGCGTCTCTTATGATGAATGATTTAATTACGTTCTTATACGTGTAATGAAATTTACTTAATTACTTGTGTGTAATTGAAAATGACGAGAGCAGAAAAGATATATTTTGTTTTAAATTTTTAATATAATTATACCCTTCACCACAGGTAGAAGAGGGTATATATAAGTCTGTCATTCCGTGTGTAATTTCTACAATATTCATTTCCGATCTCATAAAGTATATTTATTCTGGATAGAGAAGTTGATTAAGCGATGTCCGTCTGTGTTCGTGTTGAAATCAAATTTGCAAAGGCACCAGAAGAGATACAAAAAATTTAAGCCTGCGGATCTGCCAGCCATAGTTTCGAAAATTTCACTAATGGAATTTAACAACATCTGACCTTTTTATTCGACGCTGTGTGTAAAAAACCACACCTACCTATATTTTTTCACATTGTTTTTATTTTTTTTTTTTTTCGGTTGTAATGATTCTCTTTTGCTTTTTTTGTTAAATAAATATTAGATCGCGACCAGTAGATTGCATGGAGTGCATACAGATCTCGGAGTATAAATAACCCCCTGCAAGGAGCGGTTGTTGTTTTTCGGTTGGTAGGGTTTTTCTGCATTGATTTGTGTTAAAGGCCTCTAAAGAAGCCCTGGTCAAGCTCAATAAAAGGAATTTTTTTTTAATTTTTCTTTTTTTTTTTTTTTTGTCTGAACATTCTAACGTTATTTAGATTGCAGGAATTTCCTAATTTTTACAAAAAAAAATTATAAAAAAATTAAAAAATACAAAATTTTTACAAAAAAATTTCAAAAATATTTTCCAAAAAAATTTCAAACAATTTTAAGCAAAATTTTTCAAAATAAATTTTACAAAAAAATTAAAAACACAAAATTTTTACAAAAAAATTTCAGAAAAAAATTTTAAAAACATTATTACTAAAAATCTCAAAAAAAAAAATTACAACAAATATTTTAAAACAATTATTTAAAAAAAAAAGTTTACCAAAAAATTTTTATAAAATTTTTACATAAAAATTTTTAGTAAAAATTTTTTAAAAAAAGTTCAAAAACATTTTACAAAAAACACATTTAAAAAATAAAGGTTTTCCAAAAAAAATTTACATAGCCATTTCAGGTGACGATATACATATACCGTATACGAAATATTGCTGATAAGTGGAGAAAAAGACCAGTTCGTTTTTTTTAAT
This sequence comes from Phasia obesa, assembly GCA_949628195.1. Lineage (NCBI taxonomy): Eukaryota > Metazoa > Arthropoda > Insecta > Diptera > Tachinidae > Phasia > Phasia obesa. The sequence continues at coordinate 3,345,100 of OX451217.1, forward strand.
GCGTTGTCTCTTACATTAAATCAAGTTTATACTTATGTGTGTCTGTAAAAATAAAATCACCATGGTATAATAAATTCGTATATAGCACTCTTACTTGTTTTTTTTTTATATTAAGAATTATTTAAAAAAAAAATAGAAACAAAAAATTTGTTAAAATGTAGAATATTTATTTTAACAAGTTCGTAAAGCATTTTCTGGGACACAAGATCCATCTTTAGCCTTTGGTTTGTGTACAACAAACATTATTGGTATCCAATCTTTAGCAAACCAAATTCAGATAAAGGAATACGAGAAATTTTATTAAATTCAACATTGAAGTGTACTCTATCGCAAAAATGTGACCTTTATTTCTTTGGGTTATATTTGCCTGTCAATCTAAGCATCTTTATGTTCATTTTTACGAAAATAAATTCATCGACTCCGAGACAATAATTTTAAAAAACTTTAGCATTTAACTGATTGCTATCGAAGAATAAATTATTTAATGTTTCTTTTGTGCAAAATACATTACCAGTCAGTTAAGAAGCTTATATGATTTAATGCTTATATTGCTTTAAAGTTTAAAAATCGCAATTTGTTTCAATGCACTACTGACACACCTGAGTAAAAATGTTTAAAATTATTAATAACTTTGAAACAAAGATTAAGACTAAATAAAAAAACGCTTATTAAAAAATGTTTAAGCTAAATTTTTTTAATATTTAACATTAAAATAAATTAGTCAAATATTTGTTGTTGTGGTTAAACAAGGCAGGTTTGGTTTGATACTAAATTATTAATATAAAAAAAAACAAATTTATAAGATATTTTAATGCAAAGTAGCAATCAAGTTTTAAACAAAAACATGAAGCAAAAATAAAAATAAATAAAAAAACTTAAAAAAAAAGATTAAATTTTTTCACGTTTTTTATGAAGCACCCTTTAATTTTATGTTTTCTTGCTTTTAAGTATCTACTTATTACGGTTCAAAAAGATAAGCATAAATACGTCTCATAGCGAATCTAGTACTACATACCCTGTGTAAATTTTAATTGTCAGCCTGTTAAGTTTATAATAAAAATTCGTCAAAACCACGACTTCTAGGAAACACCATTTTATTTTATAAATTTTATTACTACACGTTGTTACAGTAGACATTGTAGAAAAGATTTTCAAACCACATTAATATTTTTCTATCTATTTTTGAGACATATCTAAATTAAGACTACCTACAATTGAAATAATCATTAGCATTGCCGTATTAACATCATCACAATTCAAATTATCGCTTCAACGTTGAAATAATCTAAATAAATCTGCGTACAATTCATTAATTCACCAACAAAAGAAAATGACAAGAATTAAAAACTGCTTAACAGAAGAGATGAAAAAATATCTACAACTTGTATTAATAGAAAGCAATTGTATGAATGGGACAATGGATTTAATTTATTATTGTCCACTGTCTGTCAACAGCGGCTCGTCTATAAGTAAAAACACAAAAAAAATTCCCACAACTATTTATTTAATTATCACAATTATTAAACGTTTACGACGGACAAAAACACAAATAAAAACAAACAAAAAAATGTAAGTGAAATTATGGTCAATCTCTAATTAAAGCTACACGTTTTATTCAGGTTAGCTTATATCAAATTTATATAGTGTCGCTATTGTAGTTCTTTAAACAAGGATAATTTATTTGTATGGAAGGCACCCGTCCCCTCGTACTAATATTAACCACCATGCTTTAACTCATTGAAGTATAAAATTTCAACTATTATAGTTCCCTCGGTTCACGACAATAAATTTTTATTTTGCATGCGAGGTACGATGCACAGAGGGGCCATAGCGGAAAAAATTTCGATTCTCGTTTGTGATTCTTATACTATATAAGTTAAAAGATCTAGGAACAGCATGATTTCTTTCACAGTTTCAAGGGTAAGGCCTACTGTCAGGAAGTTTGACCAAATTACACACTTCTCTAAATAAGTGATATATAATTTTAAAAGGGGAGAAAAAAATTATCACATTTTTTCCCTGCTCTACGATGGTCAACTAAGGCACACAGTCAATTTGGACCAAAAAAAATTGGAGTACTTTACAACGTTAGAAGTAACGATTTTTAAATTAGCATTGAGAACATCTATGAATACAAAAAAAATGCTCCGGCTTCCTCCGAGATTGGGAAGGGGACTTTGCAACAAGACGTATTAAAGTGAAGAATAGAACAAAATTCATCTGCCTATCCGATTACAACAACGCAACGAAAGGAAAGGATTAGAGTACGTCTTTGATAACAGATAACAGCATAGAATTTTTAAATTTTCTCCTAATATTATATTTTTCTTATATATACATATAATGAATGTAGATAAGGTAGTCTACAAAACTATATGCTTTTAAATAGTTTCAGTTTATGTTACTTATTTATGTTATGTTATGCTACTGTTATGTTAACAGTAGAATTTTTAAATTGAAAATCGTCTAGTTTTTTTTTTATTCAGAATATATATAACCTTGACATTTAAAAATTTAAAAATTTTCTGAAAGTTGTACTCCTTATATTGAACAAAATAGAAAAATCAAAATTAAATTGCTTATTATTCGCTCATTTTAAAACATAATTTATAGATTAATATATAAGTTTGTAGGTATTAACTGGACCTTTAAGACCCTGTTTAATTTTTGAAAATCAAACAAAAATCGAAGATTGCCAAGCTCTAAAAATTTGCAGGTGCGAGGTATATTCCACTACTGGCAAGTGGATGGTGCCCACCTTCAAAACTTAAACTCAAATACACATCTGCTATACCCATGTCAAATTTTGAATAAATCTACCTAGCCCTTTACCAATGGCTGAATTATTTCCGAGATATTTTGATTCTGCCCCACTGTGCGACTCCAGAGTTATACTCGACTATGCAAACTAATGTAGGGGTTTATCATATAAAATGTCAATGATCTACTTATTATAGTTACTTGAGTTTGAGTGGCAGCCTATTTTTTACTAGTCTATGCTTTTTAATATCTTAGTTAAGCTAGTTCGACGCTTATGGAGAAATTCGGTCAACACCATAATTGTGTGTATTTTCTTAGACACCAATATGCAATTTGTTCCGGTTGTATTTTTTACATTACTTGTGCAAAATTTCAGGGCAAAAAACTAATTTATCAAAGTAAATTATTAACATACTAGTCAGTTTTCGTTTATCCTCTTTAAATACTCCAAATAATATTTTTTTACAAATTGGGTCATTTAAGAAAAATTACAACAAATTTAGACACTAGCAGAAATTAATGCATTTTCTGGACCGCTATAACCTTCGAATCTATCTACGTTGGGAAGTATTTAATAGTAAACACCACTTATTTAACCAACCAAACTCAGATAATAGAATACGGGAAATTGTATTCTGATCATCAATCGTCAATTAATTAGAACAAAGTTTGCCATTACCAAAAGCTTACCTCTTGTTCAGGTGCTTATCATTGTTGCTGCAGCCAACCTTTGGTTAGCAACACATAAGCTTTATTTGTTTTCGCCCAACAATAATTAGTTTCTAGTAGATATTAATTAAGGTGAACATATATGAACGGTGCCCTACGATTTTAATATTTTAAAATTTTGTATCATTATTGATGCAAACTTCACCGTTTCAAAAGAATTTACTTCTAAAAACATGATTTCTCTTGAACAGTAAATAAAAAAAGCATTTCATATATAGTCCATTTTGATTTAACTACATCCAAAACTTGTTAAAAACACATTTTCTGGACCCATTTTTAAATTTCTTGGAAAGTTCTTGGGAACAGTTCATTTTCGTTTTGATAATCATTACTGCTTTCAGGATTATATCAATTTATTAATTAAAAAAAGCCTATCCACTAGAACATCTCAGTACAGTGTGCGAAAAGTTTAAAGCGCCTACTCTGATATAAATGTAATTGCATTATCAATTTAAAAAATACACCAGTATAAATAAAATGAGCTTTCAGAAACAACGGCTCCACATTTTCCAACAGGAGTTTTTAATGTCCTTTGCTTTTAAATAAACCTCAACAAGTTTAAATCATAAATGAACCCGAAAAATTATAATTGCGAAAATTCCAAAGTACATTTAAACGTTATTAATTAAAATTATATTTACGAATTCATTTAATGGTAAAATTCAATTTATGGTAAAGTTCACAAACTTTTGTGAGCCACTGTGGAATTATGTTAAATCTTTTTTGTTTATCTTTGATAAAAAAATAATGTGTTAATTTTAACACAGTGTCTTAAATTACTTTAGGTGACAAGCAAATAAAGTTATTTTTGTTTTAAATTAGATGCCAATTATTTGAACACTAATTACTTTTAATATGTTGCTGTTTGCATCAACAATATTAAATTTCAACAGATTTCATTTCCAAAAAGGTTGCTAAACAGCCAAGCGAAAACAACTAATAATTTAATTCTTCAACTTCAACGTTAACAAAATAATGTTAATCAAAATATTATTAAGTGCACAATCCCAAAAACGAGGGAACTATTTGGTGTGGAAGGTCTTTATTCCCCAAAAAGATTTTCTGTTTATACCTGTAAGAGCGACTGAAAGCTTCACCCTCTACAAATTTAAAAGGTGGACAAATCTCAAAGATACGATACAGGCAAAAACGGGCATGTTTATGTAACTAAACCGATTTTAATAGAATTTAAAACATAGATAAAAAATGAGGGTGCTGTAGCTTAAGTGGTTAGCAGGTTGACTCCTTAAGCAATGGTCGCCAGTTCAATACTCAGCCGTGGCAACATCAATTTTTCTGATATGTATTCATTTCTCTTTATAATAATGCATATCACAGCGCCCTCCTTCGACGGTATTACCACATAGCACTAAATCTCCGGCGAAGTAAAATAACTATAAATTGGCTATGCTAGATTCAAACTAATGCGCCTAAATCAAAAGCACTTGCACCACTGTTCGAAAAATAATCATAACGTGCAATTATAGTGTTGCCATAAAAGAAGCTTTACTATCACACTAACCAGGAGTAGATATGACAGATATCTACTCCTATCCCTTTCCAAAGGAAACCATTAATTGCCTGAGTGTTACTTTTCTTTAAAAAAATAGAAAATTTTTTTAAAAACAGTGTTGTATTTTATAATCAAATTGAGTTACACATTAACATTTTTTCAGTTAAAGACGACAGTGTTCAAACGAAATTGTAGTGGTCGTTAGAGAATAGATATGTGGACTGGTTTATAATAAAACTATTTTGATCAATTCTGAGCTGTGACTCTTTATGATTTAATGTGCAAGATGTTCTAAAACTCTTCTCTCTGAGGCGAAAAAGGACAAAACGGCATTTTCCGAATAGGCAGAATCGCTTTAAATAAAGTTGACAGACAATCTATAATTGTCTATTCTGTTTTTCAAACTAGAAATCAGAGATAGGAAAAGATAGCAGTTTAAAAATTAAAAAAGATTGCCCAATCGATTTCAACAAACATTTTCTTTGTGTTCTTTTGGTGCGAAATTTTATAGATTGGGTGGCGCTGTTATTGAGATTTAAACAAATATTAGATCTCCAAAACTGTTTATTGGATTTTAAAAATTGTTTTATTTGTGCTTAGAAAGGCACTTGAACTGAGCCCAGGCAACACCACACATAGGGGTATTTTGCCAATCTAGCCGGACATTACTTTTTTAATTTATGTATATTATTTTTTATTAAATTATTATTATTTATTAAATATTGGAACAAGAAGAAAAAAGTTACCCTTAAAATAACTGATCTTACCTTATTCTCATGCGCTGTTAAAGCTATAAAATAAGAAAAATCAGAAAAAAGAGAAAAAAGTTCCCCTTAGAATAACAAATCCTACCTCGGAAAATTTATTTTTATTTAAGTTTTCCCATACTTTTGTTTAGCAAATTCCACTTTTATAGCCAGCGAATGTTTAAAAACCTAAACTTGGAGCCTCAAGATCCTAAAATGCCATTTTTTCGCCCCTTCCCCTTTTATGGGCGGTGACATAAAATATTATTTGCAAAAATAATATAATTATTAAAAGAAATGTATTACATATGCCTTAATACCATAAAAATAAAATTTTTAAGTTTTTATGGGCAGGATGAATCACTCCCCCCGGTACGTCCATGTGAATTTTTTTTTTAATTCTTTTTTTTAAAAATATTCATTTTTAAGTCACAGAGAAGAATAGTAATAAAATTATTTTTGAAATTTATTACTTTATAGTATTTAATTTATCTGAGAATAATTAATTAGCTGTGCCCGCCACTTCCTCAGCGTCCTTATTTTGCTTTGGATGTAATCCACTTTAAGACTCTTAATTTTATAGGGCTTCAGATAAGGTTAATGCAATTACTTTATAAAAAGGTATCCAATCCTGGGTAATAACTCAAAAACATAGGCTTTATATAAAAATCTTATAATTTGTATAAAATTCCAAAAATATTGTAGAGTACTGTAAATAGTGTTTTAAATTACCTGCTGACAAAATAAAATTTGCTGCCAAGTTTGTTGGATAATTGGTTTTCAATTAGTTTAGTTTAAAATATATTATGTGGTGCGATATAATTAATTACCCACAAATTTTGGGTGCTGGTTAGATTTGAATATAAATTATAATATAAATAAATAAATCAATATTTCACCAAACAATCAAAGTTCACCAAAATTTAAATTTCACCATAAAAAAAATCGATATTTAAAAAAAAGTAAAATTTTCCAGAAATAATTCAAGTTCACCATAAATTCGTAATTTTACGAAAATACCGAGATTTCACAGAAATTCGAGACTTCACAATAAAAAAATTTAAATTTTAGAAAAATATTTTATCTAAATGTAAAAATAATAAAAAAATATTTAAATTTCACTTAAAGCTTAAACAATTTCATTCCTGTATGATGATTTTTAGTTTTTTCTCTTTTCTACAGGTTCGTTTTTGTATAAACCTCAGCAACTTTTTTGTCTTCCCTATTGTTCTCTTGTTTGTTTTTTAATCGTATTCCTCCACATTATACTTATTTATATGCTAAATAACAGAACTCTAAAATAGTTCTGTAAAATGTATGATTGCCAAGAATATGATTATAAAGAACAAGAAGTTATTTAAAGATATGCGAAGTACACCTGTGTCACTGCGACTACACTAATAAATCATATTTGTAAAAAAAAACCTTTCAAAGTTTCGCTCTTTATATGTGGTATGTGTATATGTATGTAGATATTTTTTATCACATTATGTTGTATTGTATTTGTATTGTATGTCATATTTTATATCGCATATTTTATTACACCAATGTATTGTAGTTGTAATTTAGCCAAAAGTCATAAAGTTTAAAATGAAAACCGTCATTAATATTCTAAACACTTTTTGCGGCATATTTTTAAATCTGAAAAATAAAAAACAACGTCTCCAGTGAAGGTAGGTAGGAATAAGGGAAGCCAAAAAAGAAAAAAAAAACGCTGAAAAGTTCATTCATTTGTTCAGTTGAGTTTGAAACCTTAAAGTTTATGTGGGTTAATGTTGATGCTGAAGCCAAATTTCTCATAAGAAACTTTATTTCTACTACTGCTGTTGTATTATGGGCTGTATAATTTTTGGGCTGTAAAATTGTATAAGGAAATGCAGCGCATATTCAATAATTCAAACGTGGGTTTAATATTTAAAGGAAGTTCTTACAGCCCTTTGGCTGCTTTAATATTACACCGTTGGGCGGTAAATATGAATGGATGTATGTGTGTATATATGTATGTATCTATGTATTTATCTATCGATGTATTTATGCATGCATGTTCGAAAGTGATACAACCTAATGCTTTTATATCCTTCGTAATATTTTTGATAAAAAATTCATTTTTAAACACTGAATATATTGAAAGTGGCTAAATGCTTTTTAATTTTTGATACCTTATAATAATGGTTAAATACAGATTAATTTTTAAGCATTATGACACTTTAATAGCTAAAAAGATCCAGCAACAACTGTTAATTTACCTAACGAAACATTTTGATTTTAAGGCTTTTTATGTTTTTTTTTTTTATTTTATGTAAAATAAATTTTAAGGTAGTTTTTATTAATTTTCTTTAAATATTCATAAACTGATGACATCATGTTACTGTTTTCTCTATGCCACATTTAAATTATCATAAAATATCATATGCAATCAAAATATTTACAAGAATTTAAAACACGATTTTCGTTCAAATGATTTTTTAATTTTTGTTTAAATTTAATAACATAAAAATATTTTGTATGAAGTTGGTAAGCTACATACTATTCACACTGCAATATACAGTGGATGGTTTTATAAAAAAAAGAAAAAATTAATAAAAATTCCCGTTGAAAAAAATCGTGTTGTCTAACATTATATCGAATTTGAGGTTTTAAATTCGTTTTAAATATGGTGATTTTATTTGAAATATCACTTATTATCCCACACCCCACCACGTTTTACTATTTGTAGCCGATATCTAGATGAGAATCTGTTTTTTTTTTTTTGGTGGGCATCGTAAGAAATTTATTCCATCAGAACCAAATAAATTGCATTTGCGTTCATCGGAGGGATGACCTTAGCCCACTGCGTTTAATTGTCCAAAGATTAGCGTTTTCTTGATGGGATTTCCAGCAAACAAATTTGCTTCATTCAATCTATGCGGCGTAGCTCATTTGCCAAACTAGCTCATTTGCCAAACTAACATCCTCTCCCCCGGGGGCACTAATTGCTATTGCGGTACATTCTCAAAGCTTTGACGCAGTGCTGACGGAGAAAATGGGGTTCACCAGACGCCAGTGTTCCTGGAACCTTAATTATTTATTATGGGTTCTTTACGAGGCCCGACCAGTGACCAAACGATTGGGATTTCTTATTGATTTCATTTGGTTCCTATATGATAAATCATCTTCTTAATTTTCTTAATAAGGATATCTTCTTAGTTATATTAGTTTGCTTGTTATTTTATTTACATATGTACATAAATCAACATAGAGATTTTGTTTGTTAAAACATAAAATACAAAATATACCTTTGGTTTTTAATTTATTGTGAAAATATAAATTAGTTTTATATTTTGTAAAAATATAAAATAGTTTTTCGGTATATAATATTCATTCATTGAAGACTTCACATGATTTCGTTACATGCGAAAGCTTTATAAACTTATTAAAAAGCAGATTTTTTTTAATAAAATAGCCTAATAAATCCAAGACGAAAATCTTGTTGAAAAAATCAATAAGTTCCCCCAATAATATCAAGAATAAAACCTAATAAAAACCCTGCGTTTCCTCCTTGATTCTTTCAGAAAGGGTTTCCTTATTAAAATAATAAGACTTTATTCTTGAAAAAAAATCATAGAGATATCTTGTAAATTTTGTTATATTTTATTAGGTATTTAGACACTGTTTTTTCTGTATGTACTCATTGTGCAGTACATGTAAAAGTGATATGCTATAACACACCGTATTGTCTGCTGCACTACACAACGGTGGTGCTAGTCTACACTAGAAAAAGTTGGATGGTTTCCAACCCCTAAACAAGAGATAAGAACATGCGAGCACCCATGTTCTATAAATTGCTACTCATTAGCGTTTGTATTGTGCACTTTGCGATATTGTGCGATGATGGGATAAAGGCATTTAAGGTTGTGCTATTGCCGCTTCATTGCGCTTGTATTGTGTAGTGTTCGCTATTCATATGACGCAATAGGGGTGCTGGTCTACACATTATTTCACCCAGCGGTGAGACCACCGTCAGGTTAGAAACAAAACGGCTAAATACTGACGTTAATCTTGATCACATCTAACAACATCCACTATCGTCTTACGTGACCCTGTTTTGACTAATTTTACCATATAAGTTTTGAGTGGACGACTGCTTTTCTGAGGCGAAATCGTGTGCAATTCGACATAGCATTGCCAAACCAACTTCACCCATAAATTTTCCTTTCTCCAGAGCTTTAATAATGACAATTTTGCTATGAGCTTATAGTTGCTTCTAATATAAATTAGGTAGTGTACATATTTGTATGACATTGTTATTTAAAAAGCAACAAGTAATTTACTTTTGCTGCTAGATCATGCCACTAATAAAAGGAAATATTAAACGTTAAGCTTTTTGCAAAGAAAACTTATGTAGTTAATTTTTATACTTTATATACTTTTTTATATTTTTATTATGATACAGACGTTTTAAAATATTATAAGACACAGCGTTGCATTTTTTTCTGATCGCTACTGTATGTTTTTTAATACACATACATTCTATTTTACTTTTTTTATTTATTTTTATTCAATTATTATTATTAATGAATTTTTATATGAAAACAAAAACATGTTTTTTTTAAACGAACCCAGAGAATCATATTAAATTTTTAATATATATTTTAATTATGTTATGTTATTCTATTTTATTTTAAATTATTTTATTTATTTTTCTAATCGAATCAATCATTAGAATAGCTTTACTGTGCAAAGGTAAATATTTTAATATTTTAAACTCAATATTATTAAGTTTTAAATAAATTACCTCAACAGTGGAAAATTGATTAAAAATTCCACTGTTGAGTAAAAAATATTAAATTAATTTTTTAATTAACTTCATCGCAGGCATTGCATATTTTCAAGTTTTTTTTTTCTAAACGAATTCATGGTGAGTTGTTAACATACCTGTAAGAAAAGAACAGCAATAGAAAAATTGTATGGATTATAATTAATTAAAAATACACTTTCTTTAATTATTTATAAATTACAAGGGAAAATTATATAGATATTTTTAATAATATGTAGCTATCAAAGGCCTTGAGGAAGAAGATAATGTTCCCTGTGCTTTCTATAGATGTGTTTCAAAGCATGACGGAATGAAGTTAAGGAAAACGCCCAAAAGCTTCTATTAGTTGCTAGAAAGTTATTTAACTAGTTGTAAGTTCATACTAAAAGAAGAAGTTATTCTAAGCCCGCCTCAGCCAATTAAAGCCGGAGTTTCTAAAGGATTATATGTTGTATTGTCATTAAATCTGTGGCAATAAGGAAAAAGTGCTTTTTAGTTAGTTTGGTAGTTAGTATCTTTAAAATTTACATATGGAAGTCAACGCATGTTTTGGAAAAAAATTTATATCTACCAAAAGTACGCAATTAATTATTTGTGAAAGAAGTTTTATTAAGTTGTAGTTTCTTAAGCTTCTATCCAAAAGATAAGCAGAAAGTCATTTCGCTATAACTTTCTGAAAAATGGTACAAAACAATTGAAACTTTCCACATGAGTACTTTGAAGTACGAAGATTACACAGAGATGGCAGTTATTTCCACAGAATAATTAACAATCGAGTCCCCACATCGACATTCGCTGACTACTGTACTATTCTAAACAGAGGCCCCAAGGATCACACGAATATTTACAAAACCATAGATTTAATTTGGAATTGTGATTAAAAAAGTGGAGAATAAAAGTTAATGAACAAAATTGTACTCACATCACGTTCACACTAGAGGTCTGCATGAGTGCGTTTAAAGACATTCATTTTTGCTATTTAAATACGCAGTAATGAGTGTCTTTCAAACACACTCATGCAGACCTCTAACTAGTTCACACTGCTTACAGGCCTACTATTCAAATAAATAATCAAACTATACTTCAACACTCGGAGGTCAAATATCTCGGCATATACATATATATACATATATTGATCGACGATTTTTCGCGAGAAGAGTCACATTGAAGCAAAATTGACACAAATAAAGTTAAAAGCAGTGAAAATAAAATTGCTTTATTGGAAAAACTCAACCATAGGTCTAAATCCAAATTCCTACTTTATATATTACTAGCTGTGAATACACACGTTGTGCGCGTCGTGCCAATATTTTGTTCGATTTTGATTTGAAAGTAATCTACACCAAATTTTAGGACTCTTACGTATTTACTTTATACAAAGGTACCGATCCCTGGATAAATTCTAAAATTCTAAAAATTATTGTAAAGCTCTGTAAAAGACAGACAGGAAATGAGTTACCATTATTTTAAAACAGCACCATCTGTTGCGCAACAGTGCTTTAAATATACTGCATTCAAAAATTAAAGATGGCTTAAAGTATGCAGTACCTTTAAATCGGTAAAAAAATTAGCGTACTTTCACTGTTTTTACTCCTCTTTCTCTTGGAAATAAGATATTTTAACGTATAAGATATTAAAGTATTCTATATTGGAATCAGGATAGTAAGGTATCTCCTCACAAAATTTTGTTAAAATCCATCCAGTAGTTTTTACGTGAGCCAACACAAAAAAGAAAGACAGACAGGTAATGAGTTTCTATTTTATTATATGTATAGATATGTTTCACTTTAAGAATGATCACAGTTGCTCCCATGTTTATTAAAAATAAACTCGAATACTTACAAAGACCTTAACGTGCAGAAATAAAAAATGCTACACATTTCGCTCGTTAAATGCAACACAGTCATATCAAAAGAATTCAAACTTGGCAAAATAATGTTTTAAAATGTATGCTTTATTTAAATGTGTGTATAATTTTGGGTTATCTGAGTTATAATCTGAAAATTATTTAAGAGATAAAGATAACTTATAGGGAATACTTTGTCTTCAATAACTTAATTATTTTCATTTTTTGAGATATGACTATATTGCATTAAACGATCGATAAATTCAAATTTTTCATATCAATAAATTAAATTAAAATTTTTCAAATTTTTTTCCGGTTAATCCGCCCAAAGAAGACAAAAACAATCAGAAGAGCTGTTATGGTGTAATTAATTACGCAATTTAATTACATGTAAATAGAATTTTTAAATTAATATTACATCTGACTAATTGTAATTGGATAATTTCAAATCAATTACACTACCTACAACAAATGTTTCCTGTTTCTAAATTTAAGGATGGTTCGGCGGAAAAAAATTGGACTGAAATAAGGACCTCCGATTAAATTAGAAAATTTTAATAATCGCTGGATCAAACGTACCAAGTTAAAAAAAAACTATGTTGCCAAAATGTGTTGTCTATCTTATCAAGGCATATCAGCTGATCTCACTATTCCATTTAAGGGGAATTATAAATTTAACTGTCAAAGTCCATATAAAAAAAAAATTACAAATTTTCGCCTTAATATTTCCCCTCCTTAGTGATAAATCTGCCTTGGGATCTATAGTCAGTTCCCTTATAAGGCAAATTTAAACGACAGTTAAGCTTTAATTAAAATATTTAAAAGGTGATAATAAAGTGATTATGATGTTTAAGAATTACTTAATAATTACATACATGCGAGTAAGAAAATTGTAAATGAACACAAATTTTCAACACAGTAAATCCTCATTCAAAGCAATTAAAAAATGTTTATCTGTTTACAAATTGTAAGTAAGAAAAGCAAACAAGTCAGTCAGAGTGGCAACTGATTATTATCGTTCACACTAATTATGTGTGAGTAAAAATGTGTATTTAAATGAATTTAAATTGCATTAATTATGATCTTTGTGTGTGTGTGAGTGTGTAAGTGTGTGTCGTCAGCAAAGTCAGCAATTAGCCCTGTAAAATTAACACATTTGTGGAACATTTTTCTTACTTATGAACGAAAGAGACATAATGTCTACTGCATTAAATTATAAAAACATTTCCTAAAATGCCAGATAAAAGTGCAAGTGTGCATTGAGTTACTTTGTATGTTAATGAAAATCAAGTTAATGCAGCTTGAAAAGCTGTAAAGAAAAATAATAAAAATTTCCGAAAATGTATAAAATGATTGAAAATATAATTTTTAATATTTATTATTTTTAATTAGTCGAACTACAATATTTATTAACATACAAATGAATTTTTGAAGTTAGGCATAGTTGGAATAATAAATTAAATGTTAAGTTTTATCTTAATAAATGATTTTTACTAACGAAAGAAAACACACAGTATTTAAAAACATGCCTTAAACAATATTATGCTTATTACCAGATGGGGCTACATCTTCTCATAGAATATAATTAATTTTGTTAAATTGTTGTGGTTTTAGAATCGCTTTATAAATTTTATTCAATCCTGCAGCACCAGCAGTCATCTTACAAATTGTAATCCAATTATGACTTCCAACAAAAAAAATGTCATTAAAGAAAACAATTTGTTGGCATTAAACATGTTTTCTTTTCTCTAGGCATCTCTCTAGGCTCTTAAAATATTGAAAGTAAATCTTTTTTTACATTAATATTACATTACAATTCAATTTCAATCTTTACAAAAGTATCATCCGCGAATTTTGTTTATTTATGTTTTTATTTATTTTTCATTACCAAATTATATTGGTTGTGAGAAAAAAACTTACACGGATAGAAAGCATAATCCATCAATTTCATTCACAATTTAAATCTTCCTTGTTATTCAAAAGATATTTCAGTACTAACACTCACACCTTCATACTATTGCAAACTGTGTAGAAGAAACAGTAGAACAAAGAATATGTCAAACTCATACTTATTTATTTATAGTGATTTTTGTTTTTTTTTTTTTTTTTTTTTTATTATGAAGCTAGTTTCAATATAGGCTGATGAGCAGATGCTTGTCAAGGTGAAGGTTTATAGCTATGGCCGCTAGAACCACAAAATAAGCAACACAGTTAAGAAGTAAATAAGAACATGACATAAAATGGATGCAAAATTGCAGGGTTTAGAATTTTTCATTTATTAGCGGTAAAATTTAAACATTTTTGATATTTCTCGTAAGTGAGATTTTTTTCACGGCCATAAATGAACAACAAAAAACGTTCTGCCTACGATCACACATGAGTTAGTGTAACTGTTTTTTTTTATTTTTAGCATACATACATGAACAATGAAAAATGAAGAATATGCGTATTATTCAAATGTGATAATTAATGAATTAGCTCATTCTCAGAAATGCTCTTTTACATATGTATATAAATGTTTTTACATTTTTTCATTTATGAACGTTTTAATTTATTAGTGTTCATTTATGAAATTTCTCATAAATGACATTTCACATACATACATTTTTTTTTTAACAACACTAACTCTGCGAAGCTGCTTGCTTGTCTGTAGAAAAAACCCAGAGTCTTTGGCAGGAATCGAACCCGCAACCTCTAGACTGATAGACTAGCGCGCTACCAATCGGTCTATCGATGCACTCAAACTCCCCAAGGAGTGTGTTATTAACTACCCTATATCTCGAATGACAATAAGAAACTACAGCAGTGACACTTTCTGAATGTGAAAATTCTACTCTGAAAATTTTTACAAATAACGAGTGATTTTTTAAGAGCTTGAGAACTTTTTTTTAAAAAAAAACGCATAAAATTTGCAAAATCTCATCGGTTCTTTATTTGAAACGTTAGATTGGTCCATGACATTTACTTTTTGAAGATAATTTCATTTAAATGTTGACCGCGGCTGCGTCTTAGGTGGTCCATTCGGAAAGTCCAATTTTGGGCAACTTTTTCGAGCATTTCGGCCGGAATAGCCCGAATTTCTTCGGAAATGTTGTCTTCCAAAGCTGGAATTGTTGCTGGCTTATTTCTGTAGACTTTAGACTTGACGTAGCCCCACAAAAAATAGTCTAAAGGCGTCAAATCGCATGATCTTGGTGGCCAACTTACCGGTCCATTTCTTGAGATGAATTGTTCTCCGAAGTTTTCCCTCAAAATGGCCATAGAATCGCGAGCTGTGTGGCATGTAGCGCCATCTTGTTGAAACCACATGTCAACCAAGTTCAGTTGTTCCATTTTTGGCAACAAAAAGTTTGTTAGCATCGAACGATAGCGATCGCCATTCACCGTAACGTTGCGTCCAACAGCATCTTTGAAAAAATACGGTCCAATGATTCCACCAGCGTACAAACCACACCAAACAGTGCATTTTTCGGGATGCATGGGCAGTTCTTGAACGGCTTCTGGTTGCTCTTCACTCCAAATGCGGCAATTTTGCTTATTTACGTAGCCATTCAACCAGAAATGAGCCTCATCGCTGAACAAAATTTGTCACATTTGAACATTTCGAACCGAACACTGATTTTGGTAATAAAATTCAATGATTTGCAAGCGTTGCTCGTTAGTAAGTCTATTCATGATGAAATGTCAAAGCATACTGAGCATCTTTCTCTTTGGCACCATGTCTGAAATCTCACGTGATCTGTCAAATACTAATGCATGAAAATCCTAACCTCAAAAAAATCACCCATTATATATGCATAAGACATTTGCTTAACTCTTCATTGTCACACTGTTAAGGATTCCATACGCTCTTCAAATTTACTAAATATCACTCATAATATTTATTCAGGCGAATTATTTAGGCATTTTAAACATGTGCTTACTTCCTGTACAAATAAGACGTTGATAAAAAAAAAATAAAAAACAGGAAGATAAAGAGAGAAGATAAATGCCAGCGTTTACACGACTCCTTGTATACTGACTTTTATTTCATTCACTATTTAACATGCATGAGAAGCTTGTATGACTAAATAATTTTTGCCTTTGTTTTTACTTGATTCAAATTGACTCGATTTGTCGGACGGTTTTTGGTTGATTTAAAAGATGACAAGGCAAGCAGTCAAAAGAAAATTCAAAATAATTTATTTAAGGTGCCTACGGCCTTCAAAAAAACGATTCGACATTTACTTAACTTTTCCGCTAAGTCCCTTTAATATTGTATTCTCTTTAACGAAGTATACAGTGAGCCGTGTGAGTAAAAGAAGAATGTTTTTTTTTTGTGAAATTATATAAAAGACAACTGGAACTCTATAAAAAAAATTGTTATTAAAATCCTTGTCGAAATTTTATTTGCCCCATGTGCTTTTTAACCTTAAGAAGACATTTTCACATACATATAAAGTGAAGTGTTCAAAACATAAACGTACACAGAGTTCCGGTTGCATTATTTTTTCCGACGACCTTACATAAGCTCCGAATATGGTGAAGAGGATCTTTGCGATTGCAAAACGTCCACTCCATTGTTAAGAAACCTGTCGCGGATAGTGACAGTTTGGTATGGATTTTAATGTTGTGGCATAATTTTTTCAAAATTGTTGCTGGAAACGCCATTTTAGTCAACTGCGGGCACTATGGAGACATGATTACGAGGGGTTCAATATGACCCCTCTAACGTGTTTTAGTCTGACCATTTTAACGCAATGTAGATTGCAGGAAGGTCCTAACTTTTACAAAAAATTTTCTGTAAAATTTTAATAAAAATCTTTCGAGAAAATAAATGTATACAAAAATTTTTCGATAATATTTTTACTAAAAAATTTTCTGTAGAATTATACAAAAATTTTCGATAACATTTTAACAAAAATTTTTCGATAAAATTCTGAAAAAAATTTACGATCAAGTTTTTAAAAAAAAATATTCGATAAAATTTTAACAAAGAAATTTTGATAAAATTTTTACAAAAAATTTTCGATAAATTTTAACCAAAAAAATCTATATATTTATATTTCATTTGTAAAAATAAAGTTTATAATCATAAAAGTAAAAACCGAATGTATACTATTGGGAAATTGAGAAACATAATAACGAGGTCCACGGTACCACGTCATATATTTTTTATTAATAATTATTTTTCTTCTTTGTATTCGACTGACTTTTATGTTAAGAAAAGGTAGTGATGCAAGAGAAATACGTAATCAGAAGAAGTAGAAGAAAAAATAGAAAGAAATGAAGAAAATTCTTTAGTTGTACAAATGTAAACTAAATTATTGCTTGTAAGTGCAAAGAAAAGTAAATAAAAAAATTACAATGATAAAAAATAAAACAAATGGCTTTTTAAATGAGCGTTAGATTCCTCTTCTAATATAAACGATTCCTTAAATAATCGTACTTGTGCAAATGAATTGGATCTTTTTATTTGTGTCATTTTTGTGTCTCGATTTTAAATTCGCGGTAGCAACTAAATAAAGGCAGTTGTCATAAATCTTTATTTAGTTTATGGTGATATTAGAGAATGTATGAAAAGAAATTAAAATAAATACATATAAATATAAATATAAATATAAAGAACAATGTAACAGAATCAAGAACAAAAACAAAAACAGAACAAATACGAAAATGTTAATTCAACATTTTTTTTGTGCACTAGTTACACATTTCGAGCATTATTTCTAGCCTTTTTTGAAATTTTAAAATAAAAAAAATTAAAAATTCAGATTTGAAATATACAGTTGAATAAACTTGATTCCATACTTTTTTTACAACAACAATTTTATTTTCAATTTAAAAACTGTCATCAAAAGCTATTAAAGCTCACATTACTTTTATGGCAAATTTTATAGTTTCGCGTAAATCCACCCTTTATTTTTCCTATTTCTTTGTAAAATAGTCCAAATGGCAAATATGCAACATCTGATTCGAACTTGCCACGCACGAGTGAACAAGAAAAAAACATATCCATTAACAAATATTCTTAGTAACACATTCCTATGACCTAAATTGTTGGCATTTACTTTCATCTCTATGTGAAAAAACCCTTCGATATTGTAATCTTAATTTTTGATGTATGCTCTGGAAAATTAATATTTATATGTATTTAATTTTAAAAATCAATTTTAAAATGCATTTTGAAGATTCCAAATATTTTTTCTTTTCATTTTAGTAACATTTTAATATAACTGGAAAAACCTTTGAGTGGTAATATAATAACCGGGTTCAGTTTTTAATATTCTGTTTGAAATTTAATAACAAAAAATTTCCCTTAACTTGGTCGACTAAAAAGTGATTGTATTTTCTAAAAAATATATTTGAGATATAAACAACATTCTAAAGTTCCAAAACGAGCTATAAAAAGAAAGAAATAAAATAAAGTTCAATATTATTTTATTCTAACCTTTATCAAAAGTGGACCTGATATCTTCAAATAACAATTCTATCATTTTTTGAGGTGAAAACTTCTATAGGCGGGTTGATAGTCACCTGGTTTCTACAGATAGGTGGTTTGTGCCCTTAGAACTGAGTTATTTTGGAACCGATTTTTAAAATGTCTTCTTTATTAGAAAACTCATGCTTACAGGTTGGTCCCATTTTACAAAAAAAAAATCATTTTAAAAATTAAAGGATGCCACCCTACAAAATAAATGTTTTTTTCCAACTGTAACTGTTTTTATGAACTGTAAATAGCACCAATTTTAAATTAAACAAGTTAGAGTGATATATTCTGCTATGCCGAATCTTGTATACCCTTCACCATAGTAATGTTAAATATTCCCTTACTCTGTTATGTTTCTCATTTTCACAAAATGTACATTCTGTTTTTACTTTTATAATTTCAACTTCATTAATACAAATGTATTATAAAGATATAGATATATAAAAATTTTATAGAAAGTTTTTTGTTAAAATTTAATCGAAATTATTGTTAAATTTACGACCTTCCAGCAATCTATATTGCGTTAGAATGGTCAGATTTAAGCAAAAAAATACTTTAAAAAAATACTCATATTGACTCATATTGATGCCCCGAGAGCATCTACATACCGCGGTCTAATATTTATTTAACCAAAAAAAGCAAAAGAAAATCATTACAACAAAAAAGAGAGGTGGGCGTAGTTTTCGGCCCGTAGCCTCGAATAGAATCGTCTGATTTTGTTGAACTGCAATCCTAAAATTTTCGAAACTATGTCTCGTCTAGCACGGACAAGAGGACATACGGACAGACGTATCCAGATATTATTTACTTTATGGGGTCGGAAATGAATATTGTAGAAATTACACACTTAACTTTCCACCTTAATTATTTTTATTTTATTCACAGATGTTTCCTTTCATATATTAATAATAAAAAAAAACTAAGAAAATTTACAATCATTTATTTGCATACCTTTAACAAGGAAGCAACACGTGTTCTAACAGATTTTGAACAGAGCTGGCATGCAGAAGCTCCAAGCTTGCTCCATGGATTAAACCAATATCAATTCGCTTACAGCCATTCAGACGAAAAATACAAGTAAAAAAAGTGCAATACTTCATTTAAATATTTTTGGACAATTTTAAAATTTTTTTAATCGAAATTAATTTTCACAAGTTTCTGCAACAAGTATAAAATATTAAATCATTCTGTACGAATGTAAGATAGTTGTATGTTTTTTATCCTTTTACTACCTTTAACTTTATTTCATAAAAACTAATAATATAAACAAAACATTTCATGTAAAACCCGAAATTTTTGACAGGACTGATATAAAAATAAATCTAATGTGACATCTAACAAGGACATTAAATTTATTTAATGTTGCAGCTTCAAAGATAGGTCTTTAAACTGTTTATGTAAAACTGTTTTGAAATACATACATTTAATATTAGCTTGTAGAAACAACTATACCGCCTATCAAACAACACATCTTTACCGACCATTAATTTAATATTTAAAATATTAAATATCAAAAAGTTAGTTTCTGGTCCCCGTTGTGACATTTAACTATAGAGACCCACGCAAACCCTTTAGTGTTCTGTGTGCACACACACAATCTCAACGAGACTCTCGCAAAGAGAACAACACTTATAAAATTTTCAATCAGTAGCATGCCAACATTCAACAAAGCAGGTTTATGTCGCATTGTGTAATAAAATAATTACACTGAAAATATTTAACCATTTTTTAGTTTGAAGTAATATTTATTATTTGAATCTTTTTAAATATAAAAAATAGTTTTTGTATTGGATTAATATAAATCACGCTTTCATTTATCAATTAAGGCAAAGCAATAATGTTAAATTTATTTGTTTTATTTTTACAAAAAATGATATACGGGTACGCATGCATAAATAGTTTATTTGCATATTATTAACTTGGGAAATACGAAATTAGTTTTAATAGTTCAGAATGAAAAATAAATTAACGTAATTATGTTTTATGGTCCAAAAAACTTTACACAAAATGACAGTAAACCAGCGCTATTGCATTGGGTGATTTCTCTACCTGTTAACATTATTAATGGATATATGTTAATTTTTTTTATAAAAACCTCTTGTAGAGAATTTTTACAACATACAGATACATATGTATGTTAGAATTCATTACTATTTCCTAATTCTAAGAATCGTAAGAAATCTGATTTAATTATACATTTACTTAAGATTTTACAAAAACCTTTTGTGGGGAATTTTCACAATGATGAAATATTTATATGCTGCCATTTGTAATTTTTAACTCTATCTTAAGAAACAACTTCAATTAAAATTTGGATAATTCATTCAAAATTAAACGCTTTTGTATTTACTAATGTTAAACAATGTGATTTTTTTTCAGTGCAAAACACCAATACATTCTCATTTTATCCAGTTTTAACAACTTTCTCTGGTTGGGTATGCTTGCATTTAACGTTGCTCTTGTTATTTGTACAAATCTTGAGTAGTAAATACTTAAAGCGTGTTTACATTGCGTGTACAAGTCATATGGAATGTCAGATTTTCCATATGTAAAACTATACACATAGTGTAAACCTTTTGAAACATAACATGTGTTATTTATCTATGTGCAATAACATGTGTTAGTTTTTTATTTAAAGCACGCTCTATTTGATGTGTAAAACTATGTGACAACAGCTGTATTCAGTGATGTTCACTTTTATTTTCAAAAATTCCGCTCGTACTTTTTTATCATGAATTTTTGTTAGTAATTTAATGGCCCAGATTTATATCGATACGTTATAGGTGATATTAATAATAAATATAAGTAATTTAATATACATACATATGTATATTATATATCTATTTGCAAGTTTGTACGTCAATCGCGGCTAAATCGAATTTAATGATACTTAAAACATAGACAGATCTTTTATTTTGTGGGTCCAATAGCATATTTCTGTTTTCAAAACTAGAGCCAGGAGGGTATAAGGGACATTTTTTACACGAATGACTCAATTTTAATTGAAGTTGAGAACACAATTTCATAAATATATGGTGATAAAAGGCAAGGTGTGCTTATCTATTTTACCGGTACTAAGAAAGACTGAATTAAATTAAAAATTTACTTTACTACTATAGTAAAGTACATTTTTAATTTACTTTACTATAGTAGTTTTTTTAAATCTTTTTTAAGACAGTAAGCAAACTGTGTAAACTGTAATATTACCTAACTAACAACTTTGGACCGCAGGTCAAAAAAAAAATGCTATTGAGGTATTGTGGGTATCGAAACTGCTACAAATTACTTAATTGAGCCGTTGGTTTTGAAAATGAGAGAACTCCATTTTGTGAAAAAATGAATTAAACCTAAATCTTATTACAAATTAACATAATTTTATGTTTTTAGTCCATGTTGAATAGTACTATTTCTTATATTGCAATATATTAAGAAGAATTATTAGAATTTAGCAATCATCCTGCAACTATGGTGAAATATTTTCGCTATGTAACCTAAGAAATATAAGTATTGTAATTTCTTTCTTTCTTTTTCCACCTTTTACTTTAAAATTAAATATAATTTTAGTTTTTTGTTTTACTGCACCAAAGAAGAATAAAATGATATTGAAATAAAATATGTAAGTAAATAAACTATTCAATATTTTTGGTATTATAATTACATTCCAGTAAAAGAAAATCAACATTTTCAAATCATTGCCTTTGAAAATGAGACAACTACATTGGCGCATACCAAATCCTTTTTTTTTCAGATAAAATGGATAACTATTATTGCATATTAAACTTACGTGCAATAAGACCACAAAAAATATAAAATAAGTCTATTACGGCTTGTAAATTTTTTTAACGCCATTCAAATGCAAGTCATTAAATATAATAAAATGGCGTTCTCTCATTTTCAAAAGCAACGGCAACGTGAAATTTAATTCTTTTCTATTGTCATAAGAATTAGGATAAAAAATATTTTATTCCAAGTAAAAAAAGAGTGCAAATACATTGACATTAACATCATCAAAATTAATCATTTAATTGTTGCTGATATAGTTCAAATGATATTAATTATCACTTTATAATAAATAATACATATTATTTATGTATTATTTATTATAATTATTTTTTGTTTTGATATAATTTCTTTCTTATAAATTAATTTCTGTACTGTTGTAGAAGCTCCCAAATGATAACACAAAACGGTAGTTCTTTGCAAAGTTGACATCACTAGCGGGTTTCTTGTAAAATAAAATGGCGGCAAAAATATGCAAAATTGCCTAATAACTTATTACAGCAATTCCCAATAAAGCTATTGTTATTAGTTTTATTATATACATAGCCTAATAATTTAAAAAAATAATTCATTTATACCACACTTTGAAGACCAGCTGTTTTAAAGATTTGATTTTTGTTTTCAACAACAGGAGGTTATGTCATATGTACGTAACACGTGTACGTTTGAACACAAAAATTATAAACCATATGTAAAACTCTGATTTTGACATACACATGAAATTCCATGTGGATAGCAATTTTGACAGTACATATGACTTGTACACTCAATGTAAACACACCTTTACAAACGAATATTTTTATAGCATGTCGCTGCTAATAATGCTAACGTTATTTCCTTGAGGTCTTACTGGTAGCAACTTTAAAATAGAAACGAACTTTTTCTTAATTGCGCGGCGACCCCATTAAAATGTTATTATTTACAAAATTGGGTCTTTTCACAAAAATGTTTTAAGAAATTTTAAATTTTATTAAATTTTACATTTTGAGCAGACATGTAAAAACACATTTTTAATGGACGACAACAAAAGGAATCGTTCGATCAAATTCACAAGGGCATATTGTTTGTGTGTGAAGTAAAAGTACTTGTTGTATGGATGCTTTCAACTGACGAGTGTATCAGGAATTTAAGAAACAAAAGTGTAGTACGTAGCTTTTTGTACATGAAAACCTTATTCAAAGACTCGTAAAGATAGTTTGCTCATTTGCCACAAAAGGGTTTCAGCACAAAATTTAAGATTTTTGAAATAAATGCAACAAAAACTTGTCTAATCTAATCTGTTTTTTGTGCTTATCCGTTTTGTCCTTTTAGGTAATTAGAGAATTTTCAAAAGGACAAAATTTCACTAAAATTATGTTTATTTTCTTTTTTTTTTTGCAAAGGCTTTGAACAATATTCGATTACAAATTTATTTTTCAAATAGGACAGTATTCCTGCCAAAACATGTCCATTGTTGCTTCCTTAAGCAAGCTAAAGACGTTACAACCGTCGTACCAACTTAATTAGGTTATACACAAGTTGTAACGTTTTTGAGGTTGTTGCAATAAAGTTGTGTGTCGGTTGTAGGAAAAATCAAAAAGTTTTGATTTTTTGTCAAGTTGTAACAACACTTTGCAACGTGTTTGTGCCTCTCACATACGATTTTATGTAGTATTTGTGTTTAGTAATGTTATGCAGTTAACATTGAATGTTAAGTATCATTTGCGGATAATGTCAATTATAGCATATGCAAGAATATTGAACGTCATCTTACTTTGAGAAAGCTGGGTGGTTAAATAAAGATGTACATAAGATCACTCACTAAATTGTATCGTTTTTGGAACAAGCATACAACTGATTCCTAGAATTGTTGTTACAACCATCGCAACGTCTATGGCTGGCTTTATTACATCTACTCTATCTGCATATTCAAATAACATCCACACTCAGAGTCGGTGTAACAAATTTAAGAATGTAAATGTTTTAATTTAAACTATCGATTTTCACAAGTAACTTAATAGCATTGTGCGATATTTCGTATCTATAGACAAGACATTTCCATTTGTGATACACTCCGGCAATAACCTTAACCTTCGTTATATTCGCATTTTACTGCGTGTCATATATTTGGCATGTGGAAAAGACAAGTTAAAGATAATTTATACAAACCACAGTGGGGGATGTAGACAAAAAACATACACAAAAAGACATAAGAAAAATATAAGGTGTAATTTCAACTACGACATTATTGCTATCATGGGGTGGCTAAGCGCCACATTGCCTCAAAGTGGGATACCTCAGCCATATGAAAAAAGTAAATTGATGTAAAATAAAATGTTTATTTCTGAGTAGATTACTTTAGTTGAATATAACAAACAGCTGGCAACTAAAAACATACTATTTAACTCTTACAGTTTGGGAGATATTTGACTTTTTAAATTAGAAGAGTTTTGCTTGCTAGTTCATTACACTGAACGTAAAATTAATCTAAATACCTTAAAATGCGGTGTAGAATGAAGTAAAGAAGGTTATTAGTCAAATCAACAGACGATTTTCGTAAATAAAATATTTTTTTTAAATTCCTTATAATGAATAAATTTCTTCAATATGACTATCTCTTTTCGGTGTTTAATAAATAGGGTGTAAATATGATTAAAAAACAAATTAGTTAAATTAACGAAAATTATTAGTTAATTTTTTTTAAATTTTTATCTTTATAAGATCTTTATCAGCATAAAACTAATGCCTTTTTAGCTGAGTGGGCAACGTATCGCCATCATTACAAAATATTAAACCCATTTGGCACCAAATCCATATACCCGTCAACTGCTACTAGAAGACAAATGTTAATATTCAACAGACTTAGACTTGGTAATACTCTTATCACTCATCAACGCCTATTATCCACTGCAATAAGCCAATATGTATCATCTGTAATTTTCGATATACCCAAAATATAATCCCCAGCGAATATCAACATTCGGAACAGCTATACCTTCCTCTTTACTCGCTGACCCATCTCTCTATCCATAATATAACAACAATATACAATTTGATTAATAAATCTAAATTATTAAAAACGATTTAATTAATCCCTTAATTTGAACAACTAAATCTATATTATACTTAAAGTCGAAGGCCTTAGTTGCTCACACTCTCAATTTTTCTTCGTTATATGATATCATTTAAGCTATAAACACATTCGAGACAGCAGACAGCCCGCAGCAATATGTCAAAATAAAAACACATGCATTCTTATGAGAATGATTATATTGACGACAGCATGCTGCTCGACAGCTCGGGTTTTAGGGCTGCTGCTGTCAAGATTAGATTTATTTCTTTGCTGTATTATATAATTCTAATAAGATAAAAAGAAGATTTTTTCTTTTTTAAATTTTCTATTTAATACAAAAATATACATTAAAACAACGAGAGCCTATTGACAAACAACTTGCGGAAATTCTGATTGTAAATTATGTAATAATTTGACTTCGTCACTAATAAATAATTAAAATTATTAGCAACGTTCTCTTCTGAACACCTTTACTAAGTTTACGGCGAGAACAATGACCATGTGATTTTAACTCCTGTATTAGTTCAATCTTGTTAGAATAAAAACCAACATTTTAAACATAAATAAACATCTGAGTTATGTCCGCCCGGGGCATATTGCCTTTACGACTTTTAGCACCTTGATGAGCAAGTCCTCGTGGCTTGCACGAGACCTTTAACTGGAAGATAATAACCTACAAGGTCTTGCCAGTGTCTAAACAGCAACCAAAGTAACCCGTAGCGCCACAGGGACAATTCCACGTTTCAGTGACCGGTTATTAGTGGGTCCCTTCTGACAGTAACATAGTGACTGAGGTTTGGGCGTTAATCGATTATCGATTAATCGGTCCTGTCAGCCATCTACTAAAATTGCTACCTGTTGTATTGCTGTATAGTAGCAAGAGCACTGTCAGGTAAGGTGACAAGCTGGGTTCTGACTCTTGTCTCTTATAGAAAAATTTGTAAAGCTTAAGCCGTAACGAGAAATACTGCCCAAAATAATTAAAACACTGTAAGTTTTCGTCTTTAGGACCCTAAAGAATATCAAACAGCAAAAATTTTTTGTTTCCTGATGATTTCATCTGAAATAGTTCATTTGCAAAAAAATAAAAACCATTTATAAAGAAATAAATCAATTAACAAAAAAAAATACGTCAAGTATTCTTACAACTAAGAGCAGTTGTACAACTCGCCACATAAACATAATAAGCAAACATGCTGGTATCGTAAGGCACTTAATGGCTTCAGTGAACTTTGCACCTCCACAAATTAAATGAAATTTAAAGACAAAATTTAAAAATTACACAAGATAAATTGAGAATCATACGAATTATGACAAACTTATAGACATTTCGTTTAAATTAAGGCCGCCTTTATAATTATTTGTAAACAATTATTTCATGCATTTCAGGAAATTTGAAAAAAAATATTTCATAATCAATTAAAACAAATTAAAAAATTATAATAAAAAAGATGTCATTTTGCCTCTTATATCAGTCAGAAAATTTTATAGCAGTAGAT
This sequence comes from Phasia obesa, assembly GCA_949628195.1. Classification (NCBI taxonomy): domain Eukaryota; kingdom Metazoa; phylum Arthropoda; class Insecta; order Diptera; family Tachinidae; genus Phasia; species Phasia obesa. The sequence continues at coordinate 3,372,289 of OX451217.1, forward strand.
ATTAAAACTAAAAAATTCCTACAGCGGAAGCCCTGTGCTCCTTTTAGGAGTCAAACGAATCAATATAAACTATTAAAAATTATATCAAGAAAAAAAGAAAAGAGGCACTGAACAAGCACTTTAGGGTTATGTCTCACACCTATTACAGGGCATCTGAACAGTATCAATTGACCCCTCCGAGACATCCGAAATGTTAAAATTCCCTTTCCCATAGGGTACCTAAACGCGATCCTTTAACATACAAAAAATACATTCATTTAAATGAGTTAGTCACTGTAATAAAACTAAAAAAGCTTAAGTCGACTTAAGCAGTTATTCCTTTCTGCCAGAGAATTAATTCAGGATATCCAGTTGATTAAGTTACTCCAAAATCATTGATTAAGTCTATAATATTGTTTTGAGTTACCCCTGAGTTAAATTTCACGTTCTAAGTTAGGCCAAGGGTTAGTAATTAGAATTAAGCGTGAATTGGATATGAAAAAGCTTTTAGAAAAATGCGTGCTACTTCGCTTATTAAGAAGCTTTTTAAGATTTTTTCCCTCGCGATCCTGATGAAACTTTAAAAAAAAAGGAAGAACAGTCAATGCAATTTATTTTGAAAGGCAAATTTGTGTTGTAGAAAGCGAGATTAACTGACGACTTGGAAAAAAAAAAACATTTAATGGAGAATTACATTATTGAGGTTTAGAACACAAGGGGTATAAGTTCTTTTTTGTTAGAATTGAGTTAAAATTTTGACTAAATAGGTGAAAGTCAGAAAAATTAAGAGCACAAGACCAAAAAGTCGAATTCTTATCATCTGAGGAGATTCATGTTCATGTATTAATAAATGTTTAAGGGTTGAGAGCACAAAGGGATAAGTACAACCTTTTGCATTAAAAATAACATATGTTGTATTTGTGGTAGTGAAATGATATACTTAATTGAACTTTGATTTAAAACCTTTAATTAGTGAACAAATTAGATGATCAATTTTAAAAGTTATTGGGGAAAAATATGTTTAAGACACTAACAAAATGTAGGTTTGCGAAACTCTATTTTGCGTAAGACTTAAAAAATGTTGAAGGATGAAACATATCGCTCTAATAAAAAAATAAGTTAAAAAACAAAAATAAAACAACTCCAAAAAATTGTTTTGCAATGTTTTTCTAAATTTTTATCGACCTCGCATCGTATAAAGGTAATTCTACAATTTACTTGTTTTAAAATCTCCTAAAACTGACATGAAACAATTTAAGTGTCAATGAAAATGAAATAATGTGCAATTTAAGAAAACGTGAAAGTTTTTCAAAAACACAATTTTGAAATGCGTTTATTTTTTAGGTCAAGTTCGTCAACAAGTTGTTATTAAACATTTGTCTATTGCTTGTCTGTTACGAATGTTACGCATTTAATTATTTCTTACCGTATTTGTGACTTGTTTATTACGAAACTGTATTATCAAGGGCGCAAAGTTTAACGAAAGTGTTATAGATTTGATCTTAGCTTTATTAGTTTTTTTTTTTCAAGTGACATTGCTATATTCTGTCATATCTTTGCTAGATTTGGTCACTAGTGTGATAAAGTGCATTCCAATTTCATTTGTACAATTATAATATAAACAAGTAAGAGCGCTATATCCTTTCATGCCGAATCTTACATACTCTTCACTATAATAATGTTAAATATTCCCTTACTCTCTTATGTTCCATATTTCACAATAATATACATTCGGTTTTTACTTTTATGATTATCCACCTCAAAATAACAAAGATATAGACAATTTTTTTTTAATTTTATCAAAAACGTTTTTTTAAAAATTTCATCGAAAATTTTTCAACATTTTTTTTAACAATTTTTTAAATTTTTGTTTTAATTTTTTGTATAAATATTTTTAAAAATTATTATTAAAATTTTTTTTTAAATTTTTATAAAAATTTTATTGATTTTTTTTAAATGGGGATCTCCTGCAATCTATATTGCGTTAGAATAGTCAGACTGAAGCAAAAAAATCCTTTAAAAAATTTTGCTTATATTGACACCCCCCATCCACCAGAGAGCACCCTATGGGTCTAATAGCTACCTCTAAGTATATTGCTTTCTATAAATGTCTTTAAGACAAATCAAAGCATTAAAACCTTATTAGCCTAAAAAAACTGGGATCATAACCCCCTTGCAGGGATCTGTATGCACTCAAAAAATAATTATTAATTTAAGAGTAGTTAATTACACGGCAGAGAGGGGTGTGAAATTAATACAGGATTTGAAGGAAAAAAAAAATATTTTGAATTATAAAATGAATATCTATTAACACATTTACTTAATTTTGTTACTCTTTTTTTGACTTGTGTCTACAACAAGAAAAAACGGTTGGAAAGTTACTATTATAAAGTCTTTAACAATTAAAACAAAATAATCATTAAAATTAAAAAAAAAATGTTTAAAAATATTTCCAACGAAGTGGGTATTTTTTGAACCTTTTTGTTAGTATGTGGATTACCAGAATATTTTTCCATTAAGCTGTTGATTTTTGCCAACAAGTAACTTCTGCGCGATTATTAAATATTCATATTTCTTTTATTTTGGTTTTTTTTCCGAAAAAACTTATCTTTTTTAATGAATCAGTGAATCAAATAATAAAAAAAATAATACAAAATAAATAAATAAAACTAAATAAATATTTCATGAAATTAAATTAAATTAAAATAAAATAAAACAGATTCTGCTGTTCGTTTGTTTACAATGATACATTTTTGATTAGTAAAATTTAAAAGGTGTCCTATAACTCGTTGTTAGGTTATGTTGGTCAGAAATGGTGATAAATATCCACAAAAAGACGTAATGACTGAAATGAGTTTTTTGTCGCATATTTACTGAAAATTTGAGAGTGCAATAAATATTCGGAAAGAATTAAAATGGAACAGTGCCTTGAGGGCATTGTAATTGATTATTTGGAGATAATAACAGACACTGTTATTTATTATTTTTTATTTAGTAACGATTAAATATATAAAATAGTTAAATTTATAAATTAATAAAAATAATAATTACCTTATACTCGTATAGTAAATAATAATTAAGTATGCACATAAATTCACAAAATAATTGTTTAACTTAAACCATGTTACATTTTTTGGGCCTAGTACCATTTAATGGTCAAATTTTAACAAAACCATGTTTATCGTAATCAAAGTAACACTAAAAACAAAAAAAATGTTCACAGCAACCAAAATAAAATCAAAAATAAAATAAAAAACAGTTTTCACATCCACACATTGGCGAAAATTAAAGATTTACAACTAAAAATGCATTCCTACGTATCGTATTTAGCAGGTTTAGTTCCCCAAAAATATTTTCTCCCATCAGAGTTACCAACAAATTTCGGTAGTAAATGATTTTCCAACAAATAAGATGTTGAATCTGTTGAGGTTACAAAATCTATTGAACTTCGGTAGGAAATTTGTATGAAGCTATAAGGAGAAAAGAAGATGTTAGGTAAGTAATTTATATGACTGCCCTTTTTCTTAATGGCCTAAAATAAATATTTAAGCATTTTAAATCAGAATTTCAGCTAAATTTTAAGAAAAAAATATAGTTAAATAAATATTACAGATTTCGTAACACTTAATTGAATAATTTTCGATTTTTTAACACTTAAAACTGATTTTGTGTATTGAACGTTACTCTAGGTGTGGGAATAAAAATATAGAAAATGAATATTTTATTTAAACAACGCTATATAAGAAGCTTCTGGCTTGCCTGCAGCATAAACCCGGAATGTTTAGCGGGAATCGTGCCCGCTACTCCACAACTACTAGGTTAGCACACTAACAATTAGTTGTGAAGAAACTCCACAATTTTGTTAAAACAAAAACATAACATACTTTCCGATATTATTATTTAAGGGCCTTTTTATTTATTCGTACTCTCAACTGTAGTGATTTCATACTGTTGACCTTCTTCCCCATTACAGAATCTCTAGTAAAGGTTAATATTTTTTACTACACTTAATACACCTAATGTTAGCCACTGTGCTGGCTAACCATCTCAGCATTTCCACGCTCTGTCTGTAGGTATCATGTTCTATGAGCTGTCACTAACGCAGTTTACCGATACCCCTCTATTATAACTAAGCATTTTCAAGATCTTCCTGTTGACGTTGTAGTGAAACAGACCGGAGTCTTTGGAGGGCATCGAACTCAGTACCCTACACTGATATACTAGCACAAACTATCATTTAAATATCTCGCTTTAAGTATTTGAATATAATACACATTTGACTTTTAAGACATCGAACTAAATATGTATGTATATACATAACAATAAGAAAATATAAATTATTATGACAATTCTGTTATATATTAGATTTTTAGTTAATTTTATTAAGAAAAAAATGTCTATAAAATAAATATCTATAAATCAATTTATTACTGCGAGGGTAGTTTGGTAATTTCGTGACATTTTTAATTTACAGCGCAGTAAATTTCAATGCAATACTGCTCCCGGTGACATTTATCCAGATTTATCCCCTTGCGACTTTTTTCCCGTTTCTAGTTGGTTTAATATTTGAGTCAATCGGAAAGGTCATCATTAAAACAGACGCTTATCTTAAGGGCCTTGAGAAATATTATTATTTGTAGGAAATAAAAAACTCGAAAGAAGCTAGACTAAATATGAAAATCTAGCGTAAAGGTAATAAAAAGACATTTTGCTAAAAAATTATATTTAAATTAAAAAGTTTCATATAATTATCAAATTATCCACGTATATTAAACTAACTTACTGAGTAACCCAGTTTTTTGCACTGTAAAACACTAAACTTTAACTTTTTTTTTGTATTCGCAAACTGTCTATCAAGTCGAAATTAAATTGATTTGACAACAGTTTTTGAAGTGTTTTTGGTAATTTGTTGGTAAAAATTTTTGAGGGCGGCAGTTAAAATTCATGACAACTATAGTAGTTCAAGAGTTGTTCATAAAATAGTTTTTGTCAGTGGCATTTCAATTACCTTCTATTCAGAAATTGTAATGACAAAATAAAAGCTTTTTTGTTTTTAAATGCTTGACATTATTAATGAAACTAAAATGAAATTTACGAAATGCTTTTTAGTTTGTTGAAAGTAACTGAAATTCACAGTTCATTACTGTGCCAAAACCATTAATTTCTTTACATAAGTATTTAAATCAATATTTTATGTTTACATTTTTGGGGTTCCATATTCAAGGAGTGAAAACCAACAACTTATTAAGGTAGCTCCACTGTCGTTGTCCGTCTGTCACTGGGCTATACCTTTTGAACCGTAATAGGGCACTTGAAATTTTCGCAGAAGGTTTAAAACTATGTGCGCTACAGGAAGAAATGCGTTATAAAGTTAAAAAGGGGTTTCCCCTTTCCTGAAATTCAGATTCACAGTTGATAGTTGACAAATAAATTTTTTTTAAAAATCGCTAAAAAACTTCAAAATTTTCTAATCGTCAAAAATTTTCAAGCCTTAAACTTCGTTATGTTTAATTAATTATACTTATCTTAATGCAAAATTAAATATGTACTGTTCAGTCGAACGGAATCCTTAGTGTATTAATCTGACTCACTCTAGGCTGATTTATTTTCTTTCTTAACAGGATGATAATACAACAGATGAAAAGAATGTTTCTTCTAGAAATTTTGTATAGAACTATCTCAAAAATTTGAGTGCATTTCATACAAACTTTCTATACGATTGGCTGGCTTGCAATACAGAAAATCTATAAATCTATACAAACAATATAACTATAACAAGATCTTGTCTGTACATAAAATATTTTTTGAAAAATATGTTTCTGTTGCAGACCTTAAACCATACAAAGAAAAAAATATTTTCGCCAATAAAAGTATTTAATTGGTTTGAGGTTAAAATTTAATTAAATAATTACAATTACACTGGTCTGCAATTTTTTTGAACATAAATATGTTGAATAAAGTGATCTCAACTCATTAAACTCAAATCCGCTTTCAGTTTTCACGTATCACGTACAATTGTTTTATGGGCATGGTTAATATTTTCCCCTAAACAAGGCGACCACGCTAACTTATTTCTAAATAACTCTTTAACGGATTGTTAGATTTTAATAATTGAAACACCAAAAGATGCGGGATAAAATTACTATTTTATATAAATTAATAAATAAATATATAAATTACTATCATATAAAAGTCGTAAAAAACTTAAATCGGCAAATATTTAAAATTTTTGTCCTTATTCGAAAAGCTAGGTATACTAGGAATAAAATACGCCATAAATGATGAAAATCGATTAATTTAATCACAATTAAGTGCAGGTACCTACTTTGACAAAATTATGTAACACATTAAGATTATTAAATATTTCAATATCATTACATATTTTATTTAGATAAGAATATCTTCAAAACTAGACGTAATAAAATCAATCTATATTTCAATATATTTATTTTATTTAAATAAGAATATCTCGAAAACTAGGCGTGATAGAAAATCTGTGAACAGATTTCGATTCAGCACACAAAAGTTAATTAAATCACATAACAAAGTTCTTGCTTTTTGTTTTTTTTTTTTTTGACGACCATTGTTATCAAAACAAATACGAATTTAATGTTCCTATATCAGTATTTTATTAAAATAAGAATATCTCGAAAACTAGACGTGATAAAAAAATCTGTAAACAGATTTCGATTCAGCACATAAAAGTCCATTGGATTTAAAAAAACAAGCTTCAAGCTCCCGACTTTTTTTATTTTTTTCCGACCAGTGTTATTTGTTTAATTAGAAAATTTTTCTTTTGTACTGTTTTAAACAAATATATATTTGAATCATTTAAAAAATGAATTGAACTTTTTTTTAAAGCTAATTAAAACCTTTAATTGGTGCAAACAATTTTTTCTTTATATGAATACAAAACACACATTAATTGTAAAAGTAACTTAAAAACAAATAAAACCAAAGAAAAACACTTTAGTTTTACTATAGTTTTTTATATATTAGTTTAATAATATTTTTTATTAGTTTTAATAAAGTTTACATTTTGATAAAAAATAAAATAAAAATTGAAAAAGTGCGGAAATATATTTTTATGGAATTTATTAAAGGAATCCTCGGCTACATTATTGCCGAACAAAGTTAAAACTGATGACACCTTTTTTAAAAGGCCCACTGCTTTTCCGAGTGTTTCGAGGCCCATTAATAAAAATTGGTCACCAATTTCGCCAAACCAAGTATAGGCTTTTACTACCCTTTGATAGTAGAATCGAACCTATTTCGTCAGGTTCGTGTTTTTTGCAAAAATTTTTATTTGTTGCACTGTGTTATTGTTGGAAACAATTTTCAAACGTGACATTTATAAAATTATTTTTTTTTAACAATGGAATCCGAAAAAATGTTTTAATTATATGAAATTTCAAACCAAAAACTTTAAAAAATTTAAATAAAACATCACACAGTTTGTCAAGAAAATGTTTTAACATACTGAAAAATGTTTTGGGTTTGGCTATTTTATTACATTGTACATATGTATATACAACTGTACATCTGTTAGTACTTGTTGTGTGATTTTATATTTTAAACAGTCATTGTTTTTTGCATTAATTAAGCTTTTAATCATTTTTGCAATGAGTAGTAACTCTTGCTGCATACAATACAAAATCACTGCGTCAAGCGTTGTCTATCTGTCAAAAAATTGTATGTAGCTACAAAATCTATGAAGCAATCATAAACTACACGCCAAGGTCTTACAATTGGGAAATTCGATTTTGAACGGGCTTTAGGAAGTGCAGTGGGCTGCAAACAAAATTTGATTGTTATTTAAAAATTTTATAAATTTTGAGACTCTTAATTTAGTGCTGCAGTTACGGTTTATATTTTTACACTTCTGAGAGTTGCCCGGCTCTAAATGATAACTCAGAATGTTGCAACATAGGTTTCATATAAAATACTATTCTTGTAGAGTTAATAATCTGTCAAACTTCCCAATAACAAAAATAAAAGGTGCTGCTTAGTCATTTAAATTGGTGAAATTGGGTACATTCGGAGTTTTATTTCCTTTTTCTCTTGAAAATGAGATATTTTTACGGGAAAAAAGTATCTTATATTTGGACCAAGCAAATAAGGGAAATCCCTACAAAATTTTAGTAAAATCCATTTATTGGTTTTTACAGATAAGAACACAGGTAGACAAAAATTAAATAAATTATTGTTTACTATATGCACCAGTAACAAACTTAAAAGAAAATATTTAATGTACAAAAACGGTCCTGTTATAGTTTTACTCTAGTATATATGTATATGAAACATATATACTATACGCACAGAGAAAGGACCTAAGAATAGGTTGGCCGATTTTTTTTTTTTTTTGTTTCCGGTTCCGGACTCCACCAAAGTTGAATTCGTGCCGAAAATTCTGCATTTTTCTGCATGTAAGTCAAGTACAAAAAAAATCATAAAATTTTTTGAAAACTTTGAAGTCTTGCATTGAATCGTTTTAAAGTGTTAAACAACTTTTTTTAATTGAGGTAAAATTCAATAACATACCATAGGTATTGTTCTAACGAGTGATTTTTTAAGAGCTTGAGAACTTTTTTTTTTAAAAAAACGCATAAAATTTGCAAAATCTCATCGGTTCTTTATTTGAAACGTTAGATTGGTCCATGACATTTACTTTTTGAAGATAATTTCATTTAAATGTTGACCGCGGCTGCGTCTTAGGTGGTCCATTCGGAAAGTCCAATTTTGGGCAACTTTTTCGAGCATTTCGGCCGGAATAGCCCGAATTTCTTCGGAAATGTTGTCTTCCAAAGCTGGAATAGTTGCTGGCTTATTTCTGTAGACTTTAGACTTGACGTAGCCCCACAAAAAATAGTCTAAAGGCGTCAAATCGCATGATCTTGGTGGCCAACTTACCGGTCCATTTCTTGAGATGAATTGTTCTCCGAAGTTTTCCCTCAAAATGGCCATAGAATCGCGAGCTGTGTGGCATGTAGCGCCATCTTGTTGAAACCACATGTCAACCAAGTTCAGTTGTTCCATTTTTGGCAACAAAAAGTTTGTTAGCATCGAACGATAGCGATCGCCATTCACCGTAACGTTGCGTCCAACAGCATCTTTTTAAAAAAATACGGTCCAATGATTCCACCAGCGTACAAACCACACCAAACAGTGCATTTTTCGGGATGCATGGGCAGTTCTTGAACGGCTTCTGGTTGCTCTTCACTCCAAATGCGGCAATTTTGCTTATTTACGTAGCCATTCAACCAGAAATGAGCCTCATCGCTGAACAAAATTTGTCGATAAAACACATTTCGAACCGAACACTGATTTTGGTAATAAAATTCAATGATTTGCAAGCGTTGCTCGTTAGTAAGTCTATTCATGATGAAATGTCAAAGCATACTGAGCATCTTTCTCTTTGGCACCATGTCTGAAATCTCACGTGATCTGTCAAATACTAATGCATGAAAATCCTAACCTCAAAAAAATCACCCTTTATATGCGCGGTCATATATAGGTATTGAGATCATTGCAGCATTAACACTAGAAGTTAGACAACGTCGCGACGCTACGCTTGGCGCGCTGATTTAGAATTGGCTAGAGAGTACTAACAACTTTGTTATAAATAATGCGAAAAGAAAAAAAATAGTTGTTTTTAAGTTTGAGAAAATAATATTTCTACAATTGGCAAATATAATCATCTGCTTTTCCCATTTATTGTTATTTGTGTACCACAGTACTTTTCAGTTTCAAATTGTACCGAAAACATAACAAGTGTACCAACTCTACCATTCTCTACGCCCCTCTATTCAAAAAGTTTTGCTATGAATTCTTGTAAAAAAATATTCTCAAGTTTGCATTGAAAATTATATGGAAACGCCCGCAACATAACTAACTACTTTTTAACAAAATTAAGCGAATAGATAAAATGAAAAAAAAATAACCTAACTAGTTTCAATTTGTTTTAAACCCTTAATGAAAGTAAAGTAATGAATACGTTTTATAAATAGTAAAAAATAAAAATAAAAATAAAAAATAAAATTGTTTACAACATAAATTGTTTAAAACTTTGCCCCAAACTTAAATTTTCTTTTAATACTTTTGCACAGTGTATGGGTTGGTTTGTTAGTTTGTTAGTTGGCACTCGTATGTCATGTATAACATTTCTGCCTCTTAAACAATTTTATTATTTAATTTTTGCAAAGTAGTTCTAACTAATAGCAAAAAAAAGCAGAAAAAATCACAAAAACTATTTACAAGTTTAAGTTTTCATTGCATATGAGCCATCCATAATAGTATCAGTCTAGATAAGCGTGGAATAAAATAAAAAAAATATATAAAGAAAAAACTATAAATATTAAAATAGAATAGAATAGAATAATAAAACAAAGGTAATTTAAAAAAAAAAGAAAACTTAAGTGTTCTTCACATTGAATTCAGTCTGTGTCTGGGTTAATCTTCAATTCTCTCTTGAATGACATTGTTTTTTTTTTTCGTCTTTTAAACATTTACATCAGAAGGAACGGGCAACATGGAAAATCACTTAATTTAAACAGGTAAAAACTGCTTTTAAAAATCTGCGTTTGTGTTTTCATTAGAATGAGCAACTAACTTTTAACTAACGTGCCGTGCCGACTCGTAAGTAGTTCTTATTTCAGTTTTTTTAATTTTATAACTTTTTAACTATTAATGAAATGAACTGATTTAATGAGTCGTTTCAAATGTTTTATGCGGCTTTTGTGGTTTATCTGAGACTTTTACTTGGAAATCACGCTGTTGGAAAACCTGAGAAAATACTTAAACCACAAAAAAACTACATTTGCAAAAAATCTGAAACTGAGACGTATAAATTAAAGTTTTAATCTTTATATAAAGATTGAGAGGTTAATATGGTTGCATTATATAAACTTTCTTTTTTACATCTGCTTTTTTATTAATAATTTTCAAATTAAAATAGCAATTTTAAATAATATATTATATAATAATAATACAATATATTAAATAATTTATTATTTTCAACCATAATATATTAATAACAAACAAAATATGTTAGTTTTATTCATATGTAACCAAATAATGTTTGTTTTTATTCATCTGGTTTGACAAATTTTTGTTTTTTAAAAAAATAATAAGGAAAATATTAAAAAATGTGTAAACAATTTTTTCTTCAATATTATATATAAATTTAATTATTCTTTACAATATAAAGTAAAAATTATATTTTGCTTATTTATGTATTAATGAAATCTAGTGACGATTTCACAATCTTATAAAAAATGTTCCCATGTGACATTTCATAGTTTCTCATCATGCTATAATCGTTTAATTTAATCATAATATTATAATGTTTAACAATAATATAGTTTGACTACAACCATATAATGTAACCATAATATGTTGCTCTTAGATTGTGGTTACCCCAACCATGATTTTTCTTTGCATGTACAGACCTATGGACACTAACTTATTTCTACCACAATTGAATATCCTTAATATTGAGGAACTTTGGTTACAACAAGACTGAGCAACATACTATACAGCGCGTTCCACAATTGATTAAATGTATGAAACGTTAGCTGAACGAACAATTTTGCGGAACGTACCCGTAAATTGGTGTCAGACATTAGGCGATTTAATACCGCTGGGTTATTTTTTGTAGGGCTATGGTTCTTTTTGTACAATGTTATTATGAAATTAGACAAATCATATTGATTTGACTACAATTTAATATATAATTTAATCATATAATGTTACCACAATCATGTTTTTTCTTTACGTGTAGTTTAATTAAAAAAATTAAATAAAAACTCTCCACCCATAAACAAAATATTTATGTATGAGTTGATACAAATTAGAATAGATGAAAATGACTCATATTATTTGTTTTAACGATTTTTTTCTAAGAATTAAATACAAAAAAGATAAAACTATTAGTTTCCTATGTCTAAAATAATTAATATTTGTTATCAGCAAATAACAAGCCGTAAAATGTGGCATAATTCAAAAACGAAGGTTTGTTTTCAATTAAACAAAAATTTTCTTAAAAATTCTTATGGGCACCTTAGACCTTTGGATTAGACAAACTAACTTGAAGCTAGACAGACATGCGTGTGGTTTAATTATTCATCTTACACTATACAAACAGTCTAACAAACTTGGTTTTTCTTCGTAGTTTTAAAACGAAACTCTATTAAGAACGCGACTATTTCTATTCGTCTGTAATAGGCAGTGTGGCCATTTGTAAAGATTTATCTTATTTTTGAAGTTTTTTGAGATGCCAAAAACTTAACAAAAGATTTTTTAGATAAATAAAAGATTTTTAAAAATATGATATTTAGTACTTTAAGCTAAGTAGGCTATTTAAGCCTACTTAGCTGAATTCGATATCAATAAATTTAATGTCTTGTTATCTACTATTTTAGGAGAAAGTTGACTTATAGATTTTTTTCTAATTTTTGGTCGACCTTAACTTAGTATATTTGACGTGGTGGACTTACTTATAATTGGTTTGTTGTTTTGGGATATCAAGCTTTGTCCCGAGAGCTCTCTTCGTTAATAAGTTACAGGCCTCTGAATTGGAAAAATGTAGTTTTGATATTTTTGTTAAAAAAAAAAATTGGACTATTTAAGAAGGTTCGGGTGCTAGTAAAAAAAACATTTTAGTATTTATTTTTGCTTGAAATACAATATTTTATTTATAAAAAAACATAAAAACAATTTTCAAAAAACTGGACTAAGTGGTAAAAAATTAAAAAGTTTATTTTGAAAGTCAATAAGTCTGTATAACAATATGTTAATTTTTTACCTTTAGCCGTATACATATTATCTAGTGAAGCTCTAGAACCCTCCATTGGTAAGGCACAAGTATGCGTCCCGAAATCAATATTGGTGTTAGATCCCCCCTATTCGTTTCTTTTTTTACCAAATGAAGTTTTATTTTTGTTTTCGCATGGACTGTGGTATCGACAATTGCACTATCTATATTACAACTATCTATATATATAATAAAACCGTAACACTTCCATTTTCTTGCTGGTGCAGATAGTAATCGAAATGGTATATAAACCAATAATTTTTAGAAGTTTTATCTGGCTGTCTGTGTTCGCATCACGTAAAAACTACTGAATGAATTTTTATTAAAATTTTGTGAGGAGGTACCTTAGTATATCGGTTCAATTATAGAAAAATTAGTGCAAGTACGCAATTTTATCGATTCAAAGGTACTGCAAACTTGGCAGCACTTTTAATTTTTGTCAGTGGAACATTTTAAATACTATTTAGAGAACTCTACAATAATTTAAGAATTTTATATAAATTTTAGAATTTCATATAAAGCCTATGTTTCTCAGTATTTACACAGGAATGGGTACCTATATATACATAGACCATATTTGAAGCACTATAAAAGTAAAAGTCTTAAAACTTCGAGGGAATTACTTCCATAGCAAAATAGAACAATCTATTGTAAGGACGCTTACAAAATGGCGGGCATAGTTCGTATATAATAAAATAGTGATCAAATAGTGAAAGTACGCAATTTTGCCGATTTAATGGTACTTAAAACTAGGCAGCACCTTTTATTTTTGTAAGAGAGAAATTTTAGACACTATTTACAGCACTCTACACTAATTTTAGAATTGTATATAAATTTTGGAATTATATGCTAATTATATATGAAATATCCTGATTAATTACCAGGGATGGGTACCTCTATATAAAGTAAATACATAACTGAAGCATTATAAAAGTATTTAAAATTATTTAAAATTAGGAAAAAAATTTTATAAAAACGATTTTGCTGAAAATTTCTGAAAAATTCCAGGTTTAAAAAGACAGTAAACATGAAATTTTTCAGAAATTCTAATTGATCCTTACAACTTAAAGTGACCTTGTGTATAGATACAACGAATATATCCATATTCATAGAAACTCGGTTTCAAATTCAATTTATTTTTGGTTATTACGTTTTTTCAATCGTATATAATTTTTTTTTTTTGTATATATCAACATGTACGAATTGAAAAAAAAAACTTCCACTGTTCACAATTTTTGCTATTTTTTTTTTCAAACAGTTATTCAATTTAATTATTTTTAAGTACCTAAATTGATTTTTTTCAACACATCTCTTTTTATTCAATTGAAATTTCAATTAAATAAAAAAATAGAAAATCCTTGATGAAACGTTTACACAATCGTAAACAAATAGTTAAAAATCATAAAAATGGAAAAAAGAGTCAAACAAAGAGCCCTTTGGTACTTTTCCCACAGACCAAAAAAATAAATTAGCGACAGATGTGTTACATCGTGCAAGTGTGGCTAATTAGCCTCGATTGGCGTTTGATTTTAAAAAATCATATTTATAAAAAAAAATTATGATGTAAGTAAAGAAATGCGTGTTTAAAATAAAAACAAACATAAACAAAGTATTTAAGAACGTTTTATAATTTACTTTATTTATAGAAATTGTTTCGCAAACTACGCTTTGAACACGTGCCGCTTTATTTAAAACATTCTTTATAAATATTTTTTTAATATGACTCTACTTAATAAAGTCTCTACTTTAATATTTATAATATTCAAAGTTACACTGAACCAAATTGTTTAGGCAATATTAACGAAAAAAATAGTAGAAGCTTAACGACAAAAATAGTTAAATCAATTTAATTTTTATTCAAATCTATATACGATTTATTCTTATAAACTTATTTTATTCAAATTAACAAAAATTATTTTCTTAAAAATATATTTCAATAAAGCCTGTTAATTTGAAAATAACACTTATAAACATTTAAATAAAATTCTGTTAAATGAACAAAAATTTAGTTAAAACAGTAGGTAGTCGCACATTCTAAGAAAAACAACTCATAAAATTAGTTAAATTTACTTCCCTAAGAGCGGGTTTTTAAGATGCAGATCAGAGATTTAGTCATCCTTAATCATTGCTTTTAGTTTTTAAGATAATAATTAACTATTTTTATTTGCTAATTTAAGCGGCCAACATTGGTGGTTTAAACTTATATGAAATAAAAACACACACACATGCATACATAAAAAAAGGAAAATGATTTTTTAGAAAACGAATAAATTAATTATTTAGGCTTAAGTTCTTAATTATAAAGAGATAAAGAAAAATTAGACACCAACAGAGTGGAATTAATTTTCTAGACAGCTACGTCCGTCATCCGCACTCTTCTTTGCTATTTTTTACACAAATCTGCTTAACAGTTATGTGATGTATTTCAGCAAGACAATGACCCGAAACACACATCGAAGTGGGCAAAAGATTGGTTTGATTGAAAATTGGGTTAATGTTTTAAGCTGGCCTGCTCAGTTGGCAGTCTTAAACCCATTGAGAACTTGTGGCGAATAGTTAAATTAGCTCTTAAGGGAAAACATGCAACAAATAAAGATCACTTGTGGGCATTAGTAAAAGGAGCTTGGCGTAATATTCCGATTGAGACGTGCCACAAAATTGGTGACCCTATGCCAAAACGGTACTTAGCCAATATCAAAAATAAATTATATTCCACTAAGTACTGAAGTAATAAAGGTTATTAAAGTATATTATTTTAATCATCTTTTGGAATTTTGTGCTTTTTAAATAATTGAAGTGGATGGCTCTATTTTTTTTTCACACCTAAAATCGTGAATTTCGAATGTTTTTACGTATATATATATATATATATATATATATATATATATATATATATATATATATATATATATATATATATATATATATATATATATATATATATATTATTTTATATATTTCATTTTAAGTTTTTTATCAAAACAGGTCTATAGTAATTTAGTTTGACAGTTGTTCGGTCTCATAAAAATAAAAACCTTAAAATTTTTTATGAAGATTTAGTATGTTTTTTTTTTCTTTTTCGAAATATGTAGTAAAAAGTGGCTCTATTTTATGGAACATCACTGTATATTAGAAACACCATATTTTATTTAAAATAAAAACAATTAATTTTTTAAAAACAACTTAGAAACCAAAAACATTTTATGAACAAAAAAAAAAGGTTTCTTACTCGTATCTACCTATGCCAGATGAGTAAAAACAAAAAAAGGTGAAATTTGAAACAACAAAAAAATCTCAAAAAAATGGCGCAAAAACGTCCAACCCTTTTGCTACAGTCTAAAAGTAGTTATCTCAAATTTTATATTGATATTTAACATTTTTAGAATCGCGATTGCCCTCACTCTCAAAAACTTATTTTGTCAAAAAAAAGTGAACAAAAAATCCTTTTTTTATTTTCTAATGAAATTTTTTTAGCGTAAAAGTTCAAAAAACCATTTTTTAAAAATTAATATACCTAATCAATACAAAAACTTTATTCGTTTAGCCACAAAAAAATATATTGCAAACCTCTCAAAATCGTATAAAGTCAATGAAAACGACAAATCTCAAGCAAAAGCTTTGAAAATTATCTGTACGATGCAGAATTTTGTTGTCTGTCGAGCTGCGTACATAAATTTTTACATTTCAAAACTTTAATTTTTGACATAATGGCCAAAACAAATGCAGAAAAAAGAATTAAGATATGAGAAATTATTGATAGTTGAAATATATTGAAGATAATTTAAATATAAAATTGCAAAAACAAAAAAAGGGGCCAATAATGCCAGTACTCCAGTCTCAAGTGTGATGCCACTCATTTTCGTCCGCGGAGTTTTGATACTGACTGAGAGACAACATTTCGGATAGAAAAAATATATACTTGTATTCGGACCACCCGTTACGTATGTATGTACATACATATATGGAGTCTGTTTGGTGGTAGTTGGAAAATGTTGTTGCCAAAAGACCACAAATAAACCAAAGCTGTTTATTCGTAATATTTTATTCGATGTAGAATTTACAAAGTTGTTCACTTTTATAAGCCCATAACAACGGGTTTTATAAGTAAATTTTTTATAAATGAAAAAATAAAAAAACTATCTTTCTTACCTCCAACAATGTCACTGAAGAAGTAGCATTAATATCCAATAAGTTCAAATTCAATATACACAACACAACTGCAAAAACATAAGCAGGGCAAAGAAGAAACACGAGAAGAAAAGCAAAAAAATTACAAAAGTTATCGAACTGCACATAAAACAATAAACACGCGCACGCACTCACTGAAACACAAAAGACACCCGGCGTGAATTCTGAAAAATATAACACGTCCACAAAATTAAAACAAACAATTTATGAAAAGTAAAAAAATATGAATTTAATTTTAATTTTTATTTAAAATATTTAATTAATTCTTATTGTCTTTTCTTAGTATCAAGGCTACAGTTTTACAATTTTTAACTCAACTCAAAGCCAACAGAACAAACAACAAAAACCTTTGTATGGACTTTAAACAAGAACAAAAAAATTTTAAAAATACCGCTTTTAATTTGTTTCTATTCAAAAAGCTATGAAGTTAAAAAGAGGAAAGACAAACAATTACACTTCGAAAAACAAAACTGAAAAAGAACAAATAGTTTTTAGCACTTCCACCGAATACACAACAATTATTTTGAAACACGTGAAATAATTTTTGAAGAAATATGTTTATAGATACATTCATTCATTCATATGTACTTAAGTATGTATGGCAGACACAACTATTTTTAAAAAATTTCAATTATCCGTATTTTTTATTGTTACTATCGCACAAAATATCTTCTGCACCTCTTAGTCAGATATTTATTAATTTAATATTTATTCTTTATTAGCAGATTTTTTTAATGATTTCTTGTATTACCACAAATTTTATTCGTTTATAGAAAACGTTGTAAAAAAATGAAACTCGTTTGTTCGTTTAACACGTTTTTCTTTTGAATTCCTCAGTATTTAACCGAAACCGAACCGTACTCAATAAGAGTCCACACTAGACTGACTGATCGTGGCTGAATACAAAAATAATAAAGATCGGTCCACTGAATTTTGTTGTTTTATTTTAAGTTTTTTATTTATTCATTTTTTAAAGAAATTACTATACTCGCGCACAAATACCGCCAACTAATAATGATTACGATGATCATAATGATGATGACGACGTTGTTGTTGATAAGGAGTGTTGAATACAAAGTTAAAAATTGTGCTCTATTACACAATAAATTATAAAGTACACCAACAATATTGTCAGTAACCCCTTATCGAAAGAAATCACTATTCAATATCGCTCTCTCTCTCTCTCTCTCTTTCTCTGCTCTCACATGGTGTTTTTCTTTAAAAAATCAACAATGCAAACAACCCATTTATCATGAATGGAAAAAATAATCCTTTGAAAATATTATCATTGATAAGCTTTTATCGTTCTCGATCTTACTCTCACTCTCTCATTTTATCAGTTACAATGCTGGGAACACTACCGGGACGAACGTCGAATTTCTTCCAACACGACAAATTCGTCGGTAAAAATTCGCTGTGTAAATTCTTCGTATGAAGCACAATAACAACGAAAAAACAGCTGTTATAATTGATAAAGTTACTTACAGTTTGCGCAAAGAAAGAAAAATACAAAAAAATTAATTAAAGAATTTAAAAATTTTTGGAAAATCATTAAAATAATAAATATATGCTTATTATAGTAAAAGTTTTTTTGCTTGAACGTAAATTTTTAAGAAAGAGGTGGTTGGTACGGCCAGTAAACATCACTAAAAACAATCTGATAGAGTGACCATATAAAATAATAATAATACTTATAAAATGAAATATTAACAAGAACAAAACTAAAAACTATTTTTATAGTTAACTACTATTTTGTGCATTTATTTTAAATGCTATAAAATAGAAATAAATCAATTATTAAAGTAAACAAAAACTTTATTTACTAAAATACTTGAAACTAAAAGAAAACATGGTTACTTTAAGCTAAGCTAAGCTTCATATTGTTCATACGCTTATTCCAATTTTGACATCCTCTCTTCAAGATATCGGCCGGTATCTCAGGAATAAATTCTTTAATATTGGCTTCCAGTGCGTCAACCGTTGAGGGCCCCACAAAAATAGTCTAAAGGCGTTAAATCGCAAGGTCTAGGCAGCCAACTGAACGGCCCCAAACGTGAAATAAACTGTTCACCGATCTCTTCTCTCCATTGAGCCATTGTTTCGCGTGGTGTGTGGAAAAAATTGTGTAATCATCGCACGGTAGCGCTCGCCATTCACAGTAATGTTGCTGTCTTGGTTGTCTTTGAAAAAGTATGGTCCAATGATGCCGCCGGCCATAATGCAGATAAAACAGTGGGTTTTTCGGGATGCATTGACAGTTCTTTCAATGCTTCCTGCTGCTGCTCAAACATTTTTTGTGAAATTTAGTCACAAGATTCCGAATAGCCGCCTCAGAAGTTCAACCATGGTCGAGCATGGTCGTTTATATGTCGATTAGTGGTTAAATTGTAGACCAAACTGAACATGTTCAACAGTTAAATGTTATATGAAAACTGCTGAGCTGCTAAAAACAGTGTTGCTAATGAGAAAATTGCTTTAAAAAAAAATGATACAACATATATCTCGTTACAAATTTGTACCACTGTTGGGAGCTGAATTTTGAAAATTTTAGATTGTTCCCTCTTTATGATAATATTCTATCAAAATCTATCAACTGTACGCTATTAACATACATATTTTTGTATGCATATGCGATATTTTACAATTCAATTGTATTAGGGTACCCCTCCTACCAATCGTTATTACTAAAATAATCTCCATATTTATGATAATTTTAAATTACTTCTATTCGACTTTACTTTTGTTTTGAAAGTAAGCCACACCAAATATCAAGACGCTTCTTACAGATATATCAAGGTTTATAATTACTTTGCCTAGGAGTACCCGTCTCTGGGTAATTACTCACAATTTTACAACAATAAATTCATATAAAATTCTATAATTGTAGCATTACTTCTTGAAGAGCCATTGAACAATTTCATTTGGGCTCATGAAAATGTCCCGCGAAGACGATTGTCGATGTCATGCTTTTCTTCAAACGGCATTGTTAGAACCAAAGCGAATTGAATTTACCAGATGTGATCGATAGACCAGCTATTTTTTATGCTCTTCTTTTATGTGCTAATGGCAAAAGTGCATTATTTTATATATGCTAGTAAAATGTTGACGTATTAATCTCACCTTGAAAAATCAATTCGCCTTGGTTAGAACATTTGTTCCCAGAACGATGGCTGCAGAAAATGAACAAATTTGTGTTCCTTATTCTGCCGAAGTTTCGTTCACGTGCAAATAAATCAGTTATATAATAAATAACCAGTTCAAAAAATTAAAAGGTGCTGCCAAGTTTTAAGTTTTATTTAAATCGGAAAAATCGCGTACTTTAATTCTTTCATCTCTATTTCCCTTGAAAATAAGATGTTTTATCGGGTAAAAAGTACCATGTATATTGCGATCGCAGACAGACGGATAGGCATTAACTAAGGTACCTGCACACAAAAATTTGTTTAAATCCATTGAGCAGTTTTAAGCATATACAAAAATACCACTAATAAGAAATTATAACAAAGGAAAACTACAGGGTGGTCCCATATACCCATTCGAATTAAATTCTTCGAAGTCATCAAAATCCACAAAACTTGTTTTTTTATTCAAAATTTGTATATTGTAGAAAAGAGTATCAAATGAACCACTTTTAAATGTACCAAAACTGATACAATTGTAGCATAAAATCCAACACTGATCTGTACCTTCATTAATATGTACGTTTGTGTTTGTTCATAGCTTTGGCTTTTTTGTGAGTTTTTCCTGCAATTTATTTTTAGAATTTTATGAGCGTATTTCTATTTTAAAAGTAATATTTGTTTAGTTCGTTTGCATTGCTTCTTTCAATTGAGTTTAAAGTGGTTGCTACCACTGCCATGTGTATATTTTTAATATGACGTTAGAGACCTCAATTCATATTAAACAAAAGCATTATTCGCACAGATTTTGAGAGAAAAACAAAGTGTTGTGGAACAAACCACTAGTTAAGAATATAACTTTTAATGAAACGAAATGAAATACAAAATATTTTTAGGGTTTTATTAAAAACTTGATAAAAGTATATTTTTATTACTTACAATTATGTATCTTATCTTGGCACTGATAACAAACATGCTCATATACATATGTATGTATGTGGTTGTTTTTCATACGATACCTTGCTTACATTAAGTACACTACACTGAAAATAATCCAATCAACACTTTGCGTTATAACTTTCGTAGTTTATTATAATTAGTATAATACAGGAATCTTTCGCATTACGTTAGAATTTTAGCAAAGTAATTTCTTTTTGTTCATTAAATATGTGGGATTAAGGAAAAATTGCTTAAGTCTGATTTTTAAGTTTTGTAGAAAAGAAATTTTAAACTTAAAAAAACTAATGTCAAAAGTATGTTTTGGAAAACATCTTATACCTACCAAAAGTAGGTATAACCATTACAATTAATAAGTTGTGAAAGAAGTTTTTATGATTTGGAAAAATAGCTTGTAGTTGCTTAAGCTTTTTTCCAAATACGAATAGACATTGAAAAAAGATAAGCAGAAAGTAATTTCGCTATAACTTCCAGATAAATGGAAGAATGTAAACTTTGCTCTTGGATACTTTTGAGTACGAAGATTACAAAGGTGCCAGTAACAGTAATCATTATTCCTTATTGCCACTGAAATATACGATTTTTAATTAATTTAATAAAATAGTAGATACCAATGCAACTTTTAAAATTTATATCTCAATTGCCAAATCAATTAACTCCACTTTTGTACTTTTTGAATGTGCATGTATGTTTAAAACAATTTTTTCTGATAATGAGTAAGTAGGTTTTGAAAATCTAGAATAAGGAACGTAGTTTGAGAAACACTGTAAAATGAACTTTTGATTAAAATAAATATTCTGTATTCTGGGAACTACGCTTAAAAAACATGGTTGAGGTCACCATAATCTAAGAGCAACATATTGTAATTAACCATATAATGTTGTAGTCAAACCAAATTAATAAAAATAATAATAATATTGTTATGTTATACCCATACTATTAATGGCTTTGATAAAAACAACCAAAATTTGTTTAAACATAAACAAATTATAATAAAATATACCCACAATATAATAGAAATTTATTATATTATGATGAAATATAAACATTATATGGTTAAAACAATTGATTATAATATGATTAAAAACTATGTAATGTCATATAGAATTAGCCCGTTTGTTGTAACATTCTTGATAATAAATAAAACAATTATTTATTATATTATTTATTTTGGAATACTTTTAAAACTTTGATTGAGGTTTTAAGTTTAGCAAAAATTGTATAGTTAAAACCAACCATGTTGCATTTTTTGTACGCAATAACCATCTAATAACAAAATTTTAACCAAAACAAATTGAATGGCAAACTACCGTACAACCTTCGTAATTTTTTATTCAATTCAAAAGATTTTAAAAATGTTTTTGAAGAACATTTGTAAGAAAATTGTTGAAAAATAATTGTCAAAGTTTATACATTTTATATAATGTATATAAATAATTAATAAAGTAATAATTATTGTTTATAAGAGTTAATTATACTATATTAAAGCTACTCATAAATTAACTGGATAATCAATTAGGCCAATAGGCTTTTCGATTATATTAAATAAATTAAAAGAAAAATATTGTGACCAAAGTAATGTCACAAACAAACTAAATTTGTGCATCGTAACCATATTTGGTTACAGAAAACATACTGAAGTAACAAGTTTTAAAATAACTACCAAGGAAATTAGCCGAGAGCAGCTGAGAGCGGGCGCCTACTTCAATTTAAATAAAAATTAGTAAAACCAAATAACAGCGAAAGACAAGTGACTCCTTCAGCAGCTCAATTCCTCATTTAAAAAGTGGAACGAATAAATACCTCGTGTTTGGAATATTATTTGTTTTCGATTCAGTCAAATATTTTACGAAAGACTTTCGTCGTTAGAAACCATTTATTTCGTTCAATGTAAAAAAGTTTTCATAAAACAATTTATTTTTCACAAGACATTAGCAAAAAAAAGTAGAGCAAAAAACAGTCAGCTGGGCAAGCGCCTCCACCTGGTATGAATTCGCCTTGAATAGTATAGAATCTTATTTTTGTTTTTTTTTTAAGAAGCGTAAACAAAATATTTTAAAAATACCACGCATTTTTAAGTTATCGCTTTTTGTGCTGCAAAATGTTGGCAACCCATCAAAAATACATTCAATTGTTTAACAATATTTTACAAATAAGCAAAATATGGCAGAGATTTTTTAGCAAAAACATTATAACCGATAAATCACCTTTTCATTTTAATGGCTTTGTCAAAATAACCGCGATCAGAGAACCCCACATGTTAACATCGAAAACTTTCATACAAACGTGTCACATTGAGCTGGTGGAGTCATTGAATCATACTTCTTTGAAGCGAATTGTTGTTTATCAAGCAGTGACTACCTATATTCCATTATATTGATTTGGATTTTTTGGTAGTATATTGTCTAGATTAAATGGTCAGCATTAGGTTCCTAGATCGTGCGTTTTAATACCGGTAGATTTTAGTTTATTATTTAAAGTCAACAAATCCACAAAAAAATGCAATGTTGCATTATTGAAGCTCAGTCACATTTATGCAAAACGGTCGCGAAAAATTTCAGTTACGGAGTGCCTATGCAGAGCCATTAACTCAAACCTGTATAGTTTTTGATAAAATAAAAAAAAAACGATCTGCTTTTAATTAAAATTTTAGAACACCCTTTACAAATGTACAAAAAAAACATCTCATTCATAATGAATTTCCATTACTGCTAATTGTGTGACATCAACTTGTGGTTAATTACATTGAACAGTTATTTAACATTGTTTTGCTTTTGTTTTCTATTTTATTTCTGTAAACCGAATTCGAATGAGTTTTTCGCTTTCATTTTAAGAGTGCAATTTATTTATTTATTTATTTTATTTTCATTTATTTATTTAAGTAAATATTTGTTTATTTATTAATTTTTATTTTTTTCCCTAACAACCCCAATAATAACTGAATTTTCCATCCTTGTCTTTACTCGTAATTACAACATATAAAATGTGTTCATGGGATTAAATCCCTAATGCCCAAAAACAGCAACAACAAAACAACCATTGTTTTTCAAGGTCAGGAAAAAGAAATTCCTTTTACAGCTGAATGTGTTGACGACATACAAAACTGACGAAATATCCCTACAAACATGCAAACAAACATGCAAACAAACATGCAATGGCAGTTAGAAAGATGTTTGTTCTTTGTGTCGATCTTTCTCCCTCTTAAGAAAATTTATACATACAAATACAGATTAGGGTGATAACTTATTTTTTATATAGACTTTAATCAAAAATTGCTATAAAATAATTATTTATAGCTTTTTATTGATTATAATTTATTGAAAAACATTTTTCCTAACAATACAAAACTTAAATCGAAATTATCCTAAACGCAAAATCTAAGATTTTTTCGCATAAAAAAGTTACTGTCCTAATTTAATACCAGTAATATATTAACCGAATATCGTTAAAATTTTTCTTAGTTCTGCTTTTTATCCCATGCTAAATGGCTAAGACTCAAAATATTTTGGAAATAAATAGGATATTTCTAAGGAGCTGAGCCTACATACAGGCGCAGCAGAGAAGTGTTCTAGTTAAAGTTTTAATCACAAAGTTAACAGATGTTTTAGAACCGGCTAAGGGATATCAAAAAAGGCAGTCTCGGGCATAAATAACTCAGGCAATTAATGCCTATATTAATCGTTTTACTTCCTTTGGAAAGGGATAGGAGTAGATAAGACAGATGGTTAGTGTGAGAGTAAAGGTTCGCTTATGGCAACACTGCAATAGCACGCTGTGATTATTTTTAGAACAGTGTTGCAAGTGCTTTTGATCTTATTTAGGCCCATTAGTTTGAAGCTAGCATAGCCAATTTATAATTATTTTACTTTGCTGCCGATTTAGTGCTATGTGGTAATACGGGCGAAGGGCGCTGTGATATGCATTATTATAAAGAGAAATTAATACATATCAGAAAAATTGTTGTTGCCACGGCTGAGAATTGAACTAGTGACCATTGCTTAAGGAGTCAACGTGTTACCCACTTAAGCTACAGCACCTAACACCCTAACTTTCAAATGGTTGCCATTATATATACATATATTTGAAATTCAATTTCGCTTAAATATCCATTGTTAGTTGTTTTTTAAAAATCAGAGTCTTTATTGGGATTTAAAGAAGTTATAGTTGGCTTTTTGATATTACGAAAGTCTATATGGAAAAGGCGATACATTTGGCGAAAATAAATTTCACATATGGCGGACATGTGAAATGAGGCCTTTTCAGGTCTCATTTTTTGTGAAGTTGGGGATTACCAAAGAGAAACAATAGACGGTAAATGATCTGAAGATAATTCTAGCGATGCTTCATATTAAATCATTTTTCTTGAATTAACCCTTTATCACGCTAAAATCAGGTTTTGATCAGTAGGTTAATATGTTAGTTATTCACTTGAAATCACATTCAAGTCCAAGTCACAATTGCGTCAAACACAACACGCTCTTAGGGTTTATTAAAAAGCATTTTTCTTTTAATTAAATTTTTTTTTGTAGGACCCATAGTATTTAAAAATTTTAGGCTCCTTTTTATTATAATTTAAGAGATATAGCCATGTGACAGATGAACAGACTTTGAAGCTTTATTTATAGGGACCCATTGGCACCGTTTAGGTGCGTTTTAATACATCGTACACAATTCAAGGAACATTGATAAATTAACTACTCGTATAAAGATAAATAAATTTTAAATTTTAAAATTTTAAATTTTTTTTTTTTTTTGTTTTATTCAGCGGGAGTAAAACTAAGAAAGAAAATGATTTGCTTTCCAGTATCAGAACTTCCAATAGACATTTTGCTGTTGATGTATCGATTTTATTTTTAACTGCCCATAAAAAATATTAATTTGTATTTAGCCAAAAAATTAAATCACTTTCCATTCCTTAATTATTGTTTTTATTTATTAATTTTTGCTTTTAATAAAGTTTTAATAACCAGACAATATTAATCATTGTAATGTAATATTTGTAGGCGTTAATGAAAATAAGGATAATTAATGACATGTGTAACAATTATCAATCATATTAAAATACTTCATTAAAGAACATTTTTTTCCCATTAAATTTAATTTTCAAAAAACAATTTTTTTTATATTAATATAAAAAAAATATGTATATATTTAAAATTAAAATTATATATATATATGTATGTATATATGTATGTATGTATGTATGTATGTATGTATGTATGTATGTATGTATGTATGTATGTATGTATGTATGTATGTATGCATGTATGTATACAACAAGTGAAAAAAATTTCTTTTAATAGGATTATAAAGATATGTCATTTATAAAGATATTAACATTTAACAAAAATGTAAAAAGGAATAGGATGACATTTCAACGAATAGTATGTTGGCCGTAATACCTTGCAAACTTATTAATTTAAACCGAAATTGAAACTTGAAATTTTGAACAGCATATTTTGCCAACCAAACTAGTACTCTTTGCTTATAAAAAATGATTACCTAAAATTCAAACAAGATTAGAACTTGCCGCCCTTTGTAATTATTAAATCGCGGCACATTTAAGGATGATCATAATTGGACTTGAAAATCGTGTGATCTTACACTATTTGTTTTTTGTGGGGTCGTTATATATTATATATATATATACTGTTTAACAAGATTGTTGTTGTTATTTTTTTCCTTTGAAATATGCGTCATACATACATTGTGCTTTATTTTTTTTCAAACGTAGCAACGACGAAAATGACTCTCAAGCGTTGTTATTTATTTTATCGTGCCTGTTATATTCCAGACACCATATAATGTAACGTACTCAGTATCTTTAAAGTTAAGTTGTGACATTTGTGGTCACACTCTGGCTAGTATTTTCTACTCAGTAATAGCTGTATCAGTAGGAAGTTTTCTCCAAAAATAACTTCGGGTAAATTGTAGCTCCTCTGTAGCATCTGTTAAATCTGGTGTAAACAACAATTCAAATAATTTAAATATATATGTATGTTTGAGTATTTTACCATTTGTATTGAAGAAGAGAAACACTTGTTTTTAAATTAAAAAAATAATCCTCTTATAGAAATTGACAAAGGTAAATTTCATAAATAACGTCAAGTACTAGTAAGCGCACACACTTGTGTAAATAAATTCATTTAAATTAATACTAAACTCAACGACTTGAGAATTCATTCAACAGTGTTTGTCGCAGAGTAAACTGAATTTTTTGGTAAATTTTTGTTTTTTTTTATAATTTTTAGGGGAATATAATTATTATAATAAATAAATATTATTTTAAAATAGCATTTTAAGAGTTCCGTACCTAAAAAAAAGTGACTCACGCTATTCCTATATCTCTAATTTAACTTTTGAGCCATTCTATGAACGCTACAGGGTGTTGTCGCGTTTTTTTATTAATTTTATTAAATCCTAAAAGCATGCTATTAATAATATAATTTAAATAATGTAAATTTACATTTACAGTTGCTACATGCAATTAGAACAAAATAAACTTAGAAAACTGCTAAAACTTTTAAATTTAAAATTTTTTTTTAATTATTTATAATAAATTATAAGACTTTTTATGTTGTTTATACTATTAATAAATTTATTAACTGGACTGAACCTTTTGTATTAGAGTTCGACTCGCAATTTGGCGTTTTATTGAAATTTCATGAATTTATTCAATAATACTATATACCTGGTAGTGAGATATTTTGGTATCAAACTATCACAGAAACCAAAGAAAGACTGTTAAATGATGGTTAAAATGGTTAAAAAGTCCCACTTGGTAGGCCTCTTTGCTTCTCCAAATTCTTTATAAAAACTTATTCGCTTATATACATGCATCCTCGTAAGAGAGAGAGAGAGGTGTTTTAGAAAATTTTATTCCCTTACATACCTGCATCGTCGTAAGCGAGAGAGGATGCAGTTTGTTATTATTGTCTTACAATTAAATTGTCTTATTAGATGCGATTATGAGATCCGCTTTTATTTTATTGTTTACCAAAACCCAATAAATTTTTACTGGGATGTTGTTACTATGAAAAAAATAGAATAATTTGAATACGAACTGCTACCTTAGCTACGACTATTTCCTGTTTCTAAATTTGATGAAATGGCTGGGTGATAAGAAATTTAGGTCAAACGAAGAGGATCATTATGGAAACAAACGCCTATTTTGAGTATCTTATTCCTATTGTTTGGAAGGAATTAAAAAAAAACTAGAAAGACACTGGACGAAATGTATCGAACTGAGAGGAGACCTGTTGAGAAATAAAACCCTTTTTTGCTACAAATATCTGTATTCAAAACAGTTATCAATTTATCAAATTGCTCTTGCCGTACCATCTCAACATTTTACTATTTTGTCTTTCGGTTCATTTTTAAACACTTTTCACTTAAAAGTTATGTAGTATCGATTTAGTTAAGAACATTGAATTTTTTTTTAAAGATTTTCTTTAAAAAGTATAAAGAATAATAAATGTATTTATGTTGTTTATTTAAGTGTTTCTTTCTTTTTTATTTCAACTCAAAATTTATCAAAGAGTTGCAAACTAAAAGGCAATCCTAACATCAGGTTTCATACTTTTATATAAATGTTTAGTGAAGAAGTTCGTATAATGCATGTATGTGTGATTGTATGTATGCATGTATGAATGTATGTATGTATGTATTTATGTGTGCACAGAAAAAAGAGAACATTGTTTGACAAATAAATTTTGCTGTTAAACGATTTTTATTTGTCGCAAATGAAAAGTAGTTGGTTCAAATGATATTTTATTTACCACAAAAGGATGTGGCAAATGCGCTGCATTTATCGCAAAAGCAAAATTGCAGTTGGCAAAAATCAAGACCAATTTTATTTAATCCAAATTGGATTTTCGTAAATTCAAATGTAAATGCATTTGAAAATGCATGTCAACAGCAATTTAGTAATAACAAATAATTTTTATTTGAGATTACATGCAAATAATTATTTACGGCAAATGCGGATTGCTTTTGACTTAACAGTAGGCTTGTCTTTTCAAATGCAATTCGCAGTTAATTTTGCATTGTTGTTTAAGTATGAACGAAAGTTCAGTTGATTTTAGTTTGTGATAATAAAAACACGTGCGAAGACCACTCCAGTGAAGTGCAAATTTTTCAAGCCAATATCTTGGAACTAGATACTTATATTTAATTTATTAAAGGCGTGGGGTCTAAGTGATGAAACGATATTGATTTTAGTAAAATGTGGTATAAACACATACGAAAAATTAAAAATGATGGAACTTAATGACATCAGTGAAGTTTTTAATACAGGAAGTCTTATTGGCGAGAATTATTTTTCGCTACAATCTGCATAAGTGGCGTTTGGAAAATAAGGTAAGTAATTTAGGAAGTGTTTTTAAACATATGCACATACATACATATGTATGTAAGAAATTTATTTTGTAAAAATTAAAAAAAAATTAATTACATAGAATTTATTTTCTGAAAATATGGTTTGCGTTTTAAAATTAAAAGTTAACAACAACGATATGTGTGGGCATACACAAAAAAATGTATTTATAACAAATACTTTTGCAGTTGTCGCAAAGAAAAAGTTGTTGTTTCAAATAATGGTGTATTTGCGACAGAAAGTTGTAACGAATGCGTTATTATTTTAGAAAACAGTAAACATATTTTGTGTCTTAATTAAAAAAGAAAGATTTTAATTTAAAATTGATTTTATTTTAGTATGAACCATTATTATGCAGTATGTCTGATCGAACTTTTATAAGTTCAACCAGCACCCAAGAATGGGTTTACTCGCCTGCATCAAACAACTCGGACTTCAATGTGAAGGAAATGTTGGAAAAAACAGTAGATGGAAAGGATATTATTTCAAAGTATTTTGCTACAAACTCATTAAGCGAGCTGGATCAAACTTCGATAGTTCGAATAATTGTAGACCACTGAATTTTTCAAAACATTAAATTAGATGCCAAATCTCTGGAAAATATAGCAATCTCCATAACTAAACTTTTCCCAATGAATGTAAAACAACATATTATGTACCACGATCCAAAAAGAAGAACGCTTCTGGTAAATTGTATGACCGGTACTACAACCAAAGAAATAAAAGGAAAAATATTGAAAATCCAGTTTCAGAAAAATTATATGAAGTGCGTGATATTGTCGATGACAATTCCTCAGAAATCAGTGAATTTGAGGCGAAAAAAAAATGGTTAGCACATAATTTCCCCAATGATATACAAACCCATTGGAAAGCTACATCAGTCCTACGAATGAAGGAGAATAAAGATTCAATACCAACTTTCCTGAACGATTGGCCTAGATACAAAGATCCTAGTGGTTACACATTGATTGACATCGACTTCGATACCTTGTATACAGGCAAAGGAAATCTAATGTTTGAGCAAATATCAGTTCTGGAAAATGTGATGACTGAGCAAATTTTACCAATTTATGTAAAAGACAAACTCAATATGCAATACCTGGAAAAAATGAAAACAGCAACAGACACAAGTAAGATACATATACATACATTAAAAAACTATATTTATTACATTTTTTTTAATTTCTTAGATGCTAAGCACTTTTACTTTTTCTACTTGTTGCATTCGATAATTCTTCCGCCTCGTGTAAATAAAACTTTAAAGCCGTCCATAACTGATGCGCAAAGTGATATGATTGTCCACTTATTTAATATAAATGATTTTATTCAAAAAAAGGACGAGCACCAGAAATTTGCCTTGGAAGAGCAGTCGACCATTCAACCTAAAATGTTCGTAGTTGGTGAGGATATTAACAAGTTAACGGGATTTTTTGTTACGGTTAATGATTTAACTTATAAAGTAGAGTCACTTCTCCGAGCTGTGGATTTAGTGATTAAAATAGGTTTTACTTTTAATTTGAAGTATTCGACTAAAAGCAAATATGTGTGGGTTTTTTTTTACAGAATTAATATGTACAAATTTGTATATGATATTTTATTATTATGACTTGGGAAATTCAAAGGGAGCTGCATATTTTATATGAAATACATTTGTATATAAAGAATGTGGAAAAACTGATTTTTACCACACTACTTTGAATTCCCCAAATATGTATGTAAATTTAAGTTATCAATTCATTATATTCATGGAAAACTTTTATTTTTATTGTTCTTTTTGTGTTTTTTATAAATAAAATCTATTTTGAAAAATTAAAAAAAAACAGTTTTTGCGTTTGATGAATTATATTTGGGGCAAAGACAATTGCATTTGGTAAGACATTTTTGTATTTGCCGAATTGTATTTGGGGCAAAGACAATTGCATTTGGTAATACATTTTTTGTTTTTGTTGAATTGTATTTGGGGTAAAGACAATTGACTTTGACAAAACGGTTTCTGCATTTGGTAAGTTGTATTTAAATTAACAGCACTTTAGTAGTTGCAACAAATAGCAACTGCTATTGGGAACGATCCGAATGTAAATTCTATTTGTGGTAAAGTTAAAATCATTTGCCATTACTACGTTTTTTTTTTCTGTGTGTATGTCAGCAGTTAGACACAGGTTTTTGCAAATGTTTGCATAAGTATGGCTAAGCACGAGGAAACTCATTTGAATTAAAACAACAGCTAAAAAATACAAAACTTGATACTAATGACACTGTAGTATCCTTCGACGTAATCTCCCTTTTTACGAATATTCCAATTCACACTGCCATTAACAACATAATGGACAAATGGGACTTAATTTAATCACATACAAGGATACCACGGTCAAAATTTCTAACCATATTAAAGTTTTGCCTATATGAAAATAATTATTTCATATACAACAATAAAGTATACAACCAAATCTTTGGTATGCCCATGGGGAACCCAATCTCTCCCACAATTGCTGATATTGTATTAGATAACTTATTGGACGTAACATTCACTGAATTAAAGAACAACAACATTCACATAAAATACGTAGCTAAATACGTAGACGATATTTTAGCTATTATCAACATTGACGACAAAGATGAAATACTCAACACACTAAATAAATATCACCCGAAAGTTCAATTCACCATCGAAGTGGAGGAAAATAGAAAAATAGCATACCTTGATACTACTATTTATAGAGATGGAAACCAAATAACTTTTGACTGGTATGCAAAAGAGATATCATCAGGCAGAATTATCAACTTTAGTGCAACTCATCCTAAATCTCAAATACTAAATACTGCAAAAAACTTCATACAAAGAGTACTTGACATTAGCGACCAAAAGTTCCATACACAAAATATTCAAAAAATCACCAAAATATTAACAAATAACAACTTCCCTATAAAATTAATAAAGTCCTTAACATCCTACAAACCCACACAAAATAACAAAGAGGCAACTCTAATACAGATAAACGTTTTTACAGTGTAAAATACATACCTGGCCTTACCGACAATAAGAATATGAAAACAACAATAAATAAAAATGATATATGCTTTGCTTATAAGCCAAACAAAACATTAAATGTAATATTTTCAAAAGCACCAATAGAAATGCTACAACAAAACAATGTAGTTTACGAAATCCCTTGTAAAGGAGACAACAGCAACAACTGCAATCTTGTTTACATTGGAACAACAAAGAGAAGTTTGGAGACAAGATTAAATGAGCACAAAGCCGATGTAAATAAAAACAAGGAAAGTACGGCCTTATCACAACATATATCAGAAACAAAACATACACCTGATTTCGACAATATAAAAATACTGGACAAATTAACTAATGAAAAAAAGAGATACACAATAGAAAGCTTGAGAATCCAGCAAAACATAAACAAAACAATGAACATCAAAGAGGACACAGATGGTTTAAGCGCCTGTTACAAACTTGCAATATTGTAAACAACAGCCTGTGATATTAATTTTTAAGTTTGTGTGTGGAAAAAATTCATGTTTATTTGTTTGTTATTTGTAAAAGTATTGTTATTAATACTAATGTAATCCTAGTTCATATTGTAAGTATTCTTAATTTTCTTAAACAAAAAATTTTAAATTGTAACCGTGTTGAAATTTTCTTTTTTAATTAAATAGACAACCCCTTGATAAAGTGAACATAAAATTCACGAAACGTTGGGGAAATATGTAATAAAACTCGTTTTTTATTTACATAAAAACACTTTAGGCCTTATTAGCTTGAAAATTATATACTCCTAAAGGAAAATTCTACATGGCCAAAGATAAATAAACACCTATAACGAGGTTTTGTTTTTTTTTTGCATAATTTATTTATTGTATCTTCAATATTTTTTAACTAACAATAATTACTCGTACCTTAAGTTTATTTTTATTACTTATGTACCAGATTTATCAGAACATATAATACATTAAATAGATTTTTTAGCAAACCAAAAGATAAAATAAAAAAGTTAGATATGTCTAATTTAGTTTACAAAATACCTTGTAAAGGTAATGACAAAGAGAATTGTAATAAAGTTTATGTAGGTACTACAAAGAATAAATTGAAAGTCAGGATAGCTGGACATAAATCAGATCAGAGATATAGACACAATATCAGTTTGCAAAAAACAGCATTATCTTCACACTGTTCGAAAAGTAATCATTATCCTAACTTTGAAAATGTAATAATTTTAAATTTGGAAAATAATTATAAACGTCGTTATATGTTAGAAATGTTACAATTAAAAAAAGAATAAATTTTAAAGCAGATACAGAAAATGTTGCACAAAATTATAGGCATTTAGTGCATAAAAAATAACATGAATTTGAATCAAATATTTATAATAAAAACATTAATTTTTGTAACATTTCCGGTTAAATTTATGTATATGAATTAGAAAGTTTATTGCAAGGTATATTTATCTTACTAGGTAGTGTCGTCCGCCCAGCTGATTTAGTAGTTCGACATGTCAAAAGTTGTATGTGTTCAGAAATTTTATAGTGTAGAAGTGAGAAAGCAATAAAACACATACACGCCTTCTCAATTTTCTTCTATGTTTTCTGACATTTCGAACTACAAAGCAACAACAAAATGCCATGTTGTTCTTGTATTGTTGTATTTGTTGTAGGGACGCCACTACCTAGTAAAATAAATATACCTTGGTTTATTGTGTTCTCTTAAAATGTTTGTATGTTTTTGAATATCAAAAATTTTCTGTACATGTATATGTTTAAAATATTTTTCTATTTTAATTTTTATTTGTTTCTTGAATGTATTGAAATGTTAAAATTTTTTAAATTGATTGACAACAAATTTTTTCATTCATTTGAATTTTTTTCAATCATTTAAAATTTTATAACTGTTATCATTTTTATTTCCTGAAGATGCTACCCAATGGTGTAGCGAAATATTGTAAATAAAAATTGTTAAAACATTTTTATATAAAAAAGACCTTGTGCTTGATAAAAAATAGAATTCAAATTTTCTATAACATTTAAAAAAATTTTACAAAAAGTTAAAAAAAAAAGTTTCAAAAAATTACTAAAAATATTTTTCCAAAAAAATTTTACAAAAATAAATATCTAAAATTTACTCAAAAAAAGAGATATCAGAAAATTGGAACATAAACCCGATATTTCAACTAAATCTCAAAATATGTCCAAACATTTTACCCAAACTTCGACAAATAACCGAATATTCTCGCAAAAAAACCTGACGAATTCTTAAAAGAAATTTGTTTTTAATGTTAATTTATATAGAATTAGTTATTAAAAAGTATGAATTGTCTTGTATAAAAATCTCATTAATTTAACTTTTTTTTTAAGCGAAAGGTAATTTTTCGAATTAAAATAGTCGGTGTGGTAAGATTTATTCAGTTTCTTGTTTTATAAGTACTTAATTTTTGCTTAAAATAGTGTTTATTAACCAATTACTTTATAAACTTTTTGTATTAGAAAGAAATTCAAAAAAGATTTTAGTTTATAGCGTAGTTTAAAGATTATTCTTTTAACACTAAAAATTTACTTACATACATATGTGTTATTGTACTTGCAAGAAGTGAAATTTTAAGAACTGGCCATCCCTGACCACAACACTTTTGAAACTTACAACATGCTGTTAAATACAAGTTCGTTCCAATCAACCAAACATGTTTGTTAAGACACAAATATTATTTATCCCGCGAATGCTCTAAAAATTTTCTATAAAATTTTTACAAAAAAATTTCGATAAAATTTTAACAAAAAAAATAGATAAAATTTTCACAAAAAAAATCGATAAAATTTTTACAAAAAAATTTCGATAAAATTTTTACAAAAAAAATTTCGATAAAATTTTTACAAAATAATTTCGATACAATTTTTACAAAAAATATGATAAAATTCTTACAAAAAATTTTCGATTAAATTTTTACAAAAAATTTTTGATTAAATTTTTACAAAATAATTTCGATACAATTTTTACAAAAAATTTTTGATAAAATTTTTATAAAAAAATTTTGATAAAATAGGGAATACCAGAGTAAGGGAATATTTAACATTATTATGGTGAAGGGTATAAAAGATTCGGCATGACTGAATATAGTACTCTTACTATTTTATTGTGCATGTTGTAGGTCAATTAGCTTCTAAATATGTATTCTTCAACATCAAGTGTAGTGCATTGGAAAATCAATTCAATTCATGTTGTTTTCTAAAATAGTATGTAAGTAGACATACGTTACAAGCATAGGTTTGCATCTTACAATAGTCGGGATGTGGTTGAGACAGACGTGTTTTGTAGCCGCTCGCAACGACTACAGAAGCTAAATTCAAGTAGCCTCTCTAGCTGGGAATTTTGAAGCTACCGTTAATTCTTATCTAGAATTCTTCCGTGGATGTGGACAGTTTTGTATTAATTTGTTCATTAGACTGAACATGTCAGTATTGCAAAATTTGCGCTTTCTCTGCCGTTAGCCCCGATTTAATCATCTTTATTTAAGAAAACCCGAGTGTAGCTTTTTCTACAAAACCAGCGTTGTCTATCGTAATTGTAAGTTAATTTCGATGAAACTAAGTAGAATAAGTTAGTTTGGGTAATGGTAAAATGTATGCGAAATTACATAATTTCAAGTTGTTTTCGGCCGAAATCACGAAATGACTTAATTTCGTGGCAGCCTTTACAGACAATTGCTGTTAAAAACTTGTTTTTAATTTATCAATTTTAAAATTAAACGCAAATATTTTTAGGTAAAAAGTAATTTTTGTCTGATTTTAAATACTGATTCAATGAAGTTCTTAGAAAAAACGTTTTTATATGGTTATTAAACTTAAAATGTTGACTTATTTGTCATATTATTTTTAAGCAAGCAAAGAATTAAACAATAACCGCTGAGCAAATAAAAAATTATAAAAATAAAACCTTTTGTTTATTTTCATACCTGCAGCAAACACTTGAATATTTTCACGATGCACTGTGGGGGAATTGGACAAAAAATGGGAATAAATCTCTTATTTCTAAAGGGTAGTCTAATTTCAATGACACTTCACATGGTTATAAAAGACGTAAAGTGGAGTTTAAGTTTTGAGTTTGAACCTCAAATTAATTTTTAATTTTCATCTTTCCTTATTTATCTCCTTTAGTATCACAAAAAACTGTGCTACACATGACAGATATCTCTAAGGGTTTAGGAGATATTTGAGGTTTAAAATTAAAGTTTTTATTTTTTGCCTACTTTAGTCTTGTTTCTTGTTAGTACCATAACCAAAACCCTCCCGATTTTTTTTTTTTTTTGCTTTCTTGAATACTGAAATTTCATTAAAACAAGTGTATAATGTTTATAATTTTCTGAAAGTTATTTTTATACAGGATAAAACAAATTTAAATTTGCTTTATTAATACAATCAGCAGATTTTCTCTAATCGCAAGTCTGAAATCAAGAAATTAAAAAATTAAAAATGTTTTGAATAATACAATATGCTCTTAATTACCATGAATTGCAGTTTTCCCCCAGGTTTTCGTGTGGCTAATACAGCAAGACATAAAACCCTGTTTTCCACAGGGATAGTTTATATGCACAAGTTTTAAATTATGTAGAAGAGATTGGAGTACAGATTCAATTTGTTTTTAGTTTTTCTCCTATACAAAATCAAGTTTGTGCATGAAAACTTGCCCTGTGGAAAACCGGTAAAACTAAAAAATCGCATTTTGATACTTTTCTAAACATTTTAGCAATTTACATAAATCAATCAGTTATACGATAATGTTTCGAATAGGTGCATGAATTTCCATATAATTCAAAATTTTATTAGAGAATATTGATATTAAAGATATTTCAGGATAAAAAATGATTTTCACAAAAATTCAACTAAAAACATTTTTTAAACAAATGTTTAAATTATTATAGCCCGTTCAGGCTGCCACGATATTAAATAATTTCGAGCTGAAATTAGGAACGAAATATAAGGTGTTCATACTGGGTTTTTTGACATTTGAGTTAACTTCGCAAACAGCTGATCATGTTTAGTTACATCTGTATAATTTTTTCTCGAAAATAGTTTTTTTTCACAACACTTTCGTATTAAATAAGAATTTACACGAATATTAAAAAAATGCCACAAGAAAATTAATGTATAATTATGTATTTATTTCTATTTTTCATTTAGCTTTAAAATGTTTTCTGACAAAAACGGTTGTAAATTTGTTCATGCAAATAAAGTAGCTTTTACTACAAAACCAGCATTGTCTATCGTAATTTCAAGTTAATTTCGACGAAATTAAGTAATAGCCCGTTCAGGCTACCACGATTTTAAGTCATTTCGCGATTTCGGCCGAAATCAAGTTGAAATTACGAAATTTCGCATACATTTTACCATTGCCCAAATTAACTCATTCTACTTAATTTCATCGAAATTAACTTGAAATTACGATAGACAATGCTGGTTTTGTAGAAAAAGCTACTTTTTTTGCAACCATGACCATATTTACAACCTTGAATGTCCGTTTTGTTTGAAAAAAATTTAAAAGCCAAATGAAATAATGGAAATATATACATAATTGTGCATTAATTTTATTGTAGTATTGTTTTTAATATTCGTGTATATTTTAAAGTGAAATTATACATATGTAACTAAACGTGATCAGCTGTTTGCGAAATTAACTCAAATGTCAAAAAGCCCAGTATGAACACTTTAGATTTGGTTCGTAATTTCAGCACGAAATTACTTAATTTCGAAATTACTTAATTTCGGGATATAAAATGAGTTAATTTGGACAATGGTAAAATGTATGCGAAATTATGTACATAATTTCAAGTTGATTTCGGCCTAAATCACGAAATGACTTAATTTCATGACAGCCTAAACGGGCTATAAAAAGACTTAACTTTCCAACCATTTAAACATATATCTAAAAGATATTATAAATATCCTCTCAATCCTAAAAATAACTTAAATTCGTAGAAATTGGCAAAGTTCCGCTGCTAGCAAAAAACTAAAAACTTTAAAATTTGTACAAAGTTTTTTTACGGTCCTTCACTAAATAAATTGATTAAAAAAAAATTGTATATAAGAAATTCACATCAGCTTATGTTTTTCATATACCCGAAATGATAAACTTTGACATAATGTGGCGCCTATTTCCTGTGAGCTATAAGGTCCAAATTTGAAACTTAAGATCGACTCTTCTATTATCATGTGAATTCGTATACCCGTTATGAAACTACAGTTATATTTCAATATTTTTTCTTTTTTTTGGACAAAATCCCTCACTGTGCGATGTCTATCTTAACTTTTTTTATATCGTAATAAATTGAGCATGAATTTTTTACTGAATATTTATTTGCTAACACTTCTTATCAGTTAGAACTAAGTTTGCAACAACAACAAAAATATGATTGATAAATTTTAAGCATTAGCGTAGAAAGGCAATTCTGGCGGGTCTTGTTATTACCCCCCGCAGAACTTTTAAAAATTGTACGATATATTTATTTTCGTAATATTATTTTCCGATAAAAATGGTTTTGTCCCCTCCAAAAAAATATGTCCTTCTACGTTAATGATTATAAGAAATTAATTCAGATTCAATGAAAAAAACGACATTTAATAAATACAAAATCATATTAGGAGCAATAAGAAGTAAAAATGTCCAGCTTCAAGATATTTCTTAAAAATTGTTAGAGCAATCCATCATTCACTTCTTTAACAATCGCTTTATAGAGACAACATTTTGTTTTTGAAAACTTGCAAAAAAAATTGTGCAGTAAACAAGCACTTTTACTTGAAATGAAAAAAATCAAAAAAAAAATATCCATTGTATGTAAGTATTATAACACTGTCTACAACTGTGCAAATGAAAGGTGACCTCAGTTACTTCGATAGTCATGCGATCATTTTGAGTTAAAGTGGGCAATCTAGTTGAAGCCATTGAGATTTCACATTGTTTCTTGATGTTTTTGCAAGAAATTGGGTGTGTAAAAGATTTTGGGAAGGAGCTACAAGTCAAGTTGTAGCTATAACTGGAAATGTAAAATATATTTTGTCATTATTCGTCCAAGTAAGCAAATAAATCAAAAAAATACGCATCGATTTAGCTGATAAAAATAATACCTTTCGTCAATAAACGGCTCGGGTTCACACTTATACTGTTTTAATAACAAAAATACATAGTAAAGGTATTTATGTGCTCCTAATGACCTTTTCCCGTTTCCAAATTTAAAGGAATTACGGGAGGGAAACAACTTATTTTAAAGCCCTTTGATGTCTTATTTTACGGAAGTGATAAACGAGATGCAGAATCACTGGATGACGTACATTGAGCTAGGAGACTAAGTTAAAAATAGAAAAAGAACCAACTCAAAAAAATTTATTTTTCTATATTATTCTAATTCTATAAATTAAGCGTGTATTTTTAAGAGACGGAGAACTTTAAATTGGCAGAATTGTTTGTATTCAGTTTAGTTTGGTTCGACAATTGATCACGAATAGACCCACGCCTGAGCAACATTTGCAATTTGTTAAAATTTATTTTGAAATTCATAATTCAATTCGCCAAACTTCGCCTTACACCATTTTGATCTTAATAGTATATCAGAGCAATTAATTCGTGAAACTAGGATCATTTACGCAATAAGTTTACTCTTATTTCTTCACAAATAACACGTTATTCAATACTTTACAATCAACGGTAAGCGATATAAAGGTAAGCATACCTAAGTTCTTCGTCCCTAATTGGAAGGCATTAGTATTGTAGACATGAGGTTTCAGCAGGATGCCGAGAGAATTAGTTGGCGCACGAATAATTTCAAGAAATTTATCTGTTAACTGGCCATCTCGTTCATTTATTATTTGATGCCATTAGCTTCTTATTTATGGCGACATATTAAGTGCCAGATCTACGCAGTTAAGGCATAAACGATCGACGCATTATTGCCGCAAATAAATCAGGTTCGATTAACTGCGAAGGATGTGTGAAAATTTTACCTCCAGGTTACGCCATATATGCGGCAGTCACCATAAAATTAAATAATTAATAAAGTCAATTGGATGGATATTAAAAACTTTTTCTGTTTTATTTCAATTTCTCTATAAAAACACCCTTTAGTTGGTTACCAACTAAATATGCATATTATTTAAAATCCCTACAGAATAAATAAAATTCCTTAAAATTGAACATTAAAGAGTTTAAAATTACTTATGATGAGCATAATTTAATTAATTTATAAATAATTCATCATTTAGTTGTTCATTAACTAATTGTTTGAATTATTTACGGGTATATTGAGTACAAATTTAAAACACCTTTTTTTACTAATTTGAATAATCAAGTGTTTCTTTTATCTATTGTTTAACGTTAAATTTATTTTATTAAAAGCTAAATTTTTTCACATGAATCTCACACTCCTTTTGAAATTTAAGCAAGATATACAAAATAAAATACTCTGTTGAAATTTACAATGAACAGATTTATAGAAATTTAAATTCTTTTCAAATAACTTCGTTGGCGTTTGTTTGTGCGCTTTAAAGGCTTTAACAATTTCATAAAATAAGAGAACCTTTTGTAACTGAGATAGATATTTAATTAAAACAAGTAAACGTGACGCATCTTTTATGCCCTTCACCATAGTATTGTTCGATATTGCCTTACTTTGTTCCCAATTTTACAATCATTTTTGTTTTTTTTTGCGCTAAAGAGATAAAAATGTATTTATGCACTGCACGCATGGTCGTTACTATACGTTTTTGTCAGACTTGTCACTAGTGTGAAGTAACGACAAAAAATCACTTGTCACCTATTGAGAATGATATCCACCCTTGCTTACTCATTACTCCCTACTTGGTTGTAGACCAACGTCTCGTTCGCCTGCGTCCAGGCGTCGCACTTCTTCAGCAGGATATCGGCGTTCGATTTAACTCAAGCTCAGTCCTGCAGCAATTAACCTAGTCTACGGTTTAAATATCCGGCTGCCCTTGTACCTGAGTTTATTTCTCTTTCTGCGGTGTCCAGATCTGCTTTCTTGTTACGCAAGATTGTATCGAAATATTTACAACTGCTTCTCGTCTACTATGATACTATCGATAATATTTTTGATTTTCTGGCCAGCGGGAACACTTAAAGAAAGAATGCTCTGCATCATCCATGACGTCTTCATTTGAATAAAGGCAATAGGGGGTGTCGCATTTATTCATTCTGTTAAGGTATTTCCGGCAAAATCAATGGCCTGACAACATTTGGGTCAAATAGTAATTAACATTTCCGTTTCTGCCTTATGGTTCACTTGCCGCTTGCATCGGTGTTCCACCTATGAATTCAACTCTCTAGAATCTCCTGCCTAATTAGATCAATTATTTTGTTTTTATTCTGACCAAAAAAAAATTGATAAATGGCAAAGGTACGAGACCAATGCGCCAGGTTGTGATTGCCTTAGCTTCCTCCAAAATCTGCAGCGCGACCTATACCTTCGTATAGGAAGTGAAACTCCAAATACAGCTAAGTAAAATTAATGAGAGTTTAATGGTGCTCCTCCAGTAAAAAAACTTGATTTTAATGGCTCTCCTCCAGTGATAAAAATTGAGTTTAATGGTTCTCCTCCAGTAAATATTAAGTTTTAAAAATTGTGCTCTTCCAATGTCCGACTTATTTACTTAAAATTAATAGGCTATAGACGATAACCAAAACGATTACACGTGGCTGATTAAAGCAACCACCAATACAGTACAACAGTTCAGCTATTCGAGGAAGCCAATGAGCCGTTGTAAGTGAGAATAAGTGTTCATTGAGAATAATTAACTTCGCTGCATTCCACAATAATATTAGGTAGTCTCTTTACTACAACAAGAAAAAGCACATGTATTGTGGTTGAAATTGAATTTAAATTGTCATGTGGTTGAAATTAAATATTCAGATGTCAAAAAGAGATGACTGAAATAAAAAATTTTTATAACGCAAATGGTGGGTTTTAGCCATTTAGTGCTTTTTAGTGTATAAAATAAAATTGCAAAAAAATTTTTTTTAGCGCAACTTTTTTCCATTTTTTTTCCAAACCAAAAACGCAACGAAAAAATGTTTACGATTATAATAAAAACAATGTTTTTTCAGCTGTCAAATAATAACTGAGTAAGCTTAATTGAGCATGTGTCAACACTAAATTAAATTGCTCAATTAAGAATAAATTGTCCCAATTAAGAAAACATGTCTCAACAGGGTATTAACAAAGTTTTTGTTAGACAAACAAAATTAATAAAAACCAATAAAAAATTTATAAACCAAGAACAAAACACAAATATTTTGCACAGCCATTAATAAGTATCTGGCAACAAATTATTTACAACTAAAGACATCTATCTATACATGTAATAAAATAGTAACTTTTTTCCTGTCTGTCTGATCGTCTCTCTGGGTTCGCATCACGCAAAAACTACTTTATGGATTTTAATAAAATTTTGTGAGGAGGTACCTTAGTATCCTGATTCAAATATAGGATACTTTTTTTCCGCAAAAATATGTAATGTCCAAGAGAAAATAAAGAAAAATCATTGAACGTTCGCTGATTTTTAAACGCTATTTACAGAACTCTACAATAATTTTAGAATTTTAAATAAGTTTTAGAATTTTATATAAAGCCTTTGTTTCTGAGTAAATACCCAGTGACGGGTACCTCTATATAAAGAAAATACATAAACCATAACTGAATCACTATAAAAGTAAAAGTCTTAGGGCCTAATTCATAAAAAAATATTTTTGGTTTATTAAAGGTTTATTGAACAAAATTTGTATGGAAATTTGTCTATAA
Organism: Phasia obesa; assembly: GCA_949628195.1. Lineage (NCBI taxonomy): Eukaryota > Metazoa > Arthropoda > Insecta > Diptera > Tachinidae > Phasia > Phasia obesa. The sequence goes on from OX451217.1 coordinate 3,415,522, forward strand.
ACCTTTTATAAATAAATTTCTCAAATATTGAAGGTCTAGATGCAGTCGTCGGTTGTTTTTATTTATTTCAATATTAGATATCACATGATAGAACTAATAATTGTTTTACAAAATTAGACATTTGACATTGTTTCATATATTTTTTCTATTTTTAATTAAACTCTTACATGATGACTCTGTTGCATGTTAATTTATTTAACGGTTTTATGTCTTTTAATTAAATTTTATTTTTCATTTTTTTAAATATGTATGTATGTATAAAAAAAAACTTACAACATTTTTACGTTTTTACTATCTTTTTGTGGAAAAAAATATGACTTGCATTTTTAGTGTCAATGAAGTATTGGATGAGAGAAAAAGCATTTTTCTGTTACTTGGCTTTTGATATTTTTAGGCTTCCGTACCCAAGGCTCACTAAACAGCTACTCTTTGAGGATGCGTTTCTAATAGTTTGTATGCATTTTTCGATACTTTAATTTTTATTGTTAACAAGTCCTTTGAGGTGAATAATTAATTGCTTCTTAGTTGCACAAAATTTTCTTCGAGAAAATAAACTTTATCGTGTTCTTCTTCTTCTGATGCTCTCTGGGCTTCAATTTTCTAGTTATTTGGATTTTGTATGCATGTAAACTCATATCCTTTGTCAAAATTCGCTTCATAATGATATACCAAAGCACATTTTGCTGCGGTGGAAGATGAATCGACGACCTCGGTCAATATTCTAGTCCGAACTTTCTGACCGAGAATTTAAATTTATTAAATTTATTATACAGCTAAGTTGTGAAAACGAAATTTAGATAAACCTCACTTTATAGTGCATTTTAACTAAAGTTAACTTAAATTATAGCTAACTTTATAGGCATGTTATAAAAACCGCCCTTAGACGTAGGCCCATAATGATAACTTGCCAATAGCTAAAGTTAGGATTTTATCGGAGCGATAAGTAGTTTTTCATTATTATAAGTAAACTAAAAGTAACCTGTAAATATGAGGCACTTTAACGGCAAGTTACGCTCGTTATTATAAACCTCGTTATTTTAACGAAAAACTACTTATCTCTCCAATAAAATCCTAACTTTAGCTATTGGCAAGTTATAATAATGGGTATTAATCTCGTAGTTAATATTTTTTCTTGTAACAATAAGTTGAACATACATATGTATAGTGTGTGATTAGATCACATCATACATATTTTATGAGATTCAAAAAATAAAAATATTTTATTTATTTATTGAAATGACTTTTTTACCAAACAAATATATATTGTTCTCAAACAATTAGAAAAACAACAACAACAATAATTATTGGGCGAGGGTGATATTTGACATCAATTGTTTAAAGATTTCATTTGACTCGGCCGTTTTGTCACTGTTTTGTGAGCACAATTTTTATAGAAATTTATTATTATTGCGTTGTTGTTTTTGTTGTTGTTATTCCAATAAAATAATTTAATTAGTGATCTTAAATCGTTGTAAAGTAAAATCAAACAAAAATAGATGAATTCCAAAGTCAAGTGGTGTTAATTAAAATTGAATTCCAACATTCAAACGAAAAAAGTGTAACAATTGTTGAATTATTCTTACATTCAAATAAATATTTGTAGTTTGTTATTGTTGTTGTTAAAAATTTAGGAACACCATAATAATAGTAATAAATGACTCATGATGGTTGATTTATTTAGTAAAAAGAAATATTTAGCAAATGAAATAAAAGTTGCTAAAATTTGGATAAGAGATGTTTAATGAACTTTTCTTCATTTAACTGTTTAGAAATTCATTATTTCGTAAGTTCTTAGCTGGGTCCGTAAAAAAGTTATCAAAAAAAGTAACTAAAAAACTCTTTATGTTAGAGTCAACGGGGATCTATACTGTCTATATCAATGGATTTGTATTGAAGAGCTCTTTTGGATTCTATGGTGATCTTAAAAAATCGATATCAACTCCATAGTTAAAGAGTTCTTTTTCAACGAAAAAATAAAAATTCAAATGAAACTCTTAATAAAAAGAGAGTTATACTTTTCCGTCATAAAATAAAACTTTTTTGAGGAGTTTTATTTTTCCCTTTGTTTATTTTCTTCTCTCTTTTTTATTGGGATTATCTGATATAATGTTGTTTATTTAATATTAGACTATTTTTTATTTAATTCTTAAATTCTGTGATTTTTTCGGCACTGGAATTTTTTATAGATTTTTGTTTAATTACGAAATGAAATAATTCCTTAACACAATGTACAGTTAATTGTGTCAAAAACATAAAATCTAACATTTCAACTTAATTAAAGCATAACAGTGTGAAATGCTTAATGAGCAGTTTTCATTTATTTAGCTCCTATAAAATCCACTTCGTTAACCTTAATCGTTTTTTAATGCGACTGGATAAAGTTAAGTAATTATAACAGTTTGAGTTATGCTGATTCATTGAAGTGTCATAAATTATAAACTATTGGTTTTACAAAAAGTTTTTTGATCAGCTCAATGGTATGACAATAAGGAAATACTTTTAAAACACCATGCATAGGCTGTATACCTAGTTAAGTACAAAGGCTCCGATAGATTTTTTATGTCCCCGACACCACGACTCGCTTTACGCTTGTACAAATTGAGAAATATGTATTGCAAACTTATCGGATGTCGAATTTTGCCGAAAATCTGTTTTTTCTGGCTCATTTTCATCGCGGAACATATCAATAAACAAAATTTCTAAATTCATTTCCAATGCACTCTCAGGGAGGGAAAGCTTGATGTGGTTTTTGGACTAGTGACATCATTGAAGCATTTTTTTTTTTTTTTGCGAATTTGGTGCTAGAAACACCATTTCAGTCAGCGGCGAGTGTTACAGAGCCTTGATTACGGCCTTTTTATGTCCGGAAATGGTACATATGGATGTGGCTAATCTTTAATATCAGCAGAATAGCACACAATGTCACACAGCTCACAAACAAAAATCAGTCAAATTAGTAAACGTTAGAGATATAGCCAAAAAAAAAAAAGCGAGCGTGAAAAACTGCAGATGAAAACCGATAATTTAGAAAAAAAAACTTTGGACTACCAAGAAATCGGAATATCGATTAACAATAGAAATTTCACCAAACTATCACATTTTTATCAAATATTATATCAACAAATTTTTATTTAGTCTAAAATAATTATTTTCATATATTCAAAAGTTTGCCCAATTTAGGCCCATTATTATAACTTTCCTTTAGCTAAAGTTAGGATTTTGTTGGAGCGATAAATAGTTTTTCGTTATTAAAAGTAAGCTAAAAACCACTTTTAACTATCACGTACTATAAGGACAAGTTATAGCAATGAGCATTATCCTCATTATTATAACGAAAAACTACTTATCGCTCCAACAAAATCCTAACTTTAACTAAAGGCAAGTTATAATAATGGGCCTTAAAGTTTTAAGTTTTTAAGAGAATATAATCTGTTTATAGATTTCTTCTATTTTAATTAAGTAAATTCTAGAATGTGATGCCAGGTGATTGTTTATATCTGTGTAAAATATTTATTTATTTTGTGATCTTTGAGGAATTTTTTAGATCTTTTATGTGACAGAGACTTATTGGCTTTTATTTTGTTATACACAACTGCGGACTCGCTTTTGTTCCCTAGTTTGGTACCTTCTTACTACTTTTTAAAAATGTATTAACAATTGTATAGAGTCTTTAGATAATATTTTTTTATTTAATTTAACATTAAACAATAATTTCTTAAGCCAAATAAAAACATTTTTTGTTGCTTTGTCAACTTTGAGAGCGCATGACCATCAGGAAAATTTTATAAGACACTAAAAACTAGTTCACGTTTAAAAAGTTGTAATAAAAAAATTCTGAATATAAAAATGTTCATTTAAACAATTCGTACAAAATTGCATAATAAAGAGATTTTATTCCCAAATTACAATTTTACTTTTGCTTCTTTATTTTGCAATTATGTATGAAATTATATTCATTATATTTATGAAATAAAACTTTATTGAGAATAAAATGTGATTATGGCGCCTGTTTTTTACGGCTTTTAATTCCATCTCATTTCTTTCTTATTTAAAGATGATGAGCAAAACAAAATAAAGTCGAATACGAAGTAATAAGAAAAAATGATATTTACTTTTATATGATGAATCTATTAAAACTAACTTTTGTAATTCATTAGTCTTTACTTAATTAAATTTTAAGTGGCCGCTTGATTTAAATTTCGCCAAATGATGTGTAGCGATTTTATGTGGCAATGTATTCGCGCGCAGTAAATTACCATTTAAAGCATTATTATAGTCTCTTAACAGTGACTCTTCGTTCTCAGGAGGTTCTAAATAAGCATCGAGGCCACCAATTAACTAAAAAAAAAACAAAAATTTTCATTTACATATTTACAGCACACACCAATACAAATGTCTCCGTGGTAAAGCAAAACTTACCAAGTTCTCGTTGCAGTCGAGAAAACGTAAGGCAGAAGCATAATCAGACCAAACACGTCTCCGCCATTTGTTATTGTACTTTTGAGCCAAGGGTATCATTACTAGGGAACTAAACAATTCATCGCCGTAGCTGGCAG